>LDUD01000121.1:210945-262629 GCA_012184295.1 Dactylella cylindrospora
CCAGCGTGGGCAGACAAACAGCACACCAAGCCAGCCCAGTCAGCCCAACCCGGCCAGCGACGAACAGCATGACAAACCAAACCACTCAACCCACGTAACGTAACGCCCTGGTCTAAAACATCATCTGGGAAATAATGAAGGGAAGAAGAAGAAAAGAAGAAAATACAATAGAGTGAAAAAGAAAGACACTAGAAAAACTCACTAACCTTTGTTATTTCAAGAGAGCTTGAGCACTGACCGAATGATTACGCTCAACCAAGCCCGTCTTGACCTCGCCTGGTGGTTTTAGTTTTTTTGGTCTCTGTCTGGCTGTAACTAGCGTCCTCTCGCTATTGTTTTCTTGGTAACGCCGGTCTGGAAAAGAAAAGAAAGGAAAGGGAAGGTTGCGTGAACAAGATCCGGATCCGAACGCTGCCACAGCCCAATTCTTCGACCGAAAACGAGGCACTGTTTTTAGTCGCTTTCTCTCTCTCCTCTCTCTGTTCACCCGAGGAATTTCAAATCTGCAGCGTCGTGCAGGGTTGATACCGGTAATCGATCGGTGGTCGGTGATGTGATTGATGACTGATGACGAACCACTTTTTTTCTTCTTCCTTTCTCTGTCTAATATCTGAGCTGGCCGTGAGATAATAAATCCGACGAATTTGTATATTTAATTGTTTTCTGGGGGAAAACAGAATATCGTTCCACCTTTTAATTCGGCTTCACTCGTTTATGCGAGAGAAAAGAAAAGAAAAAGAGAGGGAACAGGCAATTTGTAACGGGCTACGATGTACGAACGGGATCTTTTTGGAAGCCCTTTTTTGGTTCACCAACAACGAAGAGAAAATACCGAGCCGTTATCCTGTTTCAAAAGAAAGGCAGGAAAGCCGGGGTGTCGAAAAAAAAAGGAATCAAGGAGCAAGAAGAGCCACGCACGCACGTACAGCAGAAAAAATGGCAGGGCCTAGCAAAAAGAGGCGACAGTTGATACACGATTTGAAAGATGATACGGGCTTGATGCCGCCCTCGAAGTATACGGTCTGGACGTAACAAGCAGGGAGAATGAGAAACGTGGGTGGGGTGATGGAAAGGCAGACTTTTGCTCTTTCCCTCTCGCTCTTTTCGGATGCCTCGATAGTCGTCGTCAATTGTAGTATCTCCGTCTCGGCTGGTAGTCTTTCTGGGGAATAAGATTCCTCCCTCAATGCCTGTAGAAAATAATTGTGATCTTTCGAAACGCCTGCGACGGATGCTTATGGGAGTCTCCTTTGAGGCTTGCTGATACAATGCTCATGTACCGATGGCCTATGTAACAGCGGCTATTACTAAGACTGCTGAGCCTCGTTATGCTCACGACGAGTGCTCGAATTGTCGTTTCTCGTTGGCTGCGGCGGTGGATCGTCGTAATGCGCCGGGGGTGTTGCTGTTGTTGCTTCTTTTCCCCGTCCCTCGCCTGGCGAAAACAGTTTCGAAAGTGTCGCTGCCGATAGCCGTGAACAAGAAGGTGTTTGAGAATCTCAAAAAAATAATACCACCAAACGCTGAGAAATGTCCGGGGTAAGAAGAAGGAGCAGCAACAAAAAGGAGGGGGAGGAAAAGAATATTGAAGATTGAAAGTCGTGAGATCAAGATGGCGGGGCAGGGCAAAAAGAGGCTTTTCAGCTCAAAGATTGAAAGATTAGATCCGTCACAGTCGTCACCTGTGGCAGTTACTTTATTAGTGGTTTATACATAGACGAGTTCTATTTTAGCTTACCCAAACGCTATTACATGCACTCGGATCCCCGGAGCTGCGCGGCAAGGATATCTATTAAGCTAAAATGTCGACGAGAACTGGCACATGCACACCCACCCGCTACCCAAGAAGATAGGCGACGAGCGGGATGAGGCCATTGAAAAAGCCATGTGAATTGTCTAAAACGACTGGTCTAGATAGGGAATCTGTGTAGCCATGGCACCACCCCCTCCTCCCCAAGCTAAGCTATACCAGAGAGCTACCTCTGTGGTCGCGGGGGACTCGCAGTACAATTAATTTGCTACAAGCTCCAACAAGCCAACAGGATTTGTTCGCACGACACCATTTAGGGAAAAAAAAAGTCTACTTTGTTTTTTGAAGCTAGCGTGATCCTCTGTAGAAAGAGTTTCGTCCAACCAGAGCTGCAGGATGGGTCGGTACTTGGAAGCTACCGACCACTCGCGCAGAAGGGCTGAACTGCGGTCGGCCGATCATCTGCAGGCTTTTAGCACTCAACCAGTCACAAATGCCATCATAGATTGCAAAAGCCGAGTGCGAGTCCTTGCTTGTAGCTCACTTGTAGCTCTGTCTGCACTATAGCTCCAACCGCAGCCTTGTTTCTTTCTTATTCAGAAAGTCTAGTTTTTTCTTATGCTTACTGTACATTTAATTTCACAAGCTATCGAGTCGAAATCGCGGATGCACAAATGCTAGACACGTCTGTCAAACGTGGGGAGAGGGTGTATCGGCCTTCCCTTTGATTCGCAGCGAAAACTGCTCGGTCCCGATGGGGCAGAGGATTTGTCCCGGAAGACCACGGCAGAAGGTTATCCTCAGAGGTTTCTCCCCGGGTACGACTTTTGTGGATGTTGAGTTTAACTAAAGGTTTGCAAAAAAAAGACGAAAGAGCAGCTGCCAACTTGCGGTCTGCGTTACGAGGTACGGACACAACCCATGGGACCTCTTTTGGCGAGTATTTTTGGAGTCATTTGCATTGTCAAGGTTGGGGTTCCGCACAGATCCGCTTTTTATTCCCGTTTGGGAAATTTTGTCAGTACGGTATTCGAGACTGCTGGACTAACAGGACTTCATATTCAAATCCCGATAAAAATGACTGTCTGAAGAAGGATCAAATGGACATCGTGGAAAAGTCCGAGTTAGGCTTCAACTTCCTGGGTCCTCCCCATACAGCGCCACAGTCTCGGACAGCCCTGTGATAGGGAAACCCGTGAAGGATTTGGGTTAATCCCCACGGTTGTTTCGCAATTGCCAAAAGAACCAGCGGTTTCTCAGAGCAACGTGAAAGCTTGGAGGCTTACGAACCCTCCAAATCATTTCCGCTGTTGGTAATCGGATGTTGAAAGCTCCGAGAATTGGCGCCAACAAGGGAAAGAAAGAGTGCTGGGTTTATTCTCCCCAAAGCAAGCAAAGAGCATTTTCACCCCTGTGCGAAATTTTTTTTGAAATTGAAGGACCGCAAAAAACCAAAAAAGAAAGAAAAAGGGAAGCCAAGAAGCTGTCTCCTCGCTCACGTAATTGCTTTGGAGCGGGAAGAATGCAAACCCGACCAAGCCCGGCTTGGAATGTTGAAGAAAACGGCATGGTGCAAATGGTTCGCAATCGGTAGACTTTCTCTTCCTTACAAAAAAAAATATTGGTGAGATTTTGGTACAGGCGTACGAGGTAATCGCCGCCCCCGTTGACCTGGACGGGGTTTTATTGAAATTCCATAAGCTCAGACATGTTTACATGTCCAACGGTAATCAGGAAGTTTTATACCTCTTTCGATGCTGGAGACCGACATGTGAGTGCAGTCTGAAGAATTAAGCTTGTTCTCGAAGAGTATCACAAGAACCCATCGTGGACCCTTTGAGCGACCCATCAGCATCAGGGCACCTGTCGCAGCCGGAAGATCCGCCCTGGGCCTTCTAACGTCCCAAGGTCGCACCACATACTCCAGAGGTCTCCGAGCGCCCTAAGACCACGATATCGTCATTATTGCATGCAACCGAACATATTCGGCAGGATCTATCTCTTTTGAGGGGAAGAAAGTCAATTACGCGAAATTTTGTCCACAGAAAACAGTAGTTAACGCGGGACACACTTCATGCAAGCTAATGACACGTGCAGGTTCACCTTTGGGGCATATTTTATTTCTCAATATCTCGAGGAATACAAAATCGCAAAATGTAGCGACTTCAAGATATTATTCGTCTGCTCATATGCCGAATAATCAAATGGGCAGGGGGGTGGGCTTCCCGTCCCTTCAAGACAGTCATGTCAGCTTCGCAGGAAAATAATCTGGTTGGCCCTTATTGCAGATGCCTTAACTGCTTAGAATACTTGAGGAGGACCTCCGATTATCAACTTGTTCGAGTTTAGAATCGATTACTCTTATCAATTATCTCCATCAGCTCTGATCCGCTGCAAGAGGGTGGGAAAGTGGGGACTGGCGACAGTCTCGTGCGTCGGCAGGCGAGACTTGCAACAAAAAGAAACAGGGTCCACTTCCAGCCTTCATGAATATTTCGTGAGCTCCAGTAACATCGGATGAAAAAAAATTATTCGTTCCCGTTCACCGTTCGCGATTCAGTTAGTAAAATGGTTTTACTTCCGATCCGCTCTAAAGCCATTAACCCTTCTACGGAAACTTTTAAACTCCTCCTTCCTGTTCTTTGTTCTCGCCAACCTCGGGCTCGGGACATTGTGCAAAGCAAGCAAGGAAGAGACCAAAAAAAGTTATTAGCTGCTTGCCCAAAGTCACTTTCGAATATGTACTGTACAGTGAACAAAAAAGAAGCTTCGGATGTCAACGGCTCCGAAGCTTCCGAGAGGCACATAGCAGCCTGCAGCGTATAGGTCAAATAATGTCTCCTCCGAGCTCCGTTTAACCTTCCTCCCTACCCCCAAAATGTCCGCGGCCGTGAGGCTTGAGTTTAGCGAAACACTCAACCGCCCGCAACAAATGGCCTGACATGCTCTTTTACAAACCCCCTTCCACTAGTCAAAAAACTTCGGCCGTAACAACAACCACACAAACATCTGCTGACAAAAATTTTTCGAGTCTAGCCTTTTTGTTACAACTCATATCAGGGTTTCTGTTAAGGATCTGCCTCTGTGGATCGAGTTAAACTTCCTGATCATCAAAAAGTGAAGAAGTGGAGACGTGGATACATGCGCCCGGGGGCCCCCATTTGTCGCCTCCAACAACCCTGATCAGTTATCGATCGCCCCCCAAAGTTGTTAATTTCATTTCCACACCCCATCGCGAGGGTCCAAAAGGATAACTGCACCAATCGGATATCAACGTACCCGTGTCTCCCCCCAGTTACTTACCCTTTGGACTTCTCTGTCGTCGTTTTAACCCTATCGGCTATTGGATCGGGTTCGGTCGCTTTTTTAAAACACGCTGGGTTATTAAGCATGAAGATCCCGTTGTCCATGCTTTTCTCATGCCCGTATTTCGAAATCTCGCGAAATATTAAATGACTTTTTTAGCCTTAAGGCCTTCCGATATTAAAGAAGAAAATTTTTTGCCTTCCTTTAATTTTGCGGGTAAAATGCCTCGATCGTTTTTTTTATATTGAAAGGGGTATCTTTCTTCTCATTCGTCCGGCCCAGCTCTGGATCAAAGATCATGATGGGGACTTATCAAATACCTCAACACTATTTCATCATTTTTCTCCTTTTCTCAGTTTATTGGCTTGCTCACGCGAGTAACTTCCCAGGTTCGCAAGTCGTGTGAGCAAGACATATCTCTCTTCCCCCTTTTTCTATAGAACTCAATGGCTTTCCTGTTCCCTTCTCCTCATCCCTATATTCCATCATGAGGGGTTTGAAGCGTAGATGTCTTGTGATGCCCTCTTCACCCAACGGATTACCTGGTATTGTGTTGTTTTTGTGCATGCACGGCCGCGGCCAGTGAACAACCATGCACGTGTTGCGGTGCATTGGGCTTGACTTCTCTGCCGAGAAAATTTTAAATTTTTTTCCTTGGATGGGGATGGGGTGTGTGTGTCTGGGGAGCTCTGCTGGAACCGAGAAGAGAGTAAGAACAAACCGTGCAGGATGCAGCACACATGCACCTACTCGCTCTACATGTTTGAGCTATCGAGCTTGGTATCGCACCGAGTCGTAGTTATCGACAAAAGAAGTTTTAAAACATGAGACGTGTTGCGTGATACCTAAAGCCCGAAAAACCTTGTTTTCCTTTTTCGAGAGCGGGGCAAGTCTAGGATATGGGTCTTTTTAAAGAATCGGAAAAAACCGTGCAGAAAGGGCTTTTTTTTTAATGCTTGGAGTATTTGCGTCGGTGGCCGGCTGTCCATGTGGACTGATACCTTGATAGCGCTCGAGCTGCTAATCAGCTTGTAAGCGCTTAGGAGGGGAAGCTTCCCTCGAGCTTGTGACGATCAGTAGTCCTCTGATGGCAAATCCGACTTGCATATCTTTCTTAGCAAAAACCTTGAACTCTTTTGCTATTATCTTAAAACCTTTTTCCCAAGCATAGTATTATTGCCCCGCTATCCTTGCATGTTCCGTGGATATCCTTATCCCCAGTTCTGAACAAAGGTAGCTCAAGCTGTCAAACTTTGCCCCGCGCATGTAGAAGAAAAATCCTGATCGTGTGACTCTTTCTCCAAAGCACCGTCTTGAACATCCTACCGATATCACATTAACCTTCTTGTAAATTGCGAAATCTTTTAATCGAGAGACATTTTCCCCCTGGCAAAAACCGTGCCGAATGTGAATACTAGATTTGATAACTACAGGTCCTCGCCTTCCCGCCTTGACCTTTCTCCATAGAGGGAAATATGTGTAGTTTCTACATAGTAGTAGCTTTTGCGGCATGCATACTGCCTCCCATCCATCCTAGCTACTTACAAAAAAGTTGCTCGGTTCATACGAATCAAAACCCATGTAATAAAAATACTGCTGAAAGCCCATGATATCAAAAGAAACAGACTAAAAAAAAAACAACCAAATGACAAAATTCCTAGTACCCATTTTGCTCCATCTATAAAATGCAAACCCATAAAGAAGTGGAATAAGCACCAAAAAAAAATTAATTAAAAACGTAACTTTTGCTCGTCTGTCCGAGGCGAAGCCCTACCATCTCAGAGCATCTGAAACTAATGTAGGAACATGTCATGTGTATTGATAAAACCAAAGAAGGGTTGTCAAAAAGGAAATTCTTCAACAGGCAATATGGAGTCAAATAATTATACGTATGAGAAAAATTATGGTGTTTTCGACCCTAGCTCAACGTCCACCAGACCACTGGCCCGTCAGCTGGCTCATAATATTCTGAACCTGCTGGTTATGCTGTGGTTGCTGCTGCTGCTGCGGTTGAGCAGGTCGAGGCTGTTGGTTTAGTGCCCCGAGCATGCTTACCAACGCTGCCGGGTTTT
Organism: Dactylella cylindrospora; assembly: GCA_012184295.1. Lineage (NCBI taxonomy): Eukaryota > Fungi > Ascomycota > Orbiliomycetes > Orbiliales > Orbiliaceae > Dactylella > Dactylella cylindrospora. The sequence goes on from LDUD01000121.1 coordinate 218,074, forward strand.
GATATCCGGGGACACCGGGCATCCCACCAAACATCTGTTGGGGTGCTTGTCCCCTGGTAGCGGCTCCAAGCAGCGCCGATAGATCAGCCTGTTTCTGTATAGGTTGTGCTGCAGCTTGCATGTAAGGGTTGGCGGTGGCTGCAGCTCCGGGCTGCTGCTGTTGCGCTTGGAGCTGGGCGAGAAGGCCTTGCAGTGTGGCTGGGTCGAGAGCCTGAAGGATACCAGTCAAGTTGGCTGCCGAAAGAGGTGCGGATGGTAAAGCAGCAGGTTGTGGAGCACTAATAGGGCTGTAAAGGTTTGGTTGGGCCTGTGGGATCATGGCGGGAGGCTGTTGGGCTTGGTATGGGGCATTTGGATAAGGATTCGGAGGATTGTATTGCGAAGAGCGACTACTGCATGCACGAAGGACAAGCTCCGCTGCGGCATCTGGATTAACCATATCGTACTCTAAAGCAGGCGTTAGTCTGGACTAGGGATTTGAATTTAGCCGAAGAGTGGAGCAATAAATACCATCATATTGACCTGCATTGCTTCCGTCACCCTTGAAGATTTGAACGGAGACTTTGCGAGCATCTTGGGTTTGGCGAGTTAAAAAGACGACCGCCTGACATCCTTCGAGAATCTGTCGTTTGATATACGATTCAAGGTGGATACGGGGCGTAATGTGAAGGACATCCGTTCGCAGGCGACGATCTTTGAAAGTTCCATCGACATATTTTATATATCCATGGTCCAACTCGTCAAACACAACAATCAATGCATCAATACCTTGGGAAGGAGCCGGTGGAGGACGATGGTTGTCAAAGGAGCCTCGCCCCGGAGGGGTGGGTGTTCTATACCTGCCTCTTGGGGATCTCGAACGATTCCTGTAGTTTCTTGGATAGTAGTCTTCACGATCGCGACCATACTCTGATCGAGGTGAAGACATTCGGCGATCACTAGGGCGATATTCATCACGGCTTCCGCGCATTCCATTGTCTCTTGAGTTGCGAGACTCACGGTCACGATCTCCAAAGGCAGGTCCGCGGTAGCTAGAGCCACGATTCCTTGGGGAGATTGGCTCCTCAGGGGATCTCGACCTGCGGGTCTGGTTAGTTCTGTTGTTAACCTGTGGCTCGTTATTTCTATTATTTCGTTGGGGTTTGGAGATTTCAAGATCTATCACATGAGAATATTAGTTGAGGTCGTGGAATGGGATTTATAAGGGATACCTACGCATCTTGCGGCCTCTAACTGCAGTTCCTTGTTCATCTCGCAGAGCTCTTGTGCAGGAGCTAACATCAAAGAATTGGACAAAGCCGAATGCTTGTTTTATAGAAATCTGTGCAAGCTTTCCATACTTCGCGAAAACACGATAGATATCACGTTTGTCCACTCTCTCCGACGATAGATTTCCTATAAAATTGTTAAAAACATTGTTTTGTGAATTTACTATTGTTTCAAGCGGAGAATGATATAAATTACCTATGAACAGCCTAGATCCAACCGGGAATCTACCCCATTCACCTTTCGCAACGTAGTCGTGCTCAACTTTTAGGAATGCTTGGTAGCTTTTCTCTTCATCTGGGGTGAAAGGGACCTCGGCTTCAGCGTCGTCGAATGGAACAGTAGTTGGATTCTCAGGTAATGGGTGCCTCAGGTTTGCCGGCTGGTTGATAGAGGTTGGGGATGGCTGAACTGGTGGGGGAGGCAAAGAGGGGTGAGTAGTGTTGACATTTGGGAAAGATGGTGCAGGTTGAAGGGAAGCGCTTGGTGATACAATCGCTTGCGAGGTATTCGCTACGTGTGTTTGGTCACTGGGGATTACACCCATGATATCATGGTGGATAGCAGGATTCTGCTCGCTTACGGCAACTTGGCCTTGGTTTGCTAGGTTTGCGAGAAGGGCTTGTAGGTTGACAGGTTGGGTGGCCGAAGTTGGTTCGGATATGGCAGCTCGCTCGTTCAAATTGGCCCCTGGGAAAGGCTCTACAGCAATTTCACTGTGGACGGGAAGTATCCCCGCTATATTTGGGTCCGTTATATTTAGATCCGTCGGAGGCACTGCAGAATGTTCGATCGCGAACGGGTTCTGGATTTCCCCAGGCTCAGTGACCGGCATCAGCTGATCCTCGGTTGGCTCTACGGTTTTAGCACCTGTTGCATCTGCGTTGATGGCATCGGTCTGCTCGGTAGAACCGCCTATCGTAGCCTCTTCGACATGAATATTGCTTCCGGTAAGTGATGGGTCGTTCAGAGCGGAACCTATATCAGCTGGTATCTGCTCTTCGTTTGGAATCGTACGACTTAGAGCAGGATCAAGAAGCAATGGGATTGAAGAAGGCTCTGGGACGTGAAGTGGAACTGGAGAGACTGGCGAAAGTTCCTTTGGAACAGACGTGGTGACTGGTTGTTCATCGTCATCTGGGACATCCGTGGAGGCAACGAGATTGACACCGATGTTCGGCTCATATACGTTTTCTTTAGGGCCTGTTTCCAGCTCCAAACCCGACTCAGTGCCTTCAGTGTTTTCAACGGGTTCAAGCCGGGTAGGTTCTCCATCCGGTTCGTGAGCTACGGATGAGGCCGAAGAGATGGGCTCGGTGGACCCCGGCCTGGGTGGAGTTGTAGACATTGTGATATCAATGGATGGGGACCCGGTTTAACAAGGTCTGGGCAACGAAGATGATGATACGGCGAGGAATCTTAGGTTCGTGATGGTGGTAGAATTGGTTTCTTTTAAAGAGAATGGAGGTTTGGCGTATAGATGAATAATACCTTCACGATTAGATGATTTGGGTTGATGGTTCGATTAGAGCTTTGGGATGCGATATCAGCTCTTCTTATCAAGGCAGGGCTTGGTTATTTTTAAGCTACAATATAGTGGAGACGAAGGAAATTAAAAGAATAGTAGCTAGAAGGGTCGCCGTCGATTGCTAGTAAAGGGTTAGTGGCCAGCCAGATTGATATTTAGAAGGTCGGGGAATCGGTGGAAGTTGATAGATGGAGGATGTTGTGGGCAACGTGTTTTAGTTGTGAGGTTGCAATTCGATGATGGTGGGATGAATGGTGGGACTTCCGGCAAAGTTGGCCCTTTGATTGAACAACGATATCGTTCCACCCTATTCTCTAACGAAGATCAAAGACGAAAGAGAAATTCGTTCAACCGTGAGCTAGTCCCCCACGTCGAAGCCAGACTGATGGTTGGTACCGATACCAGGCGAGAGAGCAGAGTTGAATGTTTGATGGTGATGGGGTGGTGATGTCGTTGGTAGAGAAGCAGGTGGAACAAAAAAATTGGCGCTAGCCAGAAAGAAAAAAAAAAATTTGTTTGCGGGCCACAACCCAAAAAAGCCGACAAGCTCCTTCAGCACCGTTCGACCGACGCGATTTCTGTCGTGCTACAAGACTGTCAAAACTTGTGTAAACCGAGCAGTCGTATCACCACAAACTCGAAATCTCCAAATGTTGTTGTTGTAAGGGCTTGAATCTACCATTTGGTACTTGCCAGCCACCAGCTTGGAGCGTGGCGACGTGTCGTCAAGATACTTGGCCATTGCGGATGAGCAAATTCGAGCATGCTGTGCCAGACAATTTACCACACATCGCAACGCAAAAATGAGGTTTCTTAGCCTGTGGTGGAGGAGGGCACCTTCGCAGCCAGTCTCCACGGCCGTGAGAGCAAGGGAATTCGGTTTTATATACCAGGGCTTCGGCTACAGGCTATCATCAACCTCTCTCCCGCCTCAAGCGGATCCACTTGACGAGAAGGAACTCTCGCAGGCACGGGCCTGGTTGAAAACCTTCACTCAACACAAAATCCCGAGAAACCTTTTCGAGCTCAGTTTCTCGCGGTCTGCTGGCCCTGGTGGCCAGAATGTTAACAAGTAAGACCGCGGCGGACCGCCAATACAGTAATTTTACCTAACGTTCATATCTTTTATCCACTTACTAGGGTAAATTCGAAAGCAACCCTTCGAGTTCCAATACGCAAGCTGGAATCGTTTGTTCCAGCACTCTTTATCAAGGGTATAAAGAAGAATGTATGAGTTAATTTTGGATGCCGCCCATGATACACAACCGATACTGATATCATTCAACAATAGACTAGGTATCTAGGCGGTGGTGGATCGGAGCTCGTAATATCATCCGATTCGACGAGAAGTCAAGCAAAAAATATAGAGCATTGCTACCAAAAATTGTACGATGCCATCATCCAATCCGTCCAAATACCCGGGGAGACTAGTGCGGAACAGAAGCAGCGGGTCCAAAACCTGTAAGTATTTTCGTACTTGGTGCCTTGAGATCGGGCTTCCTGACTAATTTTGCCTTACCTTTTAGTAATAAGGCGTACAACGAGAAAAGGTTAAAGGAGAAACATAAAATGAGTAGTAAAAAGTCGGCACGCAGAGGGAAAGTGGGAGGTGATTATTAGGTAGTCTCGTATTAAACGCTATACAACACTGTGGATTATTAGGGACAGTTTCGCCGTAGTGGCTACCTATAAAGAGGGGACTTATATACGTCGGACTATCGTCTCACGCTACGGGATATTATGACACAATATTTAATTAACCCGGGAAACTTCAGTGGTATCTCATAAATTGGTATAATACACAACAATATTGTACATAAGAACAAGGATATTTTTCTGGAACTAATAAAAGGCTATATGGATGATAAATTTGAGCTACCGACTCAGGTTTTATGTTTTGTCAAAGATAAAAACAGTACAACATGCTACGAAGTTCTCCGTAGAATTAGTGTAATCGTACTCTTCTTCTATAATATCTCAGCGTCACTGTTCCGTTCATAGTGGAGACAGTCTCATTCGCCCCGATGGTAGAGTTGGGGAACTTTGGAGGGTCACTTATATAGGTAGGCAAGCTTGGGGTATCATTTGGCATGGTGGGGATATCGGTCGTCGTGCTTGGGGTATCGTTTGGCATGGTAGGAGTGTCAGTCTGGGTTGGGGTATCTTGTGGGCTCGTGTTTCCGTTGTTTCCGGAACCGTTACCGCTTCCACCCGATCCGCTACCGCTATTGCCGGATCCATTCTGGCTAGGACGGTTCGGACGAGGTGTATTATTGTTTGGCTTTGAGCCTCCATTGTTTATGCCACCATTGGAACCATTATTGTTATTATTGCCGCCATTGGAACCATTATTATTGCCGCCGTTCGACCCATTGTTATTGTTATTGCCGCCATTGGATCCGTTATTATTGTTATTAGTACCGCCATTAGATCCATTATTGTTATTGTTGCCGCCGTTCTGGCCGTTATTGTTGTTATTGCCGCCATTGGATCCATTGTTATTGTTGTTTCCGGTATTGTTATTACCTCCATTAGATCCATTGTTATTGTTCTGGCCGCCGTTCTGGCCGTTATTTGTATTGCCGTTGGCTCCATTCTGGCCTCCATTCTGGCCGCCGTTTTGACCTCCGTTCTGACCGCCGTTCTGGCCACCGTTATTGTTGTTACCCCCATTGTTATTTCCATTGTTGTTATTGCCTCCATTATTATTTCCATTATTGTTATTTCCTCCATTGTTATTTCCGTTATTATTGTTGCCTCCGTTGTTATTTCCGTTATTGTTATTACCGCCATTGGCTCCGTTGTTATTGTTATTACCGTTGTTGCTTCCATTGTTATTTCCATTGCCGCCATTGCCGCCGTTATTGTTGTTATTGTTATTGTTTCCCTGGCCGGCGGCTCTGACGGTAAATCTCTGGCAGTCATCTTGAGCACCGCGCTGGGCGACAGGCATCAAGACGGGCTGATGGTTACTCGAAGAGCTCATGGTGCAAACACGATAGTCGCCGGCTGGAAGACCACCAGCGACATCGGCGGAAAGGATACCATCGTCATTAGGAGGGGTGTTGATACCCTTGAAGAAGGCAAATACTTGGGGGTTTGGTGGACGGCCAGAGGCATCGTCAATAAGCTGAACGGTGACGTGAGTGTGGCCAATGATTCTACCATCTCCGTTAAGCTTTTGAGGGGCGGAGTAGTAAGTTGTTTGGGCATCTGATAGGTATGTTAGTCTACTGTCCTCTATTTGATACTTAATAGGGTATATAGAAACATACTGGTGAAGAATCCTGCGATCAAATTGTCGGAGCGAAGGGTGATCTGGAAGCTCTCGCCTTCCTCGAGCTCGGAACTTGGATTTGGGAAGAGAAGCAAAGTGGAAATCATGTTTTCGACGGCTGGGATTTCTCCCATGGGGATACCGTTACACGATCCGGTCCTGACTTGAGCACCATTGGTCTTGGTCTGTCCGGTACAGAAGTTGATAAAGTTGGCATCATCGCTGCAGACTGTTAGCCTTATACCTTAAGAGGGGGGACCCGGACAACTAAACATACGTAAGGGACTCGACCTGACCGGCGGCAATCTCCCCAGACTGTCCGGTCTGGGCACTACCATCCTGAACGTTCTCCTCGAGCAGGATTCGATCGCTATTTGTATTTCCACCGTTATTGTTGTTATTTCCGGTCTGCCCGTTTCCGCCTTGATTTTGTCCCGGGTTCTGGTTGTTATTGTTATTGTTGTTTCCTCCTCTTCCTCTACCTCTGCCGCTTCCTCTATTGCGGAAAGCCTCGACGGTGGCGGTTGCGTCAATAGAAACAGATGTACCCGTTCCAGGGTCCACACCCACAGCAGTGCCGTTGGTTGGAAGGGCCTACAAACAATTAGCAAAGGTATATAAATACCGATAAGGATATATAGACGTACAAAAGCACCATCGAATGCCTTCAAGGCAAGCGTGGAAGCAAGAAGCAAAGACAAGGTCTTCATCGTGACTCGATTCAATATCAAACTAAAGAATGACTAACAAGAGAAGCGAATACGATATACCGTTCTATCGAAGAAGGTAATATCAACAAATAAAGGGTAAGATATCAAATCTTCAGAAATGAACGACCAGCGATGGACCAAGGGCAATCAATGCGCCTTGCCAGAGGAAAAGAAAGAAACGAAAGAAAAGGGAAAGAAAAATCAAAAAATGCGGAAATCAAAAAGAGCGACTCGCAGAACTAGAAGTGTTCGACGAAGGAAAAAAGATAGAGCGGAAAGGCATACCAAGACCTGGGGGATCACGCATTGTTATATAGATATCGCGTGGATTGATAGCGCACGGCATATTATTATCCATATGGATTGCATCGGCCTAGAGCATCATGTCACCAAGCCTTTGGTACCTGCTTCCAAGTCGGATGTTGAAACCGAGCGGTTCATGAGGGGTTATCGCAAGGTAGTATGTGGTGGAGCTACTGGACCACGGGCAAGTAGCTGCTGAATCACAGACCGCCCCTTGAGATGGTACCAAAAAAAATAAAAACCCATGTCTTGCAGATAAAACTGGACGGCAAGTTTAAGAGCGAAGGAAAAGAAAGGTCAGCAAAGCCTCAGCCAATGGGTCGGGGCTCGTTATGGATTTGTTTGGCCCTCAATTGTTTCGAGATCCAAGACAACGGGTTTACGGGTGCGAGTGTGTGTGTGCGCCATGAATAGAAGACCATCGCGAGTGCATGAGGGAATGCTAAGCTTCTTAGTTAGGTAATAAAGGGCTATATCACAGCCTGGTTGATATGGATCTGGAAATAGCACTAAGCCGGTTTTTCTTGCTTCCTCCTGCATGAAAGAGAAGGAAACCCCGCGATGTCAAATTAACCTAGGGATGATCCAGGGACCCAGATTGGGATCGATCGACCCTCGTGGGCGGTTGGGATCCGAAGCGATAACAAAGGAGACTTAAGAGCGAGAGGCCTCAAGGAGAGCGACAGAGCCTGGAAAACCGATTCGAGCCTTACTGGCTGTGGCAGCTCTGTGTGTGCCGGACCTGCGCGAGTAACAGCATTTCCGGCATGTACCCCGGTCGCCGCACACCTCCGTTTGTCTTGTAAGGAACGTAAAACGTTGCGGACTTGTTTTCACATTTACAATTGGAAGCATTCGGTGTCTGAGAATAAGGGCAGCAAAGCCTCCAAGTTTTTTCTTGGGGGAAGGCGTTCGTTTATGTGCTCGCCTTGCTGAAGTTTTGGGGGGGGTGACATGCGGAAAGGGGCAGGTCGGGTTGTGGAGCAAAATATGTTTCGATTCGTTTGATGTCCACCCTTGGCACTCTGCAACACTCAATTCGGCCAGCATCCCCCTTCATATCATGAACCTCAACTCAGCTCTCAGCTCAGGCACCGACCGAGGTATCTCTTATAGAAAAATACTATAGACCCACCGCATTGTTTTTGGCGTGCAGGTACTTCACACATACAAACTAAGTATATACTCCTTTTAAAGTGAACAGAAAGACCCTATTCTATAGCCGTATTGGGCAATTGGCACCCATGCACACATATATGCTTATACTTACTTAAGCATATATTATATTAATTTAGATAGCACTCCCAACGTTTTGAAGATCTATTCCAAATGCCGTTTTATATCGAATCTAAGGGCCCTTTCTGATCTTGATGACCACCTGGCGGCTCGTGAAGACTTGCTCTCTAGCAATCATTATAAATCCTTCGGCTCTCACTTGCCGGATCGTCATATTCTATCGTTTTATTTTTATCGAAAGGAAAAGGGAAAGGTATCGAGGGGGTTGCTTCTAAATCTTTTCTATCATGCTACCACCACCACCCCGCCCTATCATTGTCTCGGCCCTGAGAAACTGACGGCCCTTTGGTTTCATGAAAACACCAGTATGACATAATTTCTATACATAATTAATACTACCCTGCGGGGTATAGAAAATACCAAGGCGTATCGAGTATTCCCGTCTCTCGCAAGAAGTTTTCGAGACCGTGGGAGAAATAAATTGTCTTGGGTCGGGAAAACCTGCACCTGAGCTGAGCTCTACTGTACATCAAACATCACTGACAGCGGATGAATGGTTCCGTGAATCCTAGATTCGGTAAGTTTTTGTAATATATATATGAATAGGAAATATCTACATAAGAAGGGTTTTGGTGTAAATACAAATCGATAGAACTTCTCCCGGGTACTCGTTCGGATATAAAAGAAAGGTAACTCCCACTCAACAAACATAAAAATCCCTCGTTAATGAAACGCCTTTGTTGTATGCATACGATTTCAGACTAAATGTAACAAAAATCTCAATAGAAAATCCCTCATGAGCTCGAGGGTATACGGTCTTGAAAGGAAATCAAGTTAATCCTCCCTCAGAGTGATTAATATTAAAAACGAATCCTCCAGATTTAAATTTGTCATGTAATCTCCAGATAATATCTATACCGATATACTGGAAATAGACGTCTAACCAGATGAAACCGCGACGCAGGTACACGAGGTTCCAACTGAAAAGCTACTACCATCCGACAGCGGACATGTTTCTTGAAGAGTGAATACCCTGTTAAAATCAAATGTTAGCAAATTCCGTTGTCCATGGGGCTCAAACTGAGATGAACATGGTTGGAAGATTGACTTACTCTCCGACGGCATATACCGAATCATCTTTTCCAAACGCATAACGAGTGATCCTGTCGAGATCGCAGGTGGTGCCTTCGGAGAACGTGACCTCGAAGAGCCAAGCACCTCCAGCTACATTAGGATCATCGGTCGTGGGTGGGCTTCCAGCGATATTGCTGAAAGTGCTTCCTTGGACGTTCACGCTGGAGAGGAAGTATCCGCCTGAAACGCTTCCGTCGATTCGAACCTGATATCTCGAGGACTGGAAGCAGTTCACTAAACCGCCGCTATCCGGATTGGAGGGAGGATTGCAAGATCCGGAGTCTTCGAGGTAGGTGAGATCCAGGGTGCGGACACCGGTAGATAACGCGAACGGAGTGTAGCCGCCACTGCTACCTCCGGTGGTGGTGTTACCCCGGTCGTCGTTGTCTAGAATAGGGTCGACCGGTTCGTCGTTTTGCGTATTGTTCTTTTTCTTGTTATTATTGGATATGATGGCGCCTGCTGCACCTCCTGCAGCTCCCGCGATAACAAGAATCACGACGACTAGCACAATCCAAAATGTTTTCTTCTTTAGCCCTAGAATTTTCTTTTCACCCGGTACTCCCCCCTCAGCCACCGGCGGAGGAGCCGTTACTGGCTTGCCGTAGGAAGACCCAGAGTTGCTAGAATCTACACCAACTGGTCCTGTCGGGCCATACGGGCCTGGGGGTTGAGTAGGTCCGGTAGTACCGAACGGGGGTACAAAGTATCCCTTCTTCTCAGAGTCGACTGGGATGGGTCCATTATTATAGTATTGTTGGTTCTGTACATTTTGCATCAAGGGCTGGTGCTGCTGAGGCGGAGGCGGGGAAATATTTTGATATCTGTCGTACGGGGAGGAAGATTGGACGGGCGATACCGCGGATTGAGGATGGGCTGGAGGTGGGTACTCTGGAGCACCCTGCGGTGGCACAACTTCGGGATACGATTCATATTGGTCTGGAACGGCACCAGATCGAAAACTCATAACAGGCTGGCTCGTAGATGTTTCAACCATCTCAGGAGCAGCAGCTGGGTCATTATTTGGCTTTACAGGCTACACGATTTTTTTTTCAAATTTGTCAGAATACGATTCGATTCCTCGTTGGTGTTGCAAAACTGTTTAGCAAATTTGAAAAATATAAAACTTACAGTGCTTGCGCTACCTTCCGCTGTCCTCTTCATGGCTTCATGGTCGACCTCCATTGTAGGTATTTTATACTTCCAGAAATAAAAAAAAATACAAATACCTGTTACAGTTTTGGTTTGTTAGCCCATAATCCTCTGCATTTCGTGTAACATAGAAATGCGACTCGTTTAACTCGACTCACCAAAATAATTAATAAAATTAGACACGTGAAGAAAATAACAAAATCCAACAGAAACCTGATACACTTGCAATCGAGATTAAAGAAAGGTATGAAGAAGATCTTGAAGAAACCAGGACGAATGCCTCCCCTTTTGTTCTTTCTCCAATATCCAGTGAGGCTGAAAGATACCAGTCTTCTGGGAAATTAGGACGGTAACGCCGTTTCGTCGCTGGTTCTTCCTCAAGGAGCGTGCTTCCCTATTCATGCAGAAAATACAGGTTCACCCTAGAACTAGGCTAAGGATTTTTGTCCTAAACAATTTAGTCCTCTCTTCAACCGTGCAGGGCGTAATTTTCCCATGTTTGTCGAAGATTTCGCACATTGAACAATCCCCCCCAGATGTCGGGACCCCAGCGGTTGGTAACAGAAAAAAATCCCGCCAAGTGCGATTGCAAGGGTGTTGCAATTTCCCAATGCGGACATGTATGGATTTCTTGTACAATTCGGGAAAAGTGTGGACGTGGATCTGAGGATATGGCGAATGGAAGGATTCCAAATCAAAGGATGTTTTCCCTGCTCGCAAATCTACACACCCCTGAACGAGTAAAATATCAAGCGGGAGAAAAAAAATATATGGCAAAATGTAGTGCCACTAGCGGCAACGTGCTCCTCAAGGCGTTTTTTAAGGTTATAGAATCATCGTGATTGGCTTGAAGCCGCATCGGATTTGATACGACCAGGAAGCCAAATGTAACACGGACAGGCTGCAGCTGCATTGTTTTCTGCAGGTGAAATGACAGCCTGATCCCGCGATGATTGGTAATACGGACACAAGCTTTGGACCACGGTTGAAAAAATTAAATTGGCATCTATTAGCTATTCAAGTTCATGCACGACTATGGGGTAACATTGATCAGAGATGCTATTGTTGGGCTATTGTTTATTGAAAGATAACGCCCAGTTAGTTGACATGGCGCGCGGACAATAAAATAAAAACTACCATGTGCATGTAAACAAGCAATCGAGATGTTGATTCAGTTGGAAGGCTGAAAGAAAATATTAAAAGCGAAGCGGATGCAGGTCCACCCAACATCTCAGATCAGACGAAACGATCGAAACCAGATCTCAACCACGAAGAACATGCCTAGGATTATCAGTTAATATTAGCCACCATACCACGGCACCACGGTACGATCGATATGCGGCTAGAACTTACGGATCTGGGAGATATTGATAGGATGCCTCCTGGAACCCATCAAAACCACGAAACTTTGCCCGAGCATAGACCGATTGTTTGATAGCCAGGAACTCGAGGACAGCAACCTCCTATAGGAAGAGATGAACAGTCAGCAAACCAAAATGTTTCCCGCCGAATCTGGAGTGTGCGGTTTTTTTACCTTTCTATCCTTCTCAAAGTAGATTTTCCCATCATAGATCGGTTGACCGAGAACCTTGCGATAATCCTCGAGGGTCCAGAGCTTGTCGGCATCTTTCAAGGTGGTTGGCTTTCTTCCATAGATGCGAAGGTACCTGGTCGCCTATATCGTAAGACATCACGTCAGCATGCCAAGCCTTCTCTGGATATGAAAGGACCGACTTACCCCGGTTTCGGTGATATGCCATGGGAGGCTTTCTGGGAGAATACGAGTGTATTCACCCCAGAGCTGAGGCTTGGCTCTCCATTCCATGAGTCCCAACTCTGGCTCCTTATACTCAAAGGTGATGTATCCTTCTGGATATTGTTTCAAGAAATCTTGAGCGCCTTCTGGTTTGAAGAAGTGTAGCATCCCGGAGAACGACTTGGTCATCTTGATCTCGATAACCAAGGTGTTTTTGGTTGGTTTGATCAAGTTGAGAAGCTCGGGGATTGTGAAACCGTACGGCAATCCCGTGATGAGGACGCATCGAGAGCCCAACTTGGTATCTACATTTCTTAGCGAGGAAGCAACAAGCCTGAAATGGGGAGACTCACTGTCATCTTTCTTGACGGCTGTAGCCTTAGCTGGTTGAGCGGACTCTGGTTTTTGTGCTTCTGGTTTGGGAGCTTCTTTGCCTGGAGCCTCTACCTTTGGAGCACCCTTTTTTCGTTCCACTAGTTCTAGTACCTTTGTAGCTAGCTCCTGCATCTTTGGTACCTCAGAAGTAGGTTTGCCCTGCTTTGGTTCTTCTAGCTTATGCTCATCCGCACCCTCGGGTTCTGGTGATGGAGACTCCTCGAGGTACGTGATGTTCAAGTGTCTAATGAGATCACCTGGATTTGGCCCAATTTTTGAGATCTTTGAAAATTGGGAGGTTAGCATTGACTTGGCCTGGAGGGTAGGTCGAGGAGTTTTGTCGCTATCGGTATCCGCTTCAGCCGCCTTGGTATCACTAGATCTGACCATCTTTTCTTCAAGCTTTCCAACACTAACGCCCATAGCAGGTCCTCTCGTCTTGCGACCATCACGCTCGACGTTGAACGCAAGGATGGAATCATCCTCAAGAAGGTACCCTTTATCGGTTAGGTTAAGATTGGAACGCCCGAAGACCAGAACCTTGTCCAAGACGATGGAGAGGTTTGCGGTGGCCGAGGTGACGGTATCTTTGATGTCGTTCATGCTTTCGTTTCCGTCTTTGTCCTTGATGACGCCTTTGACCAAGACGTTGATTTCATCCAAATGAAAGATGATTTTGGATTCAGTCTCTTCGATGCGATGCCAGGTTTGGTATGTACGCTCGACTGGTTTGGCTTCGACTCTTCCTGTTGATGTCTCAAGGAGAAGCGAGCTGAGGGTCGACTGGTTAGTGTTTCTATACTTACACGGCTACCCAGCTAACTAAGGGTTACTTACTTTGGATCACGGTGGCGAGGGTCCAAAAGTCCTCCATAAAAGGGATTGTCTCTCTGGGGCGTGGCAAAACGCGAAGCACCCAGTCCATCGGGCTTGGATGGTGGAACACCACCTTCAGGTTTTGGAGGCATGGTTGGACTCGGAGCGATATCTCCAGAACGGTGAATAGGTGAGCAAAAGATTAGGGAAGATTATTGAGGATGGATGTTTTAGGACGGTTAGAGGAAAGGCGAGTATATCTAATGACCTCGGATTAGAGGATGGTTGATGGTGAAGATTACTCGAGTTGGAGGTGTGAGTTTGGTAGAAAGTATTTTCCCTGGGTCTGCTTAAACTCTACAATTGTTTAGAAACTTCACCCAGAAGTGCAGGATCCCACACCCCCATCGCCGCGGAAAGAGAGTATGATTGCAAAGGTAGTATATCCTCTCCGCGGGCGATACACGGGTTAGGTATCGCCGGGTTTGGTTACTTCCGGCTGAGTCCCAGTTTCCGACTCAGGCTCGAACTCCCAAGAGTCTTCCCTCCCACTATTAAACCGGCAAATACAAATGCTTTAAGACGCCAACAGCCATTGATAAATGATGCTACACAAGAGATAGTGGAAGAAAGATTCCTCTGGATCACAGGATCCTAGAGCGCTAAAGAATGTACAGGAAGAATACATGGACTTGGGTATGAAGCGGCACCTGCTAGACAGGATATTTACACTAGTTATCGCTCTTGGTGTACTAGCCGCCTAGCACAGCTATATATCTCGGGCTGAGAAAGAGTGGGATCAGAATGCATGCATGCCTTCTCCGCTTCTTGCCTAATCTAGATATTAGTACTCAAAAATCACATCCAGCTATTTGTGAGATATACATACGCTGAATGAGCGCAATCCTCCAGTGCTTTAATCTTCTTTTTACACTTTGAAACCCTCTTTTTATGCGTATATCTTGGGAAGCAAGTCTCCCAAGCATGGACCTCAGGGCCGCATATCTCGTTGACAATCTGCGGCAAACATTCTTAGCGTTTGCTCTCACACGTGTAGAGGGTAGGTAAATAGAACATACGGAAAGATATCCACCCTCCTGATTATAAACCGTAACATGTCTTCTACTCTCATGCCGTATCGAGTCCATCTTCCTCAACGCTGTTGTAACACCCGTCACGCCCCACCAAGCTATTACCATCCCAACCAAGATAACCCATACTATCGGTCTTCGCAGCGATCGGAGGACATAGGCGCCTGTCTGGTGCGCTGTAGGTTGGTCGGCGAAAGGCGGCAGGTTGTCATATCGTGGCATGGTGGTGGTGTAACGATATGGCAAAGAAGGTTCCGTGGAGGCTGAATCGCGGAAGGGGAGGGATAGGCAGGAGGAAAGCTCGACAGAGCGACTTTAGCTAATTCCGGAGATTTGGTGTGCATCTGGTCACAGGACATGGTGTAACAATCACTTCCCTTGTTGGATTTGTTGGATGGAATGCAACACTTCAACGCAGAAAACATACGAGGAATGTAAGCATTCATAGATGAATATATGGCTTGGACAGGTTTACAAAGTCTATTAAAGGAGGACTCTCTGAATATTTAGTGGCCACGAGCGTGGGACTATGCGAAAATATCAATGTTTAATATAATGCAAATTTTTCAAAATTGGTTTTGATGCTATGATACACGCTACTCAAACATCTTCAAACTACTTCTTTTCTTCGCAAACCGTAGCTTACAGCATCTAGTATAACACACTATAATACATTATACATTACAACTTCTTACTCTCCGGTGGTCCAAGGTAACTTGGGACCACAGTTCCCTGATCGACCACAATCTTCTCAAGAACAACACCTGGCTCGAGCGCCCAGAACTTAATGGTATGCTTGCCGGGGCCAACAGAATGAGTAGTCTTCCAAGTCCAGATGGTATTAGCAACAGCAATGTACCATTCTGGTGGCAAGTTCCCTGGAGTGGGCTCATCAGGAATATACTTGACAACCTTTGGAGTCTCGTTATCAACGGCGATAGCGTATCTAAGAGGTCTTCCCGGGTAGGTGCTCAATCCGGTTCCGAGGTAGGCGGTGATGTTGGTGCCTCGGGCAGGGGAGCTGAAGGTATAGATATCAAATTCAAGAGCAGGACCGCTAGGAGCGCTCTGAGTGTCTGCGGTGCTGTCCTTAAGTTGAACTCCAGACTTGGTTCGTCCAAAGTTGGGGATTACCTCATAGGCGGAATCCTTGCGGCTGGCGTGTTCAGCCTCGATCGAGATGTATCCACCAGACTCTACATATCCCTTAAAGTCTGAGGGGGCAGATGTCTTGTTGACCGGCAGGCGGATAGATGGCATGCCGAAGTCTCCATATGGAGCAGAGGAGCTGATGTCAATGAATGCAATGTTGTATCCGGCTGGAGCGTTGGCCCAGTCGACGGAGATTTCGATTCTGACGTCGGTGTTGCTGTCCTCGGTGGAGGCGACGGTACCGGTTGTCTGAGAGACCTTGACCCAAGAGTTGTGTGGCTTGACGGTGAAATCGAATGGCTCGTTACCCTTGTTGAAGATTTCAATCCATCTCGATCCAACGCTGTTGTAGGGGTCAAGGACCGGGAGGATGATAGTGTTGTTGTTGAATGATCCGGAGTTGTTATTATCGTCTCCTGGAATGGAGCCGTTGCTTCCTTCTCCCGCGACACCTAGCGCGCCGGCAAGAGAGTTCTGTGGGAATTGAACGAAGGAGAGTCCGTTGATAGTATTTCTCATTGGTTGCTGCCAGTAGTTGTAACCGAAGTGAGTCTGATCCATGAAGTGGCGCCACTTGCCGTCAAGCAACTGGTCCCATTCCTTTTGAAGGTTGAAGTCATCCTGGAATCTCTTCTTCACGTAGGAGGTCAAATAGTTTGCGGAGTTTCTTCGCTGAGCAGCGTACCTCTGGTTGCGGGCAATGTTGATATAGATATCGTGGACAATGTATCCTGCCTTGGCCTTGTGGGAAACAAGCTGGAAGAAAGCTGGCTTGTATTCGGTTGGTATCTTTTCATACAAAGCGTCAGCCTTCTCGGAGAGCTCTTTCCACTCTGCGAGAACCTTGTCGGCTTCTCTGTAGCTGATAACACTGTAGATGGCTGGTTCGAGGAGCTCGAACTTTCTTCGGGCAGTCAAGAAGGCGAATTTGTCGAGGAGGGCGGCGATTTCTTTAGCATATTGGGTGCCGAAGGTCTTTGCTGCGAATTGCTCGAGGTAACCGGTAACTCCGATGGATGTAACGGAGGTAACGTTGTAGGCCATGGCGAACCAGAAGTCGATTGGAGTTTCCTAGTTTTGGGAGTCAGCTCAAAGTTCCAGGTTCTCAGTTGGATCAGGTGTTCGCTTACAAGACCCTTCAAATCTCCCACGTTAACAATCCAGATTCTATCTGCACCCCGGTCGTATGAAAGCTTCATCTGCTGGTAGGTTTGAGCAAGGGAGACCGTATCAATCCACTTGTAGTCTCTCGGATCACCGACGTAGTCGAAATGATAGTAGACACCGGCACCACCCTCCCTGTCAAGCTCATTAGGAAGTGGAAGACGACGAACATTTCCCCAGTTATCGTCAGCCCAGAGGAAAGTGATATCCTCAGGAACTTCCAATCCCTGCTCCGGGTAGCCCTGGACTTCCTTGTACAAGCACCACATCTGAGGAATTTTATCGACAGGGGTATCAAAGATATCGTCGAGGATCTGGCGCTGGGTGGCAATGACGCGCTCGAGCAAAGCGATGTGGTTTTCATTTTCCAAGGCGGTATCACCGTTTCCACGCATGGCCATGGTGATGAGGTTCTCCCATGGCTTGGCACGACGAATGGTTTTATACCAAAAGTTGACAATGTTGTCCTCGTTGACGGAGAAATCCCAAGTACCATTTCCAAGGGTGTTCCATTCCTGCATGCATTATTAGCTTCGATTACTTGTAGTGCGCACACATTTACGCGCATATTTGTCCTATAAGAGGATTTACCTTGGTAGAGCTTGCCATTGGCTCAGTGTGGGAAGCTCCCATAACGATACCGTAGTAATCCGCAGTATACTGATTCAACGGATCATCAACCGCAAACATGGAATTCCAGGTAGTCGGCCAGAAATAATTGGCCCTGAGTCTCAGCAACAACTCGAAGACCCTGGCGTGGAAATCCTTGTTGAATCCGGGCCCGTACTCCCCTCTCGGGAAATTAGCATTGACCCAGCCGGTCAAAGCGGGCTGTTCGTCATTAAGGAAAAGTCCACGATACTTGACCGCAGGGGAGGCTTGAACGCGGACAACATCCAAAGCATAAATGTTGTCGTGCTTGACTGGTGGGACATCGGCCCAATCGTACCATGGGGAGACACCGATTTGTTCGGAAAGGTCGTATAGGCCATAGATGGTACCGCGCTTGTCAGATCCAGCAATGATGAGAGCCCTGTGGATTCCTGGAGCTGTAGCTGGACGAAGGAGGAGGGTTGTTGTGTATGCTTCCCATGTACCATTGATCTGGGAGACGTCGATATCACCCTTGGCGATAAGGCCATCGATGAAGGCGGACTTGCCAATTGTTCCCGCAATGATTGCAAATTGTGTTTTTGGGAGTCCCTTGGTCGTGTTCTGGATCTTATATTCTAAATCTGTTCCGGTTACTCGTCCGAAATCTTTGGCGAGATCCTTTCCTGCTCTGATAACACCCGGCCAGTCTGGAAATCCAGCTCAATTAGTCTTTTGATCAAGTTTAAAAGCTATCCCGATATGAGGCGACTACTAACCTCGACCATCTAGCACAAGTATCGCATCTTGTTCGCCACCAGTCAGCTGAATAGATCCCCTAGAGGATGTAAATCCAACAACTGGAGTCTGCCCCAGGGCATCGGCTAAGCCGCTACAGGCCAAAGCAAAGGCTGTGGCCTTCGCCAGATTAGAAAGGAACCGCATGATTCAACTGGACAAAGCCTAAGAACCACAGTCGTATTCGCGATTTTTATTTTTCGCGCGCGCGCTGCTTTCGAGCTGAGAAGAACCCTGCGAATCTCAATCTCAGAACCAAAAGGGAGGGTTTATCGCCCCCAGGGGGAGATCTCATCGTCATTTTATACTTTCGCGGGTCACCGAGAGGGAAACCTCGGCAGGATCGGACCAGCAGCAGCAGCAGCAGAAAAATCCGGATATTCAGCGATCGTTCCATACATGGCTCATCCTTGAGAGCCATAGTGGAAAGACTCGATTGTGTAATTTCGCAGCATGTCGTCCGTCGAGAGAGAGAGAGAGGGAGAAATTATCATTTACCTGGGGTAATGAATTCCGGGTAATTGCAATTACCCCAGATCATAAAAGAAAAAAAAACCCTTCCATGAAGCGCAATCCTAGTTCTCTCCAGCTCTGGACGCTGGAGGTTGAAAGATCATTGCCTATTTGAGAGAAACGTGTTCTGCTAAACTGCTGCGGATCATATTTGAATTTATCCAGAGAAAGTCGTTACGGAACAAACTTACGGATATCTAGCGCTGGCTGGAAAGTTACATTTCTTGACGTTTTGTTGCATTTTGCTTCTCGAAGTGCTAAAAGCCAAGCAGGGCTTGTGGAGTAGGCTGCCCGGATATTCGGGGCTAAAATGGAGGGAAACACACAGACGGGGAAGGCCGGCAAAATTGAAAATAATGCAGCAAAAAGACGCCATGTGCGGAGATATATTGTAGGCTGAAAAGCCCACCGAAAGGGCTTGCTATCCTTATAAATCTTGGGTGCAAATCTGCTTAACTTATCCAGAATATGTATAGAATTCTGGACTGCATTTTCTCATCGTACCTGCATGGTATGTTACCCTCGGAAGGCGCCGCCACACGCACACTGCCTTTTTTCTCCTAAGAAAAATAACGCCAACAACGAGTTTAGGCATTTGTAGTGGAGTATACCCATATTGTTAGTTATTTTCTTTCAGGCAAAAAGACCAGTTCCAAGCCTTGGAATTGATACATCGGACATGCTCCTCTGCCCGCACATGCTGTCGGAATCGCAGTTTGTCCGGAACATTTGTAACCGAAGCTGTCGTGACGAGACCCGCGTAATGTTTAAACTCTCGCTGAGCATTTATCCGGAGACTTGGACGTGATAGTTCGACTATAAGCTCATTTGTGGCTGCTGACAAGAAAATTGTGGAGACAATGGAGAATGTTCGCCAAGTATTCCACGCTAAGAAAAAATTCTAAATAGTTGACTGCGCAAGAGTGAAGGTATGATGTTATTTATAAGCAAAGAGCATGATCCCATAAAGACTCAGGAGTATCGGGTCGCTCCCAAGGAACCTGAGATCCGGTTCAATTGGATGAATTAATCAAACAGGGTGCTTAATGCAAAAATGCAATCCCTAGCTACCATGTAAGCTCTTTAAATTTAAATATCGTGAGTATTTTTTTCTTTCCTCTAGCATTGAGGAATATATCGGATCACAGGGGGTTCCTGTATAACGTGGTTCGAGATCTGGCTAAATGCTGGGAGACGACATCCATCAACCCTGTTCCGAGCCTAGCTATTAATCTCGGCACCGCATTAGAGGAACGATATATCTCGGATAGCAGTTGAGCTCATGGTATAATCTCGAAGAGAGATCTTTAATGATTCCGGGCAACCGAAGAAAACAATATTGTGTTTCTAGAGGTGAGACAGCAAGTGGTAATAGATATTATCGTAACATGCTCTGTCGCCATCGACATGGATTGTCTGTAATCTATCGCCGTTGTATATCGGCATACATGATATTAATTCAAATTCCATGCTTCGCATGTTGCAATTTGATCTCTAGACAGGTATTAAGAAAAAGAACAGGAGAAAAGGGCCGAGACCAGCTACATGATGTGTAATATAGGTCGAAAAGAAAAGTTGCAACATGCGAATGGTGCCTGTTAAGCTATTAGCAAAAGCCGCTATGAGAGTAAAAGAAAAAGGAAAAAAGTGAAACAAAGTCCAGCAAAGTAACATGAGAAGCGAAAATAAGATGGGAGAGTACATCGGTAAAGGGGTATTGTGGTATCTACAAATATATACAGAAGAAGCAAGATGGAAAAATAAACAAAAGACGGGAACCACCGTTGCGCCTCCACAAAGAACCTACAGGTATTCCCCCCCAATGAGGTATTCGACGACAAGAATTATCAACTCCCTGAAAAAGCACAACGCTATCCCGATCTTCCCATCCTGAAATAGGTCCCAGCGCAAGAGAAAAAAGAAAGGAAAAGAAAAAAAGCAAACCCTTCCCCAAGCCAGTAGACCGAAATTCACAATGAAAACCATTCAACTGCCCCTGCCTGAAAAACAAAAGCGAAAGAAAAATTTCAAACAGGATATTATGGCCCAATGACGGGCCTACAGTGTGTATATTTTTTGGTAGTATAGTATAACGGAAAGAAACAGTTAAGCCCTACTTTTGTGAATAAAGAAATTATTGGTGCACAACGGCAAATGGTGGGTACGAGAAGCGAACAGAAGTGTGGAGTAAGTGACCAGAACACCATTTATGCAACCTGTATAAAAAGAAACTTTGGAAGGGAAAAGCGCTAAATCAAAACAACAAAAAAACACTTATACTAGGAACCTGTCGTTCATTGTTTGCGGAACATTCCGGACAACCAGCCGCTCCGTTCTTTGTGGGTATATGCCTCGTCATCAGAGAATGAAGTTCGACGTCGGGGGAACTTCTTCTTAGGTACGGGCTTCACATCCGTTGCCTCCGCATAGTTTCCAACTCCAAATCCTGCTCCGGTGCCAACACGACCCTTAGTCTCGATGCCCTTCGCAGTGACCTTAATTTGGAGGTTTTTGTGTGCATTGCGCATGTCACGGCGATGCTTGTTGTATTCATGAGGGTTCATTGCATAGCCACCAATCATCAAGTCCTTCCAATAAGTCTTGTCTGGTTGAGGAGTAGCTGGTATGGTTGGCAGAGCTGGCAGATGAGGAGCTCGAAAGTTTATGCTTGGCCGAGGAATCTTGATTGGTAGCGTAGACGAGCGGTTCCGCGCTAGCCCTTGAGGGCTTCTCATCATTGGTTCCGGCTCCGGCTCCATATCCATTTCGAATTGGGGCTCTGGTGGTGGGGTTGGCGGCGGCGATTTTGGAGATGTCAAGGTTGCGGGGAGCTGCGCAGAGATGGATCTTGGCAAAGTCATGCTCTTCCTATTAGATTTTGCAGCCCCAGGAATCTTTGACGCAGTTGGAATTTTGGAGACAGATGGGATTCTGGAATGCCTGCGCGATGGTGTCTCTTTAGGAGTTTCAGGCTTCTCAACCTTCTCAACCTTTTCTTTCTCCTTCTCCTTCTCTTTTTCCTTCTCTCGTTTCTTTTCCTTCTTTGAGTGGTGATGCTTATGTTTTGCAGAACTCGACTTGCGCCGCTTGTGCTTCACCGGTATCGGAGAGGGTGGTGGGGCATCGGATTCAGAGTCTGATGCCAGAGCGAACTCATCTTCCGATCTATCCAACATATCCTCGAAATCGGATTTCGCGCTTGAGGAGTCCTTAAGTGGGAACAGGAAGGGTGCGAGCTTGTCGAATCGAGCATTAAGTTGAGGATCGACCGTCTCCTGGAAGCTTGATGTTGGGACAGGCGAAGGTGTGGCTCTTCTGATGCGTAATTGAAGCTCCAACTCTCTATTTCTCGCTTGGAGCTGCTCGATCTCTTCCATAAACTCGCGTCGCTCGCCAGCTTGGATTTGGAGGAGCTCACGGGTTCGATCAAGCTCATCAGCAAGGTTTTCGACCTTGTAGTGGTTGATCTCCGCGTCGTCCTTCATGTTTCTGTTGTCTCGGATGAGGTCATCTAGGTCCTTCTCCAACCGAACGACCTCGGCGCGTAGCAAGGTATCCTTCTCTCTCAAATCCCGAGTCAAAACATCGATATCAGACTTAAGCTTTAGATTTTCCGCCAATCTCGTCTGATCGTGTTCCCGGAGTAATGCAATTTCAGCTTCCAAGGCAGCATGGAAATGCGCATTTGGAGGTTCAACTGCAGGAAGCTCGATGGTTTGTGTCGCGGTAGAGACCTCGACAGGCCTTGGCGCAGCGAGGACAGCTGGCTCTACCTCCCGAGTTTCCACCTTTGGCGCTTCGACGACTACTTCAGCCGGCACAGGTATCACCACCTCTTTGATCAACGGTTCATAATCATCGGTCTGAATTGCGATCTCTCGAACCTCCTTGACCACCTTGACTTCCGGAGCGGGTATATCGGATTTCGCTTGTTCCCTCGCGGCCGTTGCGGCAAGGGTTGCTTCAAGGGCAGCGATCGAATCTTCGTGACGGGCGTTGACGACGCTGAGCTCTGTGTTTAGGCGTTGGACTTCCAACACACAAACGTCACGTTCCTCACGTGCGGCATTAACTTCTTGCTGCAATATTTCAATTTCTCCTTGCAAATCTGTACTCAATGTAACGATATCGTGCTGGAGTCTTGCTACCTTGGCATCGTGTTGTCGCTCGATCTCGTGGAATACGGCAGTAGCGGTGACGGGAGCTGCAGGTATATCGTCGAAGTCTTGGAGCTTGCTCCCTGGTCGCAAGCTTCGAGTTGACATTCGCGATCTGATGGAAGCGGCAACAGAGGGCGCCCGATGGGAGCCCGCAAAGGAGGGAGCTCGGGAACGCGATCGATATTTCCGACCGGATGTATCTAATCGCATGGCGAAATCTTTTAGATCTCGCTTGGATGAGGATGCGACCGATACCGCGTCGTCATCTCTGGTGATTTTAGGAACCGATAAGGACAACCCAGCATCGGGAACACCAGCTTCTGATTCGTTGTCTGCTCGCTCTGTCGAGTCTGATTCTGCGTCCGACTCCACATCCGAGTCGTACTCTCCATTCCATTCAAGTCCAAGCTCCTCTCCTAGTGAAGGTCGATTTATTTGTGCGTGGGAAGATGCGCTGCTTCGACGACTTCCAAAACTTCGTACACTTCCACTAGCAAGCGAGCTCATGCTCGCCCTAGAACGTAGGTTTTTGATGTTAAAATTGCTGTCCAGGGCATCTTTTGCATGAATAAACTTCTCCAACTGGCCTTCCAACCAGTCGCGCTCCTGCATCACCGCATCCAACTCATTTTCGGTTTCTCGCAACTTCGCCTTCAGATCCAGCCAGGAGGTAACTTGCTTCTGCTCTACTCCATTTTCGTTGGTTCCTCCTGTTGTTCTGGTACTCGATGCGACGTGCAAATGCAGGGCGGAAGCGACTTGTTGTTCCAGCTCGGCAATCTTATCCAGAAGCTTTTGCTGCTCATTCTTCTCATGTAAAATGTCTTTGTTGACACCTTCGTAGTCGCGCTCCAAAACCTCTTTTTCTGTTCGTAACCTCGTAATCTCTGCACTGCTGATTCGTAATTGTCGTCGCAAGGAGCTAATGTCCTTCTCTTGGGTCTGTACGTGAACTGCATTGTCGTCCAGCTGTGCCTCAAGCTTCTGGATGCGATCGTTTAAGCGATTGTTTGTCCCTCTAAGTGTAGCGAGGTTGCCCTGGGTCGTATCCAGCTGCGTTTGCAGCGTCTCGATTTCAGCGTGAAGGTCATCGTTATTGGAAGAATTCGACAACCTCCTCGCGCGCTGCTGTAGGACCGGCATTGTCACCTCCGGCCGATAGTCGCTAGTCTTAACGCGTTGACGGTCAATCGACACGCCTCCGCGGCTCCCGAGTTTCGTAATTTTGACGACGGTGAAGTCGGGGACTGTGAAAGCCCCCTAACAATACTAAATCAGATTTTTTAAGGCGAAGACAGCCGTCCTCGGAACTATCTGCATAGAATAGATAGTTCTCGGGATGTCATATACAAAAGTGTTGAATGAATATACCAAACAGTGATATGCGGGAAAAAACGTCTCGTCGTTATAAAAAATGAAGAAAAAATTGGTCTATATGCTGAACGGGAAAAAAAAGCAGAAAGAATATCGTGGTTGGGGCGAAAGGAAGTCTTCCGGAAAGCCCCGCAGGAAAACCGGTTTGATTTTTTTCTGCCGACAAGACGTCGACACCTGTGACGGACAAAAAAAAAAAAAAAAAAAAAAAAAAAAAAAAAAAAAAAAAAAAAAAAAAAAAAAAAAAAAAAAAAAAAAAAAAAAAAAAAAAAAAAAAAAAAAAAAAAAAAAAAAAAAAAAAAAAAAAAAAAAAAAAAAAAAAAAAAAAAAAAAAAAAAAAAAAAAAAAAAAAAAAAAAAAAAAAAAAAAAAAAAAAAAAAAAAAAAAAAAAAAAAAAAAAAAAAAAAAAAAAAAAAAAAAAAAAAAAAAAAAAAAAAAAAAAAAAAAAAAAAAAAAAAAAAAAAAAAAAAAAAAAAAAAAAAAAAAAAAAAAAAAAAAAAAAAAAAAAAAAAAAAAAAAAAAAAAAAAAAAAAAAAAAAAAAAAAAAAAAAAAAAAAAAAAAAAAAAAAAAAAAAAAAAAAAAAAAAAAAAAAAAAAAAAAAAAAAAAAAAAAAAAAAAAAAAAAAAAAAAAAAAAAAAAAAAAAAAAAAAAAAAAAAAAAAAAAAAAAAAAAAAAAAAAAAAAAAAAAAAAAAAAAAAAAAAAAAAAAAAAAAAAAAAAAAAAAAAAAAAAAAAAAAAAAAAAAAAAAAAAAAAAAAAAAAAAAAAAAAAAAAAAAAAAAAAAAAAAAAAAAAAAAAAAAAAAAAAAAAAAAAAAAAAAAAAAAAAAAAAAAAAAAAAAAAAAAAAATGGAAGGCTGTATGGTGTTTGCCGATTTGATTTGTTGGTTGGGGGAGAATAACAACGTAGTTGGTTCTTCCACAACAACTACGTAAATTTTTCTTTCTCTCGATATTGCGACGACGGATGACGACTGTTGAGAAAGAGAGAAGTGCGAAAAGTAGAGAAGACTATAAAAGATGGTTAGTCATGTACACAGCCCTGGCAAGTTTCATTGTTTTGAAGATTGAGACAGGAGCGTTATGGGGGGTTTTGGTTTACCTTTCCCTTCCTAGTTTGAGCTGCTGCCGTCCATCAAAATAGGGTCGTGGCGAAATGAGAATGCTGCAGTGCGTGTTTTTTTCCCTCCGCCGCTTTGGATTTATCCCCCCAAAATTGTATATGAACGCTTTCGGCCAAAGAGGTTCGGAAAGCGAAATAACCCCCCGTTAATAATAATAATCTAGGAGGGGGACCTTGATGGAGTATCGAGCAATGCAAGTGGCAGTCCGTCTAGCGTGCGTCTTGGCTAACTTCTCCTGCAATTATAACATGAAGGGGAAAATTGGTATTTAGAGCGAGAGCTTTCTCTTTTGGGAGGAAGTAGTCCAGGAGGGAGGTTTTTTGCTATTTCGTTAATCTTATTTTTTTTTCCTGTTCACGGCGACAAAAGAGTTATTGCGATCCGAATCGACGATACGAGATATCGACAGAGGAAAAAATTTTTCCTCTTTTCGCCGGTCGTGAATCGATACCCTTTTGTGAGGTTCCGTACCCCCGCTTGTGCCCTAACTCAAATCTAGATGACGGTCGCCTGACGTCCTTCGGTAACACGGTACTTGGATGTACCCTCAGCCATCGCACCGCTTGAAGTATCTGAAGCTTTGGATACCCAACATAAAATGCGCCGTCGCAACTCCTCAGTAGATGATCATGGCCATCTAATTTTTTTCTTATCATCCCTCATAGTCGAAATTTTGCTTCCGCACAAAGAATAGCGTCCTTCCTTCCCCTGTTCATTCTGCGACCAATCATGCTGATGACCGCTTCACGAGGCCAGCAATGCCCTTGGGAAGCTGTTGGATCCAATTGAAAAACTATACTAAAAACACACATTCTTGTGTTATGCATGGTTATGCAAGAACACCTATGTCTGCAGCTACCAGCGTCGACTTCTCAAGAAGAGCTCGACACGACGATTTACCCCTCCCTCCATCGACATCTTGAAGCTAGTTCATCTGATCTTTTGAGAGGATCGCACTTGAATATCCTTTTTGTTGGAAGTTCTTTCCAACTTTTTAACTCGATTTTTGGGCATATCGCTCAGAAATTGAAGTTTTCGGGGTAAGTGCGGTTTGAAATTTGCCGGGCCGAAATAGGGGAGGGCAACCCTGTGCTTTCTTTTCCCATCGGAATGAGATATTTTCACAGCCCCGATTTTTTCGGGATTTCTTGGGAGAGAAAAACTTTTTCTGTTGCTCTCATCTCCTCATATCGGGAAACATAGGAGACCCAATCATATGCGCCTTCCAGATCTTCCTTTTTTTTTGCTGCACCATATTATGCGGTACAACTCACCCTAGACAAAGGGGGGTTGCTTCTGCATGCAATTAGCCATGAATCCCATCAATTCCATTTGCCAGAGAGACGACTTCTCGCTGTCTTGCGACAACACCTGCTTTTTGATATCCAATTGCGAGAGTTTCCAGTAGCCGGCTGTGTGTATGCTCGGACCAACATGCAGTACCCACCAATGTAAGATCCTCCCGAATCAGCCGTCGGCAAACCGAGAATTCCAGAAGCCGGCTGGTATTACAAAGAATGCTGGTGTGGGTCGCCGTGAATAGGCAGGTGCCTCATTCTTCATCTCCATCTGCGTTGCCATCGCATAGTGAATCCAGCTCGTTGAGACACCATCGCATAATATCGCATCCAGCAGTGCGAAGAGGTCGGCTATGTTATAATAGTTATCTTTTTGCAAGAATGTTGGACGAATGCAAATAAAATGCTTTTGCTGGCCAGCCAACAGATATATATTTCGGTTCTTAAATATCTCTCAGGTAATTAGTCGATGGAGGTTGATAAGTCTACGTGAGTCAGATAGCGCGGGCTGCGAACGGAATGCTTTGGAATGCGGGTAAGTGGAGGAAAAGGATCCAGTTTTGTCAGCCTGCCATGTAGACGAACACAGAGCAAACCATTCCCTCGGTCGGAAGATTCTTCTCTCCTAAGACTTGGATGTTTCCGGGCTTCGATGGACAATAATTGTTCTAGGTAGGTGGCCACCCTTTGGTGCGAGCGCAAGCAGGCGTGTGGCGATGTTGGCTTGGTCAGCCACCGATGTCATGTCGTTAGAATGTGTTGTTGTTGTTGACCTCCGCCACCGCCTTTGATGTTTGAGACAACAACAACACATTCTGCAGAACAACACATTCGGCTTAAACTCAGGCCATTCGGCTTCTTCGTTCTTGACAGGGCATGCAGAGTGGTTAGACAAGGTTACAGTGCAGACAACCTGAAAAGGTATTTTAACCGTAGCTCCCTGTGGATCACGAACCCTATTTCGACAGGCTTTGCGATAGGGAGGAGGAGGAGGAACTATCCTCAAAATGTTGAATGCGAGGAGCCGGCAGTTCGCACTATAATAATGAAAGGCTTAGGTCAAGTTATTCGGGGTTACCTTAATGCTAAATGTGACCATGATATGATGTCAGTTAATCCAAACGGTCGCTTTTGACTCAGGTCAGCCTCAGCTCATAGGCTCGAAAGGAATATCCTGAGAGGTAAGTCTTTTTGCAAATATCTTTCGTAGTGACCGAGAAAATATGGACGTATTATGAGCATCTTATCAATCTTTGGTAAGATGGAATAAATTATTATTATAGGAATACTTAATCAATCCCATTGTTAAGAATTAAGCCGGAAGCCACCTCCCATGTCCGTTTGCCATTATTCTGCATGCATGTGGAGGCGAGACAGGTACAACATCAAAAGTGTCAACTGCAATACCTTTTACAAGAGGAAACTTTTTTTTCCCTTTCTCCCTTGCTTCCTAAACACACAAAGAGAATCGGATCTGAACAAGGAAATCAGAACTAAACATGGCCGGAAACATCAAGATAAGAAGGAGAAAATCTTCTATCGACTTTACAAAAAGCGATACTCTGCCGAAGGAAAGTTTTTTTCACATACGGACTACTCCATCTTGATGTCACTCCTCATGATCTCGGGTTACATTCGCCTACGCAAAAAGCCGCTTAATGCCAAGGGTCGCTGCTAGTGAAAGGCGGCACTAATCCCTTAAACGTGTATTTTCCACGGAGCAAAGTGAGGGATTGGTACTCCCGTGACGCAAAAAAAATTATGAGGAGACTATGGGGAAATCTAGGTTTGTGTGAAGAACTTTGCTATTTTTGGGTGCGTCCTCCAACTGGCGGAACCCTGCCTCGAAGTAACCTTACGGATTAATATTCTTCGCAATGCAGATTAGCTTCGTCGGTGGACTGACGATTCTATGACAGCACCCGCAAACAAGCACCCGCAAACAGTGACATGAACCTTTTAGGATCGTGATTCTGGAACAAATTTTTAAGTATATATAGATGTAGATTTCTCTCCAGAAATTTGTATTTTACCATCATCATCAAGCAGCTTCACTCTATACATTCGCTACAAATAAAGCTACAAAAAAAGACTTCTATATCAATATAATAATATAATATAACCAATACCCTTTCTACCTCCCTCCAAACAAAACAAACCAATCAAAATGTTCCGCTTCGTTACCTACCTCTTCCTCCTCATCGCTGCCGTCTCCGCCAGCACCTTGAAGTTCGACCCAGTCTACAACAAGAACGGAAACATCCCACTTACCAGCTTTGCTTGCTCCGACGGTCAATACGGATTGATCACAAAGTACAACGACCCAAGCTTGACCACCACCACCCTCAGCAACAAGCTCAGGGACGGTGTCTACCTCGCCGCCTCTCCAGTTATCCCCGGCTGGAACTCTCCAAACTGCGGCAAGTGCTACCGCGCCCGTCTTCGCAACAGCTCCAAGAGCTTCCTCTACGTTGCTATCGATGTTGCCTCCCCAGCTATTGTTAGCGGACAAGACGCTTTCACCATTCTTGCCAACCCAAGTGCCGGTCAGCTCCCGGTTTACATCACCGAGTTGCCATTGACCTCTTGCTTCAAATAAACACCTACCTTGAGTAGGAATCGATCTGCGCCAAAGTTACATCTGGGAGTCCTTAGTTGAGATACTCTTAGCGGGTGGGTCGGTTATTCGGAAAAGAGCTATCAAAGATTTGCATTTAGATTTAAAACATGGAATAACAGGCTGGTGGAAAATATATAACGGTCCTTTTAATGATTAATGGTTGCGGGTTTATTTACGGGAAAACAGTATCAGCAGAATGAACGAAAGAGAGATGGCATAAAATAGCATGTATAATTAGCATTAACATTAGCATTAGCATTAGTCGGCGTCAAATACACATTCCTTTTCTGATTTTAACACCACATAGCGAGCAACATTATAAGATATTTCGATAATTCGGTTATCGATCAGCGAAATCCGGATGCATCCGGTGTTACATATCCCCTCGATATATAACGTTAGTCTTAAGCAACAGTTCCAAGCAAATAATCACGAACAACGTTCCGTAGTGTCACCTACAGCTGGATACTCTGTCACATTATTCGTGATTATTGAGATCAAGGTGGAAACTCCGGAGACGTGCCTTCCCGACGGAATTGTTGCTAGCCGCTCATTCCGCAGAGCAAGCAATCTTCCCGTTCGCTGATCCTTCCCCACAATAATAATATACCCCAATGTTACAGACTAACGTTAATATACCCTGCAAACATCCTAAAATAAAACGAAAACTGCATCTAGTAAGTATAAGTATCAACTCGCACGGTTTGAGTGCAAAGAAAAATGTTAAATAGTTGGAAGACCGTAGCTGGAACAGGTCTATAACATCATATGCAACGAAAATACAAAAGGTTCGACTTCTAGTAGTGCGCACCACCACCATCTACGGATTTAAGATATCACACACAAAAACCCAATTCTACATTTAAATCTGTACTCCCATATTCGAGATTTTGACAGGCGACTTTATTGTGATCTGTCGTTCCTTATAAGGCTGCATTTTTTCGATCGAAACTTTATGTTGGATGGATTTAAGATTCCTTAGTCACTTGGTAAAAAACCGGATTCCAGGATTTGAGATTCGCGCCTACCACCAGTACGCGGAGGCGTGGTATCCTTAGCGGGTGCCTATTAGGCATGACTAAGAACGCAGGGTGTCCGAAAAACAACGACTGGCCCAAATCCCCATAGAATGCCCATATGCGTTACAGTGGGAATCTAGACTTCGATGTTTTCGAATCCCGATATCTCGTCATTCCGTGCACGAGTCCTGTGACCAACCGCTAATATTATCAATATTACAACTACGGACGCCTGCTCGTATATTAGAGTGAACATAATTTCTGTAGCTGATCCAAAATTTTCGTTAGTCTCGGGGTATTGCCCTCCGTCTTTTCCACGTACCACTAAAGCTTCTGAATATGTTATTTGATTTATAAATTTACGGACCCGCTAGATCACGAGCGGAGTAGTAGGAGCCAATGCATATATCAATGGCACAAAGTTTCCCCGGCCAACGGATACATACCAACACCTAGCACCTACGCCTGCAGGCCCTGCGGAGACACAATCAATCCTGCTTAATTGCCAGAGGGTTGCGTCCACCAGACTACTTAATTGCACATACTATTACGTCCTGCTTTAATCTGGTTCCCGCTAAAAGTCACATGCTATTCATTCAAGACTAGCGGCACCACCGCTGCACCGAATCGTGTGCGCACCTAATCAGAGACGACGGGGAGTTGCATTGAAAAAAGTGAGACGATATTCTTGGCGTTATCTATATTATAAATCGGAAATGTAGCCTACCGACGGTGTGAAGACATCTAGGACAAAGATCCGAGACCAAGGGGGTGGGGTATAAGGCTGAGGGAGAAGGGTGTCGGCTGGTGCTTTTGTGTGACATAAGTTATGCAATATTAATTCGCGAAACCTGCATAACAGATACCTAAGTAGGCTGGTTGCTATGGCTGCTAAGTATTGACGGTACGGCTCAGGTATTGTATTAATAATAATATAAATTGGCAATAACGGGCTTATTTCTACGTTCTCTGAGAATATTAACTATGATATCACAGAGTTGAGAGCCTACCGGCCTAAACATAGTTGGCATCACATCCTTGCTTTTCTTAGGTGGTATCATGATCATATGAGACCCGGCTTGCTTTCCCTTTCGTGTAACAAAAAGCCTTCTGGGATATTGTAGCCTAAACATAGCGTAATACACCGCACATGCCTGCCGTCCTTGTTTGGAACGACCTTGCAACAAACATGCAACAAAGACGATCGATAGTGCGGCATATCTGGGATCTATACCGTCTTTGAGCAAAATAAGGTTAACGGGTGACTGTTTTGCATTGCATCCGTCTGAAGATTTCCGAAACGCTCCTCCGCGTGTTATATACCCCCCCTCCGACGATAGAAGGGAATCCTTGTAAAGCCTCACGATCCGTGCAACAACACCCATGGAACCGGGTCACGTAGACGCAATGCAGTCTTATCTTGTTGCACTATTGACAAATTTATTTCCTGATCTTGTAGCCTTAACTGCCTAATATCCTTACTTGTGGGCTCGAGGCTTTGGAGGTGATCGAGCAAAGGGTCTAGACATGCGGATCCCGACGGGATATGGATCGCTACTAATTTTAGTGCCTTCATCTAAGCAAAGTTGACGAACAACAGCAGCGGGCAGGTTCAAGCGGGAGAGCAGGCTTAAGCCCTGCATTTCATTTGCTATTCATATCCGTCTTCCAATCTACGTCTATGCAAGACGAACGCGCATATCCTCTTCCCATAGTATGTCGACCCGACCACCCGATATCTCGGCCTACGGAACCTGAAACTTGGTCACAACTACTTTAGTACAGCAAGGAAAAAAAAAGGAAAAAGCTTATCAGCTGCAGGGAGGATTGGCAATGCTGGCAAGCACACGCATAATGTGGAGAAGGGAAAAAACAGCCGGTTCCGATATCCGTGCTCGAGGATGATCGACCGCCTACCTGGGGTGCATTACCTGGAAGGCGGGCGTTCGAGACAAAGAGGGTAAAGAAAAAAAACGTGTCGGTGGACAGGGTATATCGTTGTTTGAAGCAATATATCAGGGTGAAGGAAACCAATGAAGCTGGAGCATTGTATCTCCAAGGCGAGTGAGAAAAACGCCATAATTACAAAGAATAAGCAAAAGGATTCTTCAGGCAGCGAAAAGCTTATATGCTTTATATATGGAAATTCTCGGTTCTGGAAGAGCTCTAGAAGTCTAATGAGGTTATTGCAGCCGTCATGGCTGAAGCCTTGGCTCCATAACGCGAGAATTGTTTTGAAGCAAAAGCCGGCGGTAATTTCGGTGATCACTATACTTTGGATAATTCACTCAGACTCCTAGATAGCCCTCATTCTTACAAGATAAGTGTATCGACCACAACGTCACCGAGCGGGATGTTCCATTCTAGACCCGCAAGTTCAGCAATCAGAACCCCTCAATCACTAATAGAGGGAAAACTGACGCCCTAAACTTGGAAAGCAAGGGGACTAAACCTATTTGTCAAGCATAGCGACCCTGTTACGCAAATTCAGGGAACCGCTACCGACTGATCGGGTGGTTTAGAACACCATCATTGGATCTTATTTCCAGACGATAGCGCACCCCAAAAGTATAACACGGTTTCTGCGTTGTCCCCACAGGTGATCCCTATCCTTGCCAAGCGGCCCCACACCGAGCATTGATTCCCAAAGGACGTTTTCGCAATCCTGAAAAAACAATGTGATGGGTTCAAGGTAAAGGATCGCGAGAGCATCCATGGAAATCGATAAGGAAAAACGTGGGAGGCCTCGTTTGATTTCCTGCCGTGCGACAAAAATTCTAGCCTTTCGGAGGACCCGACAGGTGATTCTGCTTGCTTGGAAAGGCTGCAACCGAGCAATGGGGAGCGGGCGTTTATTCATCAAGAGGAAGTTTTTACCTTTTTTGATTTCAGAGAGGTTGGAAATCCTAACCTATGCAGAGTGATCGCTTTCTCATTCTCTTTCAATTTATGCATGCAAGCTTTGATATCGATATCTAAAAGTATAAAGAAAAAAAATTTGTGCACTGACAATGACACAACAGGATTTTTTAGGTGGACTGCCGTATGATCTTGTGCAGCTTGGTGGGGCTTTCGCTTATCTTTTTTAGGTCCGAATGAAATGCAAGAGGCTGCCAGCGTCTGCCAGCATCTGCCCACTGTCCACCTGAATTGAGCCTAGTAATCAGTGACTGGGGCAAAAAGTGCCCGCTGGATAGTCGTCTTGTTTTTTTTTTCTTCTTTTTCTTCCAATCGGCCCAATGGGAATTGCGATGAACCACGCCAGCCGAAATATTCTTTGCATTCGCCGTTTCCCACGAGTTGAATAATCTGGGGAAACGAAGAATCAGAGGCGTTCCAAGGTCGTCGGCTGCCTAAAATGTAACCCTGTCGCGTGTTGCAGATGTCGGAAACTTTGATTTTTTTCGTGAACAAAAGAGGTCTGGATAGGCCGTATCCAGGTATCTGTAAAGTGATATGTTGTCTGCCGAATGGGCTGACTGACTTAACGCCCGCATAGACTTACTCGTTGGATGATACTTCCGTCCACTGGTAGCCGTTAGTATCCTGATCGCGTGATGGCCAAAAGCAGGCAGATATATTCATCAAGACATGTTGGTATTGAACTGTTGCGTTTCCTGGGAATTTGCATCTTCAGTTTGTTCACCGATGCTCGAAAGTTGAGAAGCATGCCCAACACCCCATTTGCAAGGAGCCCCCACGTAGATGGGTCCTGTCCGATGTTCGACTAGGGGTTGAACGGGCACTCCCGGGATCATACAATGCACAGGTGGGTCAAGCTTGGACAGAACGCAGAGAAGACACTGTCATAACGTTGTTTAATATGCTGGTGAGGGATGGATCCATGATGCGTATTCCAGCGGCGAACACATTATTCTTTTCCGTTTCATGGGGAGTGGGCTCGTGAGGTGGGTCGTACAACGCCCTGCTCGACCTACCTGACCTTCTTCACCTTCCTGACCTGCTCGATGAGGTGATCGGGTATAATTCCTTGGTTTTTTTGTGACGGGTTTATACTTTAAACCTGGAGGTTAGCATAATTGATCTATTGCTCCTCTTGCAACCACACAGGATCAGCTGTAGCAATAATGAACTTTGTGATATTATTAAAACGGGGGGAAGACAACAAACGGGCTGGCTGTCCTCCGCCCGCCCAACAACGAAAAGATTTGCAGACAACGACGAAAGATTCGAGATTTTTCTCCCGTTTCAACGGCTCTTCTGAAACGAGCAAACAGATATTCTTCTAAAATATCTCTTCGTCTTCGCATGATGTTGGACTTTGCCTAGCAATGCCAAATTCGCTTGTTGGCTTGTCGCATTGAATTTGATGGAACAAGCTTCTCACAAGAAGTGTTCAAGAAAACACAAGAGGTCTTCTTTCTCAAAAGCTTTCTTGGGCAAAGACCAAGGCAGCCACTCAAACCAGGTTCCTCGAGATATGAGTGGGTCCCCCGAGATACCAAGCTGGCAATCACACTTGGCGCCTCACCCAACATGGCTCGGCCTTCCCTATCAATGATAACCTCTTGACTTCCAGCTATGAGGTAAGCGCTTGGAAATAAGAGAGAAATCAGAAAGGTTGGGAATTTCGCTCAGTCCCCCACCTCGTAGCCTTTTCTAGCTACCGAGAGATAAGAAGTCCAGCGGCAGTTAATGCTCCACTGGGTTTGATTCACAAATCGTAAGTTTGGCAACAAAAGAAATAGAAGGAAAAAAATTTGCTTGTTGCATATAGCGGTAGGGCAATAAGCTTCTATCAAAACGTGGATGAGGCAAATCTGTCGCCTCTTCGTGTGGGTAGAATTTTTTTTCTCCACAGCTGCCGAAGTGCGTCGAGGGCATAGGGTCTAGGCAACGAGTCTTGGGTGGCGTCGACATGTGTCTACTGGGCTTTTTCGCGTCCGCAGATAGCCGGGGCCGAACGTGCTCTACGTTTTATTATTGGCGATTATTTCTTTTGACAGGAAGAAAAGAAAAAAAGGGAAGAAAGAATGAAATTGAAGCTCAAGGGTATGGAAAACTAAGAATATCCAGATGCCATTAACGGCGTTTGACAACGTTCCGCATCGACTCATGGAATCCATCAAAGGCAGGGAGACCATAGCATTGCCTCGAGCACGAGACTTTCAGATGCCGTTAAACACTTGACGGCCGAGCGGGGGAGAAGAAAAAAAGAACACGAAGCAGGCATGCCATGTGTTGTAAAGGCGAAGGGTCTAAAGGAGAGAATAGCATTAAATTCCGACTCGCACAAAATAGCGAGCTGACAAACGATTATGTGTTAGATTATGAAAAAGTATTTCTGTTTATTTGAATGACATCTCGAAAAGATCGTAATGCAGCGGCTAGACCGAATTGAAGGCGTATCTGAAGGCTTGTGCGTACCTATCGTTCCATCATGTCTTCTCTTGAGCTGCGACATACATGTTTAGCAGCTAGCATCTAGACAGCTCCAAATACTCACTGGGAGAAACTTCCGCATGCCAAAGAAATGCCAATGCGGGAGCACTTTTCTTGCGTTCTCTTAGCTCGCCTAATCCTTGATATGGTGACGACGGTGGAGTAGCATGGGTGCAGGTTGCATGGATTTCTTTCTTTTTTTCTTGTCGCTGCTGCCTATCTGGGATCCTCATGTGAGAAACGTTGAACCCTCACGTCAAACTTGGACTGTATCCTCTTTTTTTTTTTTTTTTTTACTTTCGGCCGGAGGTACCCAGACGCTCACAAGTACAATCTTGTGCAATAATCAGAGATGCTGCAATCGATGACCTCAAGGTTGTAGTAGGATTTGAATAGTTTCCCATAATGCCGATATTTGTTCACCTATTCGAGATCGGTAGAATGTCGGCCATGTTTGTAAAAGCTCTGATATCTTGAGGATTCATCGGTTCGGATTGTGTTCAGCGCAATAAGGCTTATCCTCACATTCACTCGGTCTAGCTTGCCAAAAGAAGGAAAGTAGGATGTTTGGAACGAGTCAAAATAGCCCTTTTTCTTGTCTCTGACCTTCGCGTGGTCGCCGGTGGGGTTGGAAGGTAGCTTTGGTGAACGGAAAACTTTTTGGGGATCTTGGTTGAAACCTGACCATCCAATTGATGCCTTTCCCTTTCCCCTCCAGATAACGGGAGGAATTAATGTATGTAGGCCACCCAACCCAATGGGTTTCGGGCACCCACATTTCGTGAAATTCGAGGATACGGTATCTGTCTGTAGTGATCCTCGCGGCTTTTGCTAAGTCCTGAATAGTTAGTGTTCCGGGGTGTGCGTCCTGGCACACGATACCTTCGGGCATTGGCTTGACACAA
Source organism: Dactylella cylindrospora (assembly GCA_012184295.1). Taxonomy (NCBI): domain Eukaryota; kingdom Fungi; phylum Ascomycota; class Orbiliomycetes; order Orbiliales; family Orbiliaceae; genus Dactylella; species Dactylella cylindrospora. Next base: position 254,837 of record LDUD01000121.1, read on the forward strand.
AGTATGCCACCCTGCAAGTTTTTTTGGTCGTTCTGCCTCTGCCTACCTTTGCGACATGCATGAGAGAGACCCTTCCCAATTAGTTTCTTTTTCTGCATCTGGTTCATTGATACGACTATTTGCTTTTTGGGAGATAACTTGCTAGAGGCTGGTCTTTCCTTCTAGTCGTGGAACCTCAGCAGGTAGGTAACTCGGTATCGTTTGAACTGTACCACCCGTCCGGTTGAGGGAGAGTTAATAAGAAAAATAATAATAATCGACCAGCTCTCCTTGCCCACCTTCCATCCTTATAAGAAGCCTCCTCCATCACCTCTTCCATTCAATTCTACTCGCGTTCATCCTCCTCATCCATCCTCTTAAGCATTTTCTTCCAGAGTGACCTTCGATTTCAAGAAAAAGGTCTGGGAAAGGATCCATTAAAACAAATCCATTCATAGGAAATCGGTAGCAGGACTTCCATCAGAGTTTAAAAGCTTCGGACCTGCTGTACAACCCCCCAAAATGTCTGACGACGTTGAGAAGAGCGACCCCACCCGTCGCGCAAGCGAGGCTGGGAAGCCCGAAAGAAGTGAAGTCGCGAAGAATGAGGCCGCTCAAATCTTTGCGAACGCTGAGGACTACGAGAAATATGGTTATGTCGCCCGTGGGTAAGTATTTTTCATCGATCCGCTTTAGATATATTGCCAAACTTGCAAGCTAACAAATCGCCCAGCTTGAAATCTCGCCACATTCAATTCATTGCCCTCGGTGGTACCATCGGCACAGGTTTGTTCCTTGGTGTCGGTAGTGCCTTGTCTAGATCTGGTCCTCTGTCTATCCTCCTTGGTTACACCTTTACCGGTATCGCTATTTTTGCCATGATGCAATGTCTTGGCGAGATGGTTACTTGGCTTCCTCTTCCCGGCGCTATCCCACAACTTGCAGAACGTTACGTCGATGAATCTCTCGGTTTCGCTGTCGGCTGGAATCAATGGTACAACTCGGCTATTACCCTTTGTGTCGAAATTTCCGCTGCAGCCGTCGTTATCGGATATTGGGATCACAACGAAGACCATGTCGGTATTTATGTCGCCATCATTATCGTTCTCATTTTTGTTCTGAACATCTGGGCTGTATCCATCTATGGTGAAGCTGAATTTTGGTTCGCAAGTATCAAAATCATCACCATTGTCGGCTTGATCCTGCTCGCCTTCATCCTCGATGTTGGTGGCGGTCCAGATGGCCACAGATATGGATTCCAATACTGGAGAAACCCCGGTGCCATGAAGGAGTACATTGGTACTGGTGACACTGGTCGCTTCCTCGGTCTCTTTGCCACTCTCATCAACGCTGCCTTCTCGTATGGTGGTGTCGAAATGGTCGCCGTCGCTGCTGGTGAAGCTGAAAACCCAAGAAAGAACATTCCAAAGGCTGTACGCAGGGTCTTCTGGCGTATCTTGTTCTTCTACGTTCTCGGAACATTGGCCATTGGTGTTCTTGTCCCATACAACGATGAGAACCTTCTTCAGGCTCAAGCCGATGGTGCCCCAGGCGCTGCCCAATCCCCATGGGTTATCGCCATTGATCGTGCTGGAATTAAAGGTCTCCCTCACATCATCAACGCTGTCATCCTTACATCCGCCTCGTCTTCTGGTAACGCTTTCTGCTACACCGGATCTCGATACCTCTATGCCATGGCCCAGATTGGTCAAGCTCCTCGCTTCTTGCTCAAGTGCACCAAGCGTGGTGTCCCAGTTTACTGCGTCTGCATCACCGCCTCCGTTTCTCTCCTGACCTTTATGACCGTCTCCACCGGTTCCGGCAACGTCTTCAACTGGTTCGCCAACATTGTCACAATTGCCAGTCTCTTCACTTGGTGTACCATCTGCATCGCCTCCATCCGATTCAACAATGCTCTCAAGGCACAGGGCGTAGATAGAAGCACCCTCCCGTTCAGGGCCTTCGGTCAACCATACACCGCATGGGCTGGTCTCGTCTTCTTTGCTATCATTATTTTGTTCAACGGTTTCGCCGTCTTTACCAACGGAAACTGGAACGTCGAGGACTTTATTATCGCCTATATCGGTATTCCAATCTTTTTCGGCCTTTTCTTCTTCTGGAAGCTCGTCAAGCGCACCAAGTGGAAGCGTTCCACCGAGGTTGACCTCTTCACTGGAAAGGCAGCTATCGACAACGAATATTGGCCAGAGCAAATCCCCAAAAACCTCCTTCAGAAGTTCTGGTACTGGTTAGCGTAGTGCCTATTTTTATCGTCAATCGTCTCGGGTGGCGTTTTTTTCGACTTTGTATGCTTTGATTTGAAGTTAGCAATATTATAACCAACACAAATTATAATGAAGACAATGAAAGAAACTTACAATTTCTGAGAATTCACTTGCTCTTTAAGAGCTTTTGTAAAATTTTACTCTTGTAGCGCGCACTGTGGTAGATTGAATTGTCAAGTCGCGGTATCAGTGCTTATGTCGTGATTCCTGACTATAGGATCCAGGAAGCGTGTTGACCATGTGGTGAAGGCTCGGCATTTATAGGAACGTGGGTGATTATTAAGATCCTTCACACTATTCTCTAGCATCCTGAAAGAGCTCAATAAGAGTGCCATTACGTTATGGTTATTGAATTTCAACATGTCGGGCCCACTTGGTTGTCAACGTGCTCCTCCAATTTCAACATTAATACTGACATGGACTAATATCACGAGCAGATGGCGTTTTCTCAGTTTTAGTCCCAGCTTGTTAGCTCACCGCGGAGGGTTTTAGGCTTTACTTAGACGTGAATTTATTAACGTTAGGGTTTATACTCAGATACTCGTGAATCTGACGATGGCTACGGATTTTTCAGTAAAAGTCGTGAAAATAATGCAACATGAACAACACAGTATAATAAATTCAAAGGAGACCATTGGGACCCGGGAGTGTTCGAATACTATGCTCAAAAGATACTTTTAAAGTTTGGCCCATTAATGCGCATTCGTACTTTAGGATCTTACGTCCTAGGCATATCTCTCTCTAGGCCTCACAGGTTACGCCCTGCACAAAGAGTGCACTTTCTAGTTGAATTGCATTCCTAGCATTTTAACTTGCGCTCTAGAAGGTGGTTTATATTCTGGGCAGATACCTAGGTTAGGTACTTACGCATATCTGTATTCTAGTATGTAGCGTAGATTAGCTCAGTAGTTTTATACAAAATCCCCAATTTAGTCTATCTTCTTGACACGTCCTGAGCTGAACACTGTAAAATCATTTCCCAATGCTTCCGAGAATAGGCGCAATCTAGAGGCGCTTGCTAAAATCCCAGTTAGTTTTAGCCTCGAGCGAGCGCACAAGAAGTGGCCATGATATCCGGCATTGAGTTGTCGTCTAGTTATAGAATCCAACAAGATTCCGTGAGTTCGATGAGCTCGTTGGTAGGTATGAATTCGAGCATGTGAAGAGAATTAGTGAGGGTGAGGTTGAATTGAGCTAGTAGTTACATAACGTCCTTTTTTTTTTGATCTTCGGCTTGGAAACTCCTGAACGGTATTTTGACCACCACGGAAACAACAGAGTCTCCACACTCAAGCACTCTAAGCGGAGCGGGTGGACTTTTTTTTTTTTTTTAACCTGCCACTCTGCTGCTAGGGGAGCCAAACGAGTAGTATCGTAACCAGAGGCAATTTCTCGTGTGTGTCAAAAATTAATTTCCCTTTCGCAACAGAACCGCACCTATAAATTCACACGGAAAATATTGATCAAGCCTTCGAGTCTTTTCCGTCTCTTACCTCCAAATAATCCTCATCCTACCATAGTTCGAGCAATATTTGCAAGGGACCTGAAAATACATACAGCTCTAGGCACAAGTAATATCGCCACTCTCACCAGCAGGATGAACTCGATACGCCTCGTGGACCCGGACACCACGGCACTCCTAGAACGTATGTTAACCTCTCTCAGCCCGGAACAGATACGCGAGATAATTCAAAAATTACCTCAAAGGACCTTGCAAGCTATATCCAGTTCCATCAATCGAAAGTGCTTTAAAATATGGTTATGTGATAAAAATTTCGAAAACAATTACACTACAGATGGCCAACATATCACCATCAATGAATCGGAGAGCACCAAAACGAATGTCGGTATCACCCAAATATCCTTTTGGGTAGATGAATTCAAAGATCTGGGGTTCTTTATAAGCGAGCTTATCATAAAAATTCAAAAAAAACCAGTGAAAGTCTTCCTAAAATACAAAGGGGGCGAGCCGGTATACAAGATCGCAAATTCAACCGAAGAAATGGTTGAGTTCTGTCAGCAGACACTTGAGGCTGCAATGTTTATAACCACCGAGGACGATGAGATGTTGGGACCGAGATCACCAGGATTCGTCTTCATTCGAGACGGCATTGTATACTACGACCGAATGGGCGAGCAAAAGTGGAAAATATTCTGGACCACAGCAGAAAATTTCCCCGTCGAACTCACGGAACCACATTTCGATCCCATCGCCCGTGAATGTACATACACAGCAAACCCAAAGGATTGCCCCGCTGGGCCCTCGCAAACTTTGGAACGATGGATTAGGAGTCCCGCAGTTCAGAACTTGGAGTACTATTCGACTCCCCCTCGAAGCCAGAACTTTGGAACTTTCTTTGCTGGAACTAGTGGAGGTGTCGCGAAGAAGCTCTGGAAATATTCCCAAGATAAGTGGGTGCCGGTATTGGACATTGAGTTGGAGATGTTTGGTTGGCAGAAAGGTGTCATTCTGTTTGCCCTGGCGGGGGTAGATGAAAACCCTAAGAAGCGTCATAGCGATTCTACCTTGGACGGCCACCGGAAAGTTTGCCGTCTAGAACCGGAGGCTAAGGACCAAGGGCAGTTGCTATCAAACCAGTTACAAGATATCCAAGTTGAGGCCAGGACATCTACAACAAGGAAGCAGGATATGGGCGTTCCAGGCTCTGGGCTGGCCATTCTAGATGAAATAATGAAGTTGGAATACAGAGGAAAGGTGAAGGGCAGAGGGCAACCACCAAAAATTTGCTACCCCGATCGAGAACATGCAGTATCCATTCTCAAACTAGGAGATTCGGCACTTTCCAAGTCGGTTCTCTTAGCCCTCCAGCAACTCCTCAAAGGCGATTTGATTGCGGACAAGCGGGCGAGCACACCTCTCTCCGGGTTGCTTTTGGAACGCGCTTTTAGTTCCTTGGACTTGAGAAGCCGTGGCAATGATAGGATTGCCGATGAACTTGGCGCCACGGATGATTTGGCAGCCATCGACACTGCAGATGATCTCTACGATAAGCTAGTTGTCAACGAATCCAACGGAGTCATCAATAATATTCAGAGAACGCTATACTTGTACCAAATTCATATGTTGATGGAATGGCTCAGTAGCCGTGTAAAGAAGGGAAGAAAGGCGGTGGGGGCTAAAGATTCGATTCGGAAGATGTTCGCGCAGAAGAGGGGTCTCGACACCATTACTGACGAAGGAGAGAAAGACAAGCTACTGAAATCGGTCGAGGGCGAACTATCCAAACTTCTTAGGGCGGGGAAGCGCTGGGCGGCGTTAGTTGATGCATACGGCGTTGGATCGTTGCTGTTTTTTGGACTTGAGTCTGGGGCAGGCTCCCGTTCAATGTGTGTGGACATTCATTATCACTTGAGCGTGAATCGGCTGCTAATTTGGTAAAAATAATCTAGATATGAACATACCGGACCCGCTTAGGTAGTGGAGGCTCTTCGACTTGTCCTTGAAAAACGGTTTTCACCGCCTATGATTATCAACATGTCACAACAACTGGAGTGCCTTATACCCTGCATCTTATATGGTACACTGCCACCAGTGGATTCACTAACCAGTCTCAAAAATGCCAAAATCGAACTATTTGAACAAGTTACAATGCACAACTCTCCCAAGCTCGTCGAATTGTTCACCTCAGGCGAGATGCGGAAGAAGGCTAGGGACTCGTCAGGAGAGTCGGAGGAAGAATTTTAAGGCCCTGGGAAATTTTGGCGGATTAGTATTATTCTTGTTATCATTATTATTATTACTCTTTGACTGGACCTTTGGATACATTTTAAGGGTTGAAGGTTTGGAGTTATGCCAGGATCTCTACTGTATTAGGTGGCGATTTGGGGGATGGAAAGATCAAGTGGTTTTTACATGCACTACTCTATATACTCGAGGCAGGTGGATAGAACTATATGTGTGTAGAAGATCAAGTAGGAAGGATTCGATAAATCTTGATTGATACTGTTGTTTTCTGGTGCCAAGCTGGTGCGCTCGAAGTGCCAAAATAGAGCACCCCAGGTGACCATGTTCACTTCAGGTGATGTGGGCTGTCGAAATAACTACTTACCCACTTGCTGTGTAACAAAATTTCACAAAGAGGTTCTACCCAACTTCTAGTTCAATTCGTGCCCCCGCGAACTCATACCTACTACCTTGTCTCGTAGAACCAGCCCGCCACCTTTTTTGCATTTAACGCGGACAGCAAAGTGGGCAGTCTGGCCTCGCGAGACAACCTACTACCGTCGAATTCGGTGAAATGTGTGAGATTCCAGAGAGATATACCATACCCTTCTCCGATAAATCGCGAATAGGAGTGCAGCAGAATACCCAGATTCTATTACAGTAAGATCATATTCGATGATCCCATTGTTTGTATTGACATTTTACGACCAATTCTTAAGCATTTAAAATGTATTTTATTTGCTAACAGTACCGAAAATATTCTATCAGCCATGTAAACCGGACCCTAAACTAACAAAAGCCAGACTCCAAACACCGTAAGTAACGCCGTTTCGTAATCAAGTATCGTAACATAACTCAAATCAGACGAACTTCTTTTCGCTCAACCCCCTTAACTAGCAGAGTAGTATTTTTTTAAGCTGATTAATCCTTATCGGCACCCACACGAAGCACCCTCAACAATCGGAGGGCTTAACGATCCATCCCTCTCCATAGTCCCAGCTCGAATAATACCCTGCTTGACCTGCGTCTCTCCAATTTGGTCTTTTCTAAACTTGACCACATCCCAAATCTCCTCCGCACTCATGTGACCAGCGGTATCGGGCATACGGTGACCCCATTCTAACTTTCCATTCCTGATGAACCATTCACCACCAACTTGACTCATATCACCAGCTTCCCAGATAGCACCACCGCCCATTGCACTTCTCACGGCATATTTTAGAGCTTTGATTCCCATCTCGACAACGCTGGTTTTTACGTATGCGGGTTTCTTGGCCGGACCTTGTAGTGTTCTTCCCATGCCGAATGCTTTATATATCGCGCGAGAGTGGTCGGTGTAGACGGGAAACCGTGTTCCTATCTCTTTAGCGTATTCTTTAATCATCCCAGCGCCACCGCATCCTATTATCATCAGGCGAGTCTTGTGGGCTTTGAGTGTTTCCGGTGTTATTAACGGCGATAACGATTCGATGTAATTCTGGCATAACCCGCAGAAGAAGTGACGAACTAGAATTAAATTAGGCCACGTACTACAATAAGAGTAAACTATGAAAATAACTTGGATAACCTACCGAAAATTACGGCGACAGTGTCAGTCTCGCTGTCCGGCTGGACAAGAGACTCAAAAGTATGAAAGTTACCCTCAGCATCTTGGATTGGTAATTGTAACGCTCTATCCCAGTTTGGTTGTGAAGGTAGATATGAAGGAGAAGGAGGTAATCCATTCGATGGACTTGGAGCCATAGGTTTGGCTGGAGCTTCCTTCTTCGATTCCGGCACTGCCATGTTTGACAGAAAGAGCTTGCCTACGATCTAGTTGTATATATCGATTTGTATTCGTGTGC
>LDUD01000121.1:262654-313348 GCA_012184295.1 Dactylella cylindrospora
TACCCTTTTTTTTTTACACCTTCAGGTCTGTCACAGACAGAAAGGTCGATATATAGAGGACTACGTAAGTAGTGTGTGGAGTTACCAAGGATTCCGTAATTTAGTCAAAGATTATTCAGAATGGGAAGAGCGCAAGAAAAAAAAGGGACCCATCAAGAAAAAGTAGAGAGAGAAAAAAAAAGTATAAAATTCAGTGAAAAAAAGGAGGGTCTTGAAATCCTTTTGTTAGCTCCTAAGCGCTTGGACCAAGTTGAAAAGATCTATGTTTGAAACTTTGTTTCCCACGTTGTAATAATATATTTGCATATATTTTGGGGGTATGAGTTTCGCCGGGTTGACGCTGAAACGATTTCCTGGGGAAGATATAAAACGAAACGGAAGCGACAACGTTGAGCGTCGCAGAGTGAATTATATAGAAAGGGACGGCGTACAATCCGAAACCATTAAAGCACGGCAAGGGGGTCATGTTCGATTCCTCACCAAATCTGTTAAACTGTAGGTTGAAAAAATCAGACCACCCTTTTTTTTTTTTAAAAAAAATTCTCAAGAGGATGGAAGAGAAAAAAAAAAAAAAAAAAAGAACGTGGGAGAGTAATTCCCAACATGATGATTGGATATCAGCCGTTTCTCCTTCGCATCGATCGTAATCTCATGGTAAATTTGTAGATGCAGCTAATCGAAAAGAGGTGGCCCGGTCGGGTCTTGGGACTCACCTTGATGAGCTCCAAGCCGCCTTCCATTCTTCTTTGGGACATGTGCCAGCAAACCTAATTCCCTTTTAGGATAGCCCTCACCCGTCACGGTAAGGATGAGCGTTTTCTTTCAGCCAAAGTGGAAGCAAGCTCATGCCGGTAGACCTTTTCGGGTATCCACCCTCCGTTTTTGTACAGGTACAATCAATCCTTTCTTCTTTTTTCTGCTTGTTGGATTTTTTCAAATGATGTAGTGGGCTGGCAGGACAGTCGGGTTGATCCTTGAAGGAGAAGGCTTCGCAGATGATTAGAATACATTTCGATCGCGATCGAATATTCTACAGGGCTGGAATGACTGGAATTGCCAAATTGGAATCCCAGCTGAAACGAAAAATACATATCATTGGTCGGTTGATATTCGTCAACTAATTATAAGTGACCAGGTGTCTGACGAAATATAATTGCGACCATCCCGATATCTTGACCGATATCCTCGTACTGGTACAGTACATTCTCCAGATATGTTTCCGTAGGCAGTTCGGATCCTGCCTCCTCCCGGGTCATTCCAAGCTAAAGAGGAATTCCAGTCTTACCTCGCTTAGGATAAGAGTGCGAGATTGGTGCAGTGGTGCACTTCGCCACAGATAGATTTCTCGGGACGAGGCTCCAGATGAAGGGCATTATTCATATTTGCATCTTATTATGACAAAGCAATCAGGTCGCGTCATATGACTCCCTGGGATATCAGTCCGTTTCATAAGGTAGCTGCAGGCTGACCAAACGCATTGCATGCATTGAACTTGCCTTTTTTGTGTTGTCCTATTGAAACATTTTGTAGATTGTCGCACAAGAAATTTTCTTTTCGACATGAACCACACTCCCCGCCGAGAACTCCTTCCACCCGCACAGCAGCCGTTACGAGAGCAATGCTATCTCCCACGCCCCTCCTGCGGGCTCGTCGTTCGGTACATCCGAAATACTCTCATCCTTGGATATGTCCGTCCTGTCTCAGAAGAAATTTGAGGCCTCTACACACCACTCCTCTCAGAATAGCAGAGGTCCCACTTCCTCCACCCGCAAAACGTGTTCGGCCTAATCGTCCGCACGTTTCCGGCAAAGTTGGGCAACCAAGTAAAGGACACAACAAATGGGAAGCTACGATTGGTCTGGAGATACACGCTCATCTCAATGCCCCGCGAAAGCTGTTCTCTCGTACGAGTCTTGATCTTGTTGAGTTGTACCGGATACCAGACTGATAGGGTATAGATGCTGCTACGTCTTTCAATGCGCCTCCCAACAGTAGAGTAGCACCGTTCGATGCCGCGATACCTGGTATACAACCTGTTCGTTCAATTCTATTTCATCGATTCTGCGTCACGTCCAATTTCTAATCGAACAATCGCATAGAAACTCTCAATACCCACGATAATACCTGCCATCCGAGCCGCCGTCGCCCTCAATTGCAATATAAACCGCCGTAGCGACTTTGATAGAAAACACTACTTCTACAAGGATCAGCCATGCGGATATCAGATTACCCAGTTTTACAAACCCTTCGCATCCGATGGGAAGATTACACTAACCGAGTTGGATGGAATCGGGCCGTCAGAGATAGTTGAAATTGGAATAAAGCAGGTCCAGATGGAACAGGATACGGCGAAATCCATTTTCCAACCATCAACCTCGCCCAACAATCCCGCCAGGACGCTAGTAGATTTGAATCGGACAGGCTCCGCCTTGGTAGAGATTATAACAACGCCAAGTTTAAAATCATCGAAACACGCAGCCGCCTGTCTGAGAAAGATCCAAGGTATCTTAAAGGCCTCGACTGCAGCTATCGATGGCATGGAGAAGGGTGGTGTGAGATGCGATGTCAACGTTTCAATACAGCAAAGAGGGGTTTCAGGACTTGGGAGGAGAGTCGAAATTAAGAACCTAAACAGTATTAAAGCCGTTCAGGAGAGCATCGATGCTGAGGTTAGACGACAAATCCTAGTCCGAGAACGCGGGGGTGAAATCGAGGGTGAAACTAGAGGTTGGGACGCTTTAAAAGGCGAATCAAAAAAGTTGCGTAGTAAGGAAGGGGAGGTAGATTACCGATATATGCCAGACGCCGAGTTACCTCCCCTCATAATTGAAGAGGTAAGCCTGAGAAACGGCACAGAACCACTAAGCGCACGTTCTAAATTTATTTTTAGACTCTTGTGGATCATATCAAATCAACCTTGCCCCCTCTACCCGACCAGATTCTTACAGAGTTGATCAACGAACCGTTCAGCTTGACCGTCAAAGATGCCCGCACTATGGTAGACCTTGACGATAGTATGAGAGTCAAATATTATAAAACTATATACGACGATCTATCGAATCGCATCAGCTCTAAATCCAGCTCCAAGCACCTTGGAAAGCAAGTCGGAAACTGGTAAGAATGCCTTCAAAGTACGATTTTAGTATCATTACTAACAAATACCAGGGTGCTCCACGAGCTAGGCGGCAGGCTCGCATCAAACTTTATCCATTGGGGTGACAACCCCGTCACCATAGTGCAGATGGCGGACTTGCTCTATAATCTTAAAGGTGGAACTCTCACAGGGGCTAACGCAAAACATGTGTTGGATCTTCTGATATCCAATGGGGATCCTTCCATAAAGGTGGATGATCTGATTGCGGAACACAACCTTGCGACGCAATCTACGTCTGGGGAAGATGCTGAACTGGTACAGCTCGCAAATGAGATCATCGCAGAGTACCCTGACAAAGCAGAGCAAGTCAGATCTGGCAAGAAACCGACCTTGAAAAACTTCTTTATTGGGAATCTTATGAGGGTTACGAATGGGAAAGTAGATGCTCAGACTTGCAAGCAGGTTATTGAGAAGATATTCTCACATTAATATGTATCCGCTGCTATTATAACTTCTGTCTACAAGCCTCAGATAGAATAACATAGTGCACCCTTCGTAGCCATGATATGCTACACATAAACCCAGAGCTTTCATTTAGACCTCTGTTCTATAAATACCACCACACAAAACTTCTCACTAGTGGATATTTGCGCCAGTATTCTCACTGGGGTTTCCTGCGTTTTTCACCCAAAGTTGGCTTCCTCCCTTCCTTCTTCTTCGATCGCTTTTTCCTCGCCTTCCGTTGATGAGACTGCAAAACTATAACCTCAGGACTTGAACGAGCCTCTTCACCGGCTTCGGATTCCCTATCCTCCAGTTCATTCTCGAAGTGAGAATTCTCGTCCTCATCCCCACCTGGAGGAGCAGGCACAATGGCCGGAAGATCATCCCAATCGTACTGTCGTCCCGTCTCTTTATCGAAGTATGTGAACGTGGGATTATAATGATACGTTCGCACCATCGGCTTCTCCCGGAAGAAGAAGCATATGCTCAAAAATAACCATGGGAGGGCGAAGAATGAAAGATTCCAAGCAAAGACGATGGTGAGCATAAACATGAAGGAGACAAAGACCGCGAAGAGGGACCATAGGATGTAACCCCATGGGATGGGGACGCCGCGTCTTCGGCGGGCTTGGTAGGCGTATAGACCCGCGTCTACCATGTTTTCGAATTCTTCAGGCATTGTGGTTGCGGTTTCTGGGGTTTATTGAACTGTAAAAACTGGCAATGTAGATCTACACGGATCAGAACTAGTTAGCTGGCTAGTAATCTCTGTGCCCGGTTTTGTGGGTGGGATGGATCTTACCGCGAAATTACGACTTACTGACTAGGCTCAATACACGTTCCCAATGTCCGCTCCCCTTGAGGCTTTGAAGTTCGAATACCAAGTAAGGGAGAAGAGAAAAATAAGAGGACTGAGATTACCGCTGTTCGTAGAACAGCAAGCAGCTCAGTAATCGCCACAACTATTCTCTTCGCAAGGTCCCAAATTTCGGGAAGAGACACCTTCAACAGCTTGTAAATCTCAACCCAATCGTCGTAATACGCCAAACTCTCGAAAAACGGACCAAGAATGTCAGGCGCCAACCAAGGTCCAATGAAGAATAACCATCCAATGCCAGGAAGATTTAACAGTTCAACCGCGTTTTCTTTAATATACTGTGCAATATCTGTTTCCCCCTTGAGGAACCCGTATATTTCGGAAAATGGAGGGGTAAATTTGACCTCAATGTCGTCGCCGTCGTTAGGGTCGGTGGTGATCCAGGATAGAAACAACCAGCAGTAAAAGTAGGGGTTTTGAAGTGGTTTTGTGAAGGCGAGAAAGGTAGATTTGAAGCTTCTAGAGGAGGGGAGGCAGATCTTAAGCTTGGTGGAGTTTGTTTGGGGGAGTTTAAGGGTGGTGCATTTTTGCTTCCAGGTGGGCATTGCGATTGGGGAAGGAGGACTGGAGGTGATTTGCAGCTGTCAATGAAAGAAATATGCAGAGGAGACATGGTGTATAATGCTAGCTAGGTGGAAAGGACATGGATAGAAGTCATTATTGGTTTCTCTTTGTCTTCACTACAGAACAATGAAACTATTTTTTTGGTTCGGGAGAAGGTTTTAATTCGTATAATTTGGTTCGCTGGTTTCGGCTCATGCTCCAATATGACTAATCGTTAGACGTATAGACATTCCTACGAAACAAGGCAAACATGGAAATATCTCGAGCTATGCATCGTTCTTAATCGGCCTCAGCTAGAGCTTCGTTAGGCTCCGTCGACAATAAGACTAAGAGATATCATATACAATGCTGCAGTTAGTTGGCATATGGTATATAATGATAGCAGCGACTTTATGGATGTTGTGGCGCCCATTTAGCCATAAAAGGCTTGGGCCTTCGGTGTTGCGGATCATGTTGCCTGTTGCATGTTGGATCTTGCACAGGGCGATTCCTTTGTTCGAATGCAGGCCCTCGTTAACATGACCCCTTTGATATCAGTTTCGATAGATAAGATAAGGGTAACCTCCAGATGACATGAATGCAAAGTTCCCGCGTAGGCATGATATTTCCTATCGGTCGTTAAAGTCATGTGAAGTAATTATCAAGACAGCTGCCAACATTAACTTTATTCTCAGGAACTTTGAATCCATGTTACACAAATTTTTACCATCACAACACATTCAAAAACGCGGAAACCGCATGTTGTATCCGTTGGTTGTGAGCTAACCTGGCGAGCGAGTCGGGAAACGGGCTGCTTTATCAGCAAATCTGGTGATATCGCTTCGTAAGCCTATGAGAATCACGATACCCGGCCTGAATGATCGCAAACCTCCGACCTATAAGTTTTCCTTGGTATATCGCTTCATGCTCTGACCACCTCGCTGTTCTAGGTCGATCTCTTAGCTGGACGAGCTTGTGTGGAGTCCCACAAAACCCCCTGCCACCCACCAAGCATAGGCCCCACCGCGGCTTAACAGAAAAAAGCTTCCCATGCAAGTAATGAGAAAAGCCAAGCCAACGGTGCACACATGACGTAGTTTTTTTGGAGTTGTGGGACATGCACACCAATATCTTGGAGAGGTCATGTTGGAAAGGCCGCCAGCCGATGAGCTATTGAAGAACGTGTGTGATTTACCGTTTGCTCACGCCGACCGTTACGATATGAGAGGACTGCGTCTTGTGCATCTATAGCTGGATATAGTTTCGAAGAGGGAGAGGGGTTGTATTTTTGGCAGGAGGCTGGCGGATTTTCTTTCCATCCCCCCCTCCTCTCGAGGTTTTAGGTGCGGCAAGGGAAGTTGCAAAATAGCGTAGAAAGCCTAAATTTTCGCAGAGGAAAAAAATGACCTAAGGCGAGGTTTTTTGATTCAGAGCTGTACCTCGCAGATCATCGATTGAGAAAAACTTGGATTCCTTTTTAATTTTCGCTACTTTATCCTCCGGTTCTTCCGTGATTGTGACGTTTTAATTTTTCTGCCTTCATATACTGCTGCGGGGAGAATTCTGCTCCCTCAAGTATTTTTATTCTTCGCGACATTCGCAACTGTCGAAATCTATCGTCTACGCTCTTCGTGTTGGAAGGCTGCCAGCTGCTTGCACGCTGCGAGATATTACTATACCTAAGCGGGAGTCCGCTCATCGCTCTGCTCAAGCTTTCCCGCACATCAAGGCTTTGAAATCTAGTTTTTGACGTCTAGCAGTCCGACGCAGTTCCCAGAAATATATAATCACCGACTTCTCGAGAATTTACAACATATTCTCAAATTCAGAGGGAACTCGAAACTTACGAGCTACCCCTAGAGAGTCTCCGCAATGGACGTTGCTCCAGGCTCCAAAAGCACCCTCACCGGCCCAACCTCCCCGGGTCCGGGTTACATTTTCTTCCGCATCGTCAACATCGTCACCCTAATCGCCTGCTTTGCCTGTCTGGCCCAGGTAATGACGATTTACACCAACTCCAACGTACCCACCCCGCAAGCCGTAACGTTTCTCTTCGCGATCGGGATAATAGGTACCGTATGGGGGATACTGGTACTTGTTACCTTTTTACGATCGAATAATGTTTCCTATTCGATTGCGTTTTTTGACTTTGTGGGAATGATATTGTTTATTGTCGGGGTAGCATTGCTATCAAAACCGGCGGTGGATGAGTGCGCGGCGGCGAAATCTGGGAATACGACCAACGAGGTGGGGAGGACTGATAACGTGGGTGAGGTCTGTGGATTATTGAGGGCCGCTTGGGGGTTGGGTGAGTTTGGCCTTTTCGATATTAGGTTCTTATTTAGCGAAACGACGATGCTAATCCGGGCGAGCTGAACCCAGCAATCGCAAATATTGTATTCTTCTTTCTCTGCGCCGTCGGCGGCTTTCAAATCGCAACGATTGTTGCGGATGAGTACCGAAGACTTGGGTAAGTCCCTCCCTTGATGGCCAGCGCTATTATCGTGGTACACTGACAAGGGATAAATTTCAGCGGCCCTGTTGCCCGCCGCACAGTTATCGAGGAAGGCTTCCCAGTCCAGCCCGCGGTTCGAAATGTTACGCGAACCACATCTATGCCGATCCAAACGCCTGTGGATGTGGGTGTAATATCCGAAAAGGATAGATCCAGCAGACGTCACCGAAGCAGGAGCAGAGATCGCCATAGGCACAGGCATTCGTCATCGCGAGATAAGCGACGCAGGTCATCATATGCTTCCGGTGGCACTAGAGAGGAATACTACCCCGAAAGGCGAGATTCCAGGAGGAGTTCAAGGAGAGAATATTAGGGAATTTGTTCCTACGCGGCTCCAAAAACCGGGCTTCCATCTCTAAATAGTGGCGATGGTACTACAGTGGCAACGTTTTATCACCGCCACAGCCCGGGGGAAAATATAAGATAGGAAGACGAGCACAAAAAGGAATAAGGTTGGTTTATTAGCCACATTGACTTATCGATTGTCGAAACGACTTCTAAGCTACAGTTGACCTACCGTTCGAAACGTCTGTTTATGTTACCGGTTCGCAGGCTTGAACCAATGAAAAGAACAAAAGTGGTGGGAGTAATTGGGATAGTTTCCTACGAGATATCTCTGTTGTTTCGTTTACATTTCCGTATCTCACTTTCCTTACTTTGTTTCTTTTTTTGCCTTTCTCTGCGCCTAAGATTCCTTGATTTTCTTAATGCCAATGACAGCTCAAGCCCTAATGATAGTTTTGTATGATATATATGATTGTTGCAAGGTCCTCAAAATTCAAGCTCTTGAATATACATAAACTATAATTCCGCAGTCATATTACACAACCTTTCCAGCGCATGCATAAGTCCCAGAGTTAGACATCAACCCCGTAAATATAAATACATCCACACCCCCAAGAAACTCAGAACCCTCCAAAAATCACCGCCTCAAAACCCCCAAAACCACAAAAGTCACCATCCCCACCACCTTCCTATAAGCCTCCCACTCTTTCCACGCCTCAACATCCTCCACCCTCGCACTCTGGCATTCTCTCGTATCCCACGTCCACGGAAGCGGTGAATACTCTCCGCATTCAAATCTCTGCCATCGATAGAATTCGAATATTCGCGTTGCGAGCCACGATAGAAGGACGCAGTGGAGCAAAGAGAAAGGGGTGATGGCTTGGCGATGGAGGACGGATGGAAGACCTGTTCGTCGGTGGTGGGTTAGTGACTTTCGAGTAGATTTTGGCGCAGGGGAGAGGGTTACCCATTGTTGAATACGTATCAATATGACTTTCAGCTTAATCGGCGGGTGGGTTCTTCGAGGACGGCTCGAGTTTAGAATATGGTTCGGGTGAGTTGTGTTGATAGTCCTAAAATCCAACGAAGGGTCGTCGACCAATGAGATCTGTAAAGGTGATATTTATTATCCACTTCGCGGGCGCGGGCGCAGGTTTTCTTGGAGGAAGCCTTGGAAGGTATGCGGAACGGCTCGGACGACGCAAAGAGGAGGAATACCAAGAGATTATAAGCTTTTTCTCCCAAGGAGCATGGCACCCTCAGGCGCACCATATAGCCATCTGCATAAATCCATACTTCAATTTTTGCCTTCCGTATTTTCCATGTTGGGCGTAGACATCCGAGTACAAAAAGTGTTCGCTCCTTCCTAGTTTGGAGGTTCCGCGCACAAGGCGTCATGATAACTCCACTAAGTAGTAAAACACTACCAATCCACCAATGGCTATAGTAAATTCGAGGCCACATATGGTTTGAATATTGGAAAACGGAGCTATTCCCATTTACCTTGCATATCATTCAAGTAATCCAAAGTAAATGTGCTTCACGGAGACTTCGGCCGGACCGATAGGTTGCAGAGCTTCAAAATTGCTGAATTGACTTCGGTTACATAGCCAGGCTATAACCCGGCTCTAACTCAAATTTTATATGGATATATAATTGCATGCTTTATTGCCTCTCGCATTCATTCTAAATCCCCATACACTATCGGCTGTTGACACCTTCCCTCATTTAGGAATTTCCCACGCCTAGGCGTCGCGCTTATCTGATTCACTTCCACCCTTACTTTCGCTCTCCCGCCTTCCTCTAATCCCACGAAGCCTCGCCCAGGCTCGAGATATTTGACCCTCGAACCATATTTGCGAGATAAATAGGGTTAACAGCGTCAACGGTACGGTGACCGCAGCAAATAACCACGCATCCGGTGTCGCGAAAATCTTCCCGGTGTCTCCACTAATGTCGAAAAATACCATCCCGAAAATACCCTGTTTTAACAAGTGTTCAAAATCAATATTCCACGAAAATCATATTTCGCTCTACAGGGTGATTCATTGCTTACCGATACGAAAGCTCCAGGCAGGTACAACATTGTAACTATTGCGATAACCCTCATGGAGTCGCTGTTTCGTTTCGCATCTTTAGCGAGGGCGATGCTCGTAGAAATATCTGTCGTATTGATGAGAATGTTGATCTTCCAGCAAGATAAGTTGGCAAAATTCCCCTCCAAAGTTAAGTTAATCGTAGCGACTATGGTTTATACTCACCGCTCGTTCCTGAATTTGCGACCTCGTTTGGAGCATCTTCATTCGTTCGACCCCCGCCGCAGCTCTTGTCGCTATAATATCAAGCGAAGCTTCAATCGTGGCAATCATCTCACCAAGAGCTTTCCCCTTTGGCTCCGAAGACCCCGCGGCTGCATACGCCTCAACGGGCACGAATTTAAGTTCCTCCCAAATCTGCAGCAACGCCTTTGACCACCGCACTTCGAATTCTTGCGCGCACTCCTGTCTGGCAAACGTGATCGAAATCTTGTGAACTCGTTTGATCAGATCGCGGTATTGCTCCGGTAGAATCACCTCGTCGAGAACGCTCCAAGTGATTCCCGATTGCTTTTCCACTTCGAATAGATCCCAAAACAGGGAGGTTCTGGCTTCTTGATAGCGGGCGGAGTAAATGTCGGCTATCCTGCTTAGAAAAAGCATTGGGAGACACTCGGAGAGGTCGTGATTTGTATAAGCTAACCATGCTTCTATGTTTTCCTGCACTTCGGCCGAATGAGAGCCGATCACAAGGCATTTAGTATTTTTATTTTTGTAGTCGTATCGGAGGAAAACAGCTAGCTCGGTGGTGTGCAGGTCTGGAAATTGGACCATAAGAGCTAACAATATTTCGATTAGACGTGGACCTCGTTTAATCAGGGGAGCGACTACGGAACATACTCAGCACCTCTTTCTCCCCTTTCGAGTCTTTCCCGATGTAGGTTGTTACGGTATTAGGACGGTCAAGCTGTGCTGCGTATACATCCGGGAAGCCTATCGACTCGAAGATCGAGTAGAGGGTTCTTGGTTCAAGCTGTAGCGGAATTTCCTGATAGGCGTGACGTTTAACAAAACTAGCAAGTTGTAAACATGTGAGAGGTCTGCTACTGTTTTGCGAGTATTATCTGATGTATTTTAATTTAACGCGCACATTATAATGCCCCCATTTGGATTTGGCTCTTCCTGTTTGTGTTACATGGTGGCGGATGTGTTAGCGACACGAGCTAGACCTCGGAAACGTTGCAGATGTCAGCTTCTAACGGACTAACTTACCACTAGATGCTTTAATGCCACCGAATCACTAGCGTCAAAGTCGTTTCGAGTGTCTTAATTAGTCAGAACCTAGCCGGATAATACAAAAAAATATTCACTTGGTGGACCTTCAAGGTCCGTTCGTAGAAAACTTACCTACTTTACCAGCAGAGTAGCTGATATATGCAACGGCGTGTTTCCCTTTTTCCCAGTAGTTGTATATTGTCTCGCCATCTTCCACCTCAAAAACTGGAAGCTCGCCCATACTCGATCACGATCGATCTCGGTCTCCTGCAAACTTGCCTTGTTTATACGTTTACCCTCTTTTTAATTCTGAAATGGGCAAACTCTTTCGTTATCTATTGTACTATTTCCAGATAAACCTGAAAAGAGTCAGAATATTACCAGGAGTAACGCCTGATAATTAGAAGTTACACCCCTCCGCAGGAAAAGGGGAAATTTGAGAATTCATACATCGCAGCCTCGTCTGAGGCTGACGCCGTGCATTTAGCAGAAAACTGCAACATGCAACACATATACACGAAATCATGTCTATATATTCATAACTAGGACTACGTGCGAGCGGCCTAAACTGAGAGACATCAAGAGTACATTGCACCTTCGATTGTACTAACAATTTATCTTACCGTAATACCGCTAAGTTAACCACCGCCTACTGGCACTGCTAGACTTCTAATACTCTTGGTCTACACGCTTCGTTTGCATCCCTTCTTGTGCCTTCGCTGCCACGCTAACCTCTACTCTTACTTAGCAGCCACTAGAGGCACGCTAGTTCCTTATCCAAGGGTCTTTTCAGGTGCAGAGTCCAAGAGCTTAGTCCACATCCGGTGCAACCAATTTAAGACCGGCCGCCGGGAAACGATAATAGTCAACGCCGTTAGCGGCAACGTCACCGCGAGAAATATCCACCAATCGTCCGTTGCAGATATCCTTCGACCTTCTTCAGTAACATTGAAGAATGCCATTCCCAAGATGCCCTTTTTTTGAGAGAGAGAAGTATTAATACCCGGTGTCGGATTTGCAAAAGGTGGATCTTCAAATTCAAATGCAAAGGTCACTCACCGAGACGTATGCCCCAGGCAAGAATAACATTGTGATTAGTGCAATGATTTTCATAGATTCGCTATTTTTTTCGGCATGCTCCCCAAGAGATATGGTTGCAAAAGTATCCGAGGTGGTTATATAAACGTTGAGCTAGAAAAAAACCCCGGGGAATTAGTAAGCAGTTCATGCAGGGATACACACCAAGTGGGGAATAGAGATGGGCTATCCCATACCACCCGCTCCTGAACTTGCAGCCTTCGCTGCAGCATTTTAAACTGCTCCAATCGATTATACGCTTTAGTCTTGACAATACCAAGAGATATCTCGATCGAGGTGATCGCGGAGTCAATGCTAGCCCCTCCGCTCACATGTTGCGAAAATGCATCCGGCTGCTTTAAATCTTCCCAAAGCCGCGACACAGCTTCCACCCACTGAATCCAAAACAACAACAAGAATTCAAACGCAACAAAGTAAATCGACAGCTGATGGACCGCCCGAATAGCGCTCCGATATTTCCCTTCCGAAAGTCCCCCTCGCGCGACATGAACCGCCACACCGGTGCTCATCTCCATTTGAACCAAGTCTTTGTCCAGCTTTCGTCTTTCGGTTTCATAGATCTTGGAATAAGCCTCTGCGATACTGCAGAGGAATAGCATTGGGATGCATACAGCATTCTCCGGTTTCGGAGGGGTAAATCCGCGCTCGAGGTGCGTTAAAACATGGCCCACGTGGGAACCGACGAGGAGGCATTGCGTGTATTTCAACTTGTGGTCGTATCGTAGGAATAATGTTGATTTGTGGCGCGAGCCTCGTGGGATTGCGACGAAAAAATCTAATAATGGGGATTAGATACGGTGCTATCACGGATTGATAGGGAAACGGACAAGTTGTTTTCCTGCGGCCATCCGCATTCTTTGAAGCATAGTCTGTTATAACGCCATTGTTGTCCCCGAATAGCCTTGCATACATTGCCGGGAAGTCAACCAGTTCAAGTATCGAATGAAATACTTCCTTTGGAAGTTGGATGGGGAGACGGAATCGATCATGTTTCACAATCCTATAAAAAATTTGAGAGTTAGGAATTTATCAACACCCGGCTTCTATTTCTCTACTAATTTAATTTAATTATTTTAATATCTTATTCTCCGGGGAAGGAGACCAAGTAACCAACAATATGACACCCCCGTTTGGATGCGGTTCCTGTCTCTATTTTTAACTGTGATAGTCCACGGCTTTCGGCGATACGGGTAAACTCACTAGCAAGTGTCTCAAGGCTGTCGAATCAGTAGCATCGAAGCTTTCATTTGATTCTGATTATAATATTATCAGCATCCCAAACCGACACTTTGTTATATAAAGCTACTGGAGTAGGAGTACTAACCAACCAGACCGGAGCGATAGCTAAAATATGCCACTGTTTTCGCGTTTTCCTCCCAGTTGTCATGTACAGGGCGGCACTCAGCCGCTCTGAAGAATAAAGGATCCCCCATCTTTCTATAATCGAGCTTCTTCTTTCGTCTATTGTTTTATCTCGATCGCGAGTGTACGGTCTTCTGCAATGATTTTAATGATTCGTGATGCTAGAGAAAACGGATCTTGGTAGTTCGAGAGATGATATATATATCGGATAGGGAATCATCTAGCCTCGTCCGCATGGGCTGACCCTAACTAACCTTTTGATGTCGCCATTCCCGCTTGCTTTGTGTTGGCCTTTGCAGCTTTCAGCCCCAGAGCTGCTTGATACACATCTCTTCGGGGCGTTCATTCGAATTTGGGTTGTAATCAAAGTGGGTAGTCTGGCCTCGCGAGACAAGGTTGTAATGCAATATCTTATCTTCTTTTTTTGAATTTCTTTAAACTATCCTAAAGCTATATAATTTCATCCAAGGCATCGACATTGCAACAGCAATGAAAAAAAAAACAAATTGTATCATACATGAGGAAATTTCCACGTTATTATCCACTCCCAAGAGTTTCGGAGGAAAACCTCTCGAAATCCCCATCCATCAAGAAAAAAACCAAACAAAAACTATAACCCGGAAGCATAACTCCTTTTTGTGCTGTAGAGAAAGACGACAGGGGGGTTTAGTAGAATAAATCAACAGGTCCAAAAAGGAGACCGGGGTGAAAAATGTGTGCGTGTACTCATATATACATTTCAAGAGGTAAAAAATTCATCTGCAAAATCGAATCCAACAGAATCCGAAAACTGGTTAACCAATCAGCGGGATCAAAAAAAACCCGACCCTATCAATCATAACCAAGGCGTAAAAATGACATGCAAATAAGAATAGGGTATCGCGGAACAAGAAGTCTAGGTAAATATAAGCGCCGCGGCGGCTTAGCAGCAAGACAAAAACCGCAGAACGAATTTTCGTCTATACCGCTTTGATTGAATTTTCGATCGAGCTCCAGGTGAAGATGTTTGATCCGGGGGATGATATCGACATCGCATCGCGCAAGGTTTCTAACCCTCAACATCGAGAATATCGGCAACATCCGCTTTATCGGCCTGAAGAACGTCGAACGAGAGGTAGATCATGTAGAGGAATTCGAGACTAAAAAAATCCAGTTAGCTTTTCCGCATCAAAAACTCGCGAATCAAATTTCATTTTTTTCAGAGGTCAAAAACTTACAGTGCAAACAGCTGGAACGCGAAAGCCGCCTTCCAAGCTCCGCAAAGCTGATGCCACAAAAACGTCGACAGTTGACTCTGCGCCGTATAAACCAAAACCGTGGTGGTGGTCGTAGTCGTCGGATAATACCCATCCCCACCGCTGGTCGTCACAACGGTCTGCGGCGGAGCCCACAGGATACCCGTATCGTGGCAGTAATCGTTCGCCGCATTATTCTGGTTCGAGAACAATGCGAGGGAAGAACCAATAATTGCGACCAGCCAGAGGACGAAACCGATAACCGCGAATGCCAGCATGAAGAATGGTGTAACCATGCGAATTTTGAACAGGAACAGCGTGAGGATTATGAAGATTATCGTGATTATGGAGACGGCGAGGGACATTTGGAAGTACCTGCATAAAATACAAGTCACATGTTAGCTATTGTTTTTTCCTAGCCTCTTTTTCGTGTATTTCTGTGCATCTGGTATATTGCGGTAACACAAGGGAGAGAACATACCAAGGCTGCGGTCTAGCCAGCGCATTCTGAACAGCGGTAAACTGAGCATAAATCGCCAAAACAATAATCGAAAAGATAGCCAACAAGGCGATCCAGTAGGAAAAAAGCTCTCTAGGCCATCTGTACGCCCTAAACTCAACTTCAACTTCGTCGGCCATCTTTTCTCTCTCTAGCGCCTAGATTCCCGGCAAGGCTGCTTATTTTTTGCGTTGAGAGGTGTGGTAGTTTTCCGAAGAAATGTGGTGTTGTCTCAATAGACGAGGAACCACCCAAACTGAGCGAGCTGCAGCTGTGGGAAGAAGGAGAAAAGGGAAAGGACCTGTCGGCAGCCGAACGAACCCGGAGAAGGAAAGCAGATCCGATTCGGTCGGAGGATGCAAAAAAAGGGCGTCGACGGTGGAGTATAGACACAGATTGGAATTTTATGCAGGTCTCCGTAGGCGACGGTTTCGTGCTTTCGTGTCTGTGTTTCCGTTGATTTTTTTATTTTTAAACAGGAGAGGCTGTAGCTAGCCGTGAGGAGTTTCGAATGGGGGTTTTTTTTCTCGCTAGGTAAGGGAGCGAATTTTCTCAAGGAGGAGGCTGGTAGTATCTCTATTGTTTCGCCTGTTCTTTTGCTCCTCTCTGGTTATCGTTCCACAGGGTCTTTCGTCAGTCGCTATTCCTGGCTCTTTTTTTTCTGAGCTGTGTATTCGGTATAACAGCGGGAGTAACGTTAAGGGTAAAGGTGCAAAGAAAATCACAATCGTAAAGATCTCGGGTCGTATAGAGTAAAGGGAAGAAGGAAAATGGATAGCACAGCGTTTTTTTCGTTAGACGTGAATAGCTAGGTTAACTCCTGAATATCGTAGCTTCAAAGAGTCGCAACCAGCGAAGGAGGTAAAAGGGAAAGGATGCAGCAGAACACAACAGGGCACCCTTTGAGTAGATGTACTATTCTTTCGACCGTCGACAAGGGAAGGGGGAAAGAAAAAGAGAAGAGAAAGAAAAGAGGAGAAAGACGGGAAGAGAAACTGATCAGGCGGGAAGAAATAAAACTTGAACAGAGACGGCACAGAAGATATATATTGGCATACGCAAGAAGGAAAAAAAGAGGCTGCTAACTAAACATCCCATGTTATTTTTCCGTCCTGGGTGTGCATGTTAATTGCGTGGTTGGTGCTACCCTCCCTTACAGTAGTAGCTTTGCCAAATTTCACCAGCTCGCTCTCTCTGAGATGAAATAAAAAGGTGCGACACGACGACTGCAGCTAAAACAGGGTATCGACGCTAACTCAAGATGCATACAGTCCCTGCTTCCTTTTCCTTTTCTCCCTCAGAAGGGAGCTAGTTTTGGCAGCAGAAAAAGTGTGGGTGTGTGCATGAAAACGTGGGGCTGGCTTGTTCTGGATTCCCTTCCGCCGCCCCCCAAAGTAAACCCATCGCCATGCTGGTTTTCAGCGTGTTGCCATGTCCCAAGCTGGTTGGCTGATCACAACACATAATCCCATCCACCCGTCGTCCGTTGGCATGGCATGGCATGCCCGCAACGCAAAAGAAGCCACTTAACAACCCCAAACAGGAAAACTGATTAGACAACCCTTCCCTTTCCTCCCAATCAGCGCTGGAAAACCTTGGAGGCTGAAAAAAAAAAAGGGTCAGGTAGCCACCATCCACATGGATATAATTGTTTACACTTCCACACTTTCTGCCTGAAATCGGCGGCACTCGGTCGCGATGGGTGATCGGACGGCACTTGAAACATATTAGGTCTAGTCCAAAGGAACAATATCCTTTTTGACTGGTTTATCATTCACGGAGACTTGATGACGCAGGGACGGGTGTCGTAAAATGGGCGGCTGTTCCGGATATCGGGGAATCTCAATTTTAGTGGACCGGCCGAAAATAGTTTTTTTTTTATTTCAAGACGTCATTCCTGGCATCCTTTCCCAGCCCTATCATTTCTTGTCGCATGTCTGAAAGTGCAGATTTCGCTGGGGTTCACCGTAATCTAATGAATGCTGGGATAATCCGGGGGAGCTGGGATGCATTCATTGATATCGAATGGGCAAGTTTTAGTGTAACAAATATTCAATTGTCATTCCGCTATCAAATACACATCTTGATCTACCTAGATCCAAGAGATGAAAGGGAAGAATATTCACATTTACAAAGCAGATGGCTTAACTTTCAAGGTCAAAATCGAAGATAAAATAGGTTTCAAGATAAAGGCAATTAAAAAAATCTCACTAGGAGAAGAGCATTGAAAAAGAAATCTCAAAAGAAAAGAAAGAATATTTCTCAAGAATCGAAGAAAAAAAGAAGTATGGAAATATACGATTAAAAATTCAAAGAGAAGAAAAAAACTCAAGTACAAGAAAAAGTAAACTATAGAATGGGGGGCGCCAGATCGCTATTATACAGGATATCATCAAGGAAATAAGGAGATATAGGAAAAAAAAGGTGACAGATGGAAAATGGTATCTTGGTTCCAGAACAAAGGAAAAATTTCATAAACTCCTCCCAATGAAAATCAAATCCCAAAATGAAAAAGACACAAAGAACAAGAGATTTGTTCACCAAGATATACATGAAAGAAGGAGGAAAGAAGTGGTATCAGGTTATAGGAAAATGCGGAAGAAGAATAGCTGAAAAGGCGCCGTAGGTTTCTGTGACAAAAAGAAAAAAAGGTACAAAATGATAGAAAAGGACCAAGACTTTTTTCTTGAATATTTTGTCTTTCCTTTTTTTTTGAAATCCCACCAAAAAAAAGAGAAACAGGCAAAAGTATTTTTGTACATGACCGTGATATGACACAAAAGAGTAAAAAATATGTATAAGACCCTTGTGAGAAATAAAGGAATCCTGAAGAATCATTAAAGGCCGCTACAAGCGGATAGGGAGAAAGAAAAGTTCAAGAATAAAAAAGGGTGACGGGTTAGGTAGCGAGAGTGAGAGAGAATGATGAAGAATTAGGTTTAGGAAAGCGACGAAGAACCCGTCATCGTCGTCAGGAGAGGATCTCGCGAGAGAAGGATAGTGTAAAACGGATGGCCGTTATAAGCACTCATAAAACAAGAAAAAAACATTTCATGCCTTAACTTCAGAGGCCGTAGCATTCGTAGGGTTTGGTTCATTCGGTCTCAAAACATCAATTGCTGGCTTCGAAGCCTGTTTAGTGAGCTCTTCATTAAACAGGATCTGGGCGGAGCAATAGCAGAATCCAGCGGTGAGGAAAGTGACTAGAATCATGATTCCAGCGTAAGTGGAGGTGGAAAGGAAGAGGAAGAGCGGAAGGAGGAAGAAAACGGAGGCAAGAACACCAAGCTGGACAGGAGTCTCCTGGTTCTTGATCCAGGTGATGAGACCCTCAAGGATTCCCTCAACTGGCGACGGCGCCCGTCCAGAGAAGGACGGAGAACGAGAAGCACGAGGAGATGGAATGTGAACATTCATCTTTGGGGCAGCTGGATCAGTGATGAGGGTGGAAAAGTCATCGGCGCGGAAGACAAAGTCCATCTCCTCAGGGACAATGGGTTGGTGGACAGACATCCACTCGCGGTATTGGGAGAGGTTTTCATGAGTAGCGCCTGGAAGGTCGCTGAGGATCTTGGAGTAAGCAGCCAAAGCATTGTTGTACTGCTGAAGCTTCACAAAGATGGCTCCCATGAGCTCCAAACGACGAGCAGAGCGATCATCAAGAGGGCCTGGAGCTCGCTGGCCGGCAGAGTTCAGGCCGCGGCGAGTTCGAAGACCGGCACCACCGTTACCGCTGTGCTGCTCAGCATTGTCAAGGTTTTCAAGAAGACTCTCGAGCTCACAAATCTCATCCTGAAGGTGCAGGAGAATGCGGTGATTGAGATTGTCAAAGCGTCTGTAGATGGCAGTGTTTGGGGAAGCAGCCAAGTGGTTGGAGAGGTGTGGATATCCAAGAGCAGTTGGGATTGTAGCAAGAGTGGCATTCTTCAAGGCAAAAGAAGTAGCATTAGAGTGAGTGCTTGGTGGACGAGGTGGAGCACGGCACTGCTTGATGGCTGGAGGGCTATCCTCTGGAGTTGGAAGACCATGCTTCTGCTTTGGCAAGCTAGTGTTGATGGAAGGTGGTTGACGTGGATCACTAGCTTCGGACTTGATATCCGCCTCGGAGAGGGCTTGCATTCTGCTGCTGGCGGCGCTGGTAAGCTTGGCCGAGGAGGCATCCGAGAAACCAGAGCTAAAGTGGGTCTGTTTCGTAATTGTGTTGCGTCTTCGTGTCTTTGCAGGCTTAGCCCAGCTTTGGTCGTCATTGCCATCCTTGCCAAGTTCAAATTCTTCACGCTCTGGGGTTTCGTCAATCTTGTCAGCCGGTCCACGAGTGGATCCTCTGTTGCTATCAGTATCAGCCCATTCGGCGGTCCATTGTCCGTGCATGGCGGGTCTCTTTGCTGGGCCAAAGTCACCAGACATTGGGCGTCTCTTGGTATATTGAGGGCTAGCAGATGGGATGCTCTGTGGTTCCTCGTATTCAGGTTCCTCATGGTGATAGGCATTTGGGTCTTCATAATATCCATCGTATCCATAATAGTCGTTATATCCGGGTTGAGCATAGGACAATGTGCTAAGGTTACTTGGAGCCATAGGGTGTCGGCCAGTCGCGTGCTGGGAGTAACGACCACCAAGAACAGTTGTAGCCAATTCGGAGTTGGCAGAGTTGATCATGGAACCAAAGTGTGGGGATCCGTAGCCGCTGACTTGGCTTCCAGCAAAGCTCTTACCGTAACCACCGGGAGCAGGTGGCATTCCTCTCATGTATTGTGGTTGTTGACCATACATGGTGTTGTTGTGTGGTGGCATCGGAGGACGGCCATATGGTTGGTAAGAGTCGGTGTAAGACCTTTGTGGTGGAGGAGGATGTGGGTGTGGAGGATAGCCAGTATACATGTCATGAACTGGTGGAGGAGGTGGGGGCTGGGTAGCAGTCATGCGGCGGCCACCACCGCCACGGTATGGTGGAGGTCCTGATGGTGGTACATAGGTGGAGTAGTTGTCATAGCCTTCATCATGATACTCCTCAATCTCAGAAGCTTCGACGGCTTGAGCCTCAGCAGCGGCAGCGGCAGCTCGTCGGGCTTGGATTGACTCCTTGAAGCCGGACTTCTGTGGAGTGTGAACCATAGCGTGCTCACCTTCATTGCTAAGGTTCTTGAAGGTCTCATTCATGGGTTTTGCGGATTGAGCGACTGGGTCAGCCTTGGCGCCTTCTGGAGACATGTAGGAATCATAATGCATTGGGTAGGCACCGTATCCACTGTAGGGTCTCTGGTTGAAGTAATCCTGGGCATGAGATGGAGCAGACTTTGGTGGGGCTGCGGATGTCGGAGTGGCCTTCTTTGGGCTTGTCGGCTTGACTGGGCTCTTTTGGGCAGGCTCAGCAGGCTGAGCAGGTTCCTGCTCCGGCGACATGGAGTCGGGGACGTCGTGCGGAGCTCCATGAGATGCAGCGACAGCAGCGGCGGCATCCTCCTCACCTTCGTCAAGATACTGGTATTCAAAAACACTTTGGTCAAATCCAAGTCCGGCAGCGGCGCCAGGGCTAACTCCGGTTGGGACGGCAGTAGTCCGGCTTCCATTGCTAGAGAAGGAGTTTCGCTTCCGGTTCAACGGATACTGGTAAGCATAAGAGTCCTGTTCATATTCCGGACCAGTGACGGTGGCATTTGAGTAGGTGCGTCCATGAACGGGCGGCCTGGTGTTTCCAATTTTTGTTGGCGGGATGGTAGCCTTGGGAGTTGGCGCTGTGCTCGAAGACGGGAACTGGGTTCCATTCTTTTGCTCAGCGGGTTGCTTAACATCTCCAGAGTTAGAGTCCTCATCCGAGGTGGCGGTGGAGCCTCTCGAAGGAGGGGCAGGAGCTTCTGGCATGGGCGATTGAACTTCGTCGCTTACAGAAGCAAAGTAAGCATTATTCTGAGTTTGCAGGTGGGCGAGGTTTCTAAAATTTGCTCTCCTATTGTCGGGAGGGTTTTCTAAAGAAGATCCAGTGGATCCGGATGATACTGAGGGGGAGGAAGAATCTGATCCAGCTGAGACTACAGATGATGGAGCGAGGGGGACAGGCTGGTTTGCCTTTTGAGCCTTTTTTAAGGCTGGCATGTTCAAGTTGGGTGACTCCTCAATGGGAGAAATGGGTGTTGGGGGCTTCTTAATGCCACTAGCGAGAGCAGCAGAAGAGATGGACACGGGAGGGAAAGACGAGGAAGAGGAAGAGGAGGTGGTAGGGTAAGCAGAATAAGATCGTGGGCGATTAGGGCTTGTTCCCAATGGAGAAATCCCAGACGTCGAAGAGATAATTTTCCCTGACGGTAGTAGTGGTGGTGGTGCAGCTGCTGCAGAGGCGGCAGAAGAAGCTGAAGAAATTTTCACCGATGCTGACGTAGAGATGCCACTATCCTTGGAAGAAGAGGAAGAAGCAGACGAGGAGGTACTGCTACTATTATTACCGTTACTATTACCTGGATGCGTGTCCGAAGAAGGGCTGGCGGCAGGCGTCGGCAGAGAATGGGTACTCGAGTTCTTTGTAGCAGCTACCGCAATTGAGCCTTTGGCGGAGGAAAACGTGTGAGTTGTTATCGAGTCCAACGGGAGCTTGGGTGGTAGATGAGTTGTCTTCTCGCTCGCTAAAGAGAAAAAAAAAATTCGGTCCCACACAGGCTTATATTAGTTACTGACCTTCCCACACTTTTTTTCTGTAATTTTTGCCTTCAACGATAATTGTAAAGACAGTTTTCTTTTTGTTTATTTTCGGGGGGGGCTAGTAGGGGTAAAGAAATAAAAAAAAAGAAGTGGACTGCTAGTGCTAAGTTTCAGGGCCGAGACAACCTCCCAGGCTTTTCCTCACACAGCAGCACCAACCTAGCACAGCGGGTAGTGCAGATAGAGCATAAACTACCTAACGCCCAGGCTAAAACAGTAAAAAGTGCGGGGGGAAACGCAATAGGAAAGTGGTGGCGGTACACGAACGATTCGTCACCATATACTGGCGAGAAGAAAGGAAAAAATGATATTTGTCTCCTCGCGATTACTCGAGAATATGAGACTTTTCAAATCGATTGCAGAAGTCTCCAAAAACGGAACAGGATGCGTTTCTCTCCCCATTCCAATTGTTTTGGTTTTTTCCGCGATCGAGCAATTGGAGAGATCTGGGTTTCCCACACCCTCACTGTCGCAAAAATAACAAAAAGAGGGCAGAAAAATATGCAGGACAAGGGGAAAAAGGATTTTGTATGGGCGAAAGGGAAAAGTGAAAAGCCAGTAGAAACGGGGTGAGCAAGGCTGGGTAGGGTGGGAAAAGAAAAGAAAAGACGGGCGGGCGAATAAGGTGGAGCAGGGTATGGCCGACCCAATGAGAGCTTGGGGAAGCGCCAGGCAGGGTAGACGCACGGTGACCAAAGATGCATGAACAAGAAAGAACCACGAAAAGGAAAGGCCAACAGAGAAAAGGAAAATTTTTTAAAGAGAAAGTAACAAGGGCCCGGGGGGTTCAACCACCCAGTTCTCCCACCAAACAGCCTAGGATGCAAATATCTGCAGCTAGAAAATCCAAATACATAGAAAAAAGTGGATCACCAAAGGAAGAATGTATCGAACGTGCAGGTGCAGTGCAGCGCAGTTTACGCACGCAACACGAGCTTGGGTGTTGGGAAATTTGAAGCAATAAAGAAAGTGGGAAAAAACGTCAGAGCTTAACCAATCCTGCCTGGTTGCATGACCCGGCATGCTGCAAGAAACCCTTTTCTCTGTCACAAGCTAGACAAGAAAATAAAAAAAGGCGATTCGAGGG
Source organism: Dactylella cylindrospora (assembly GCA_012184295.1). Classification (NCBI taxonomy): domain Eukaryota; kingdom Fungi; phylum Ascomycota; class Orbiliomycetes; order Orbiliales; family Orbiliaceae; genus Dactylella; species Dactylella cylindrospora. Next base: position 285,758 of record LDUD01000121.1, read on the forward strand.
AGGAAAAACAATAACAATTCCCCAAGAAGAAGAATTTCATGTAAACATGCGAACAGGACACTATTGGCCCGGGTCGACGACCGTGGGGCAATTTTCCTCTGTCGCATAGCATGTGCGAAAACAACAAAGTGTTGTAGACGGTTGCTGAGAGAACGAAAAGAATGAAAAGAAAAACAAGTAGGAAAAAAAATTGTATCCTCACCTGAATTGCGCCTAACATCAGACATGGACATAGTCCGAGCCTTGTGCTGTGGTCTCCTTTCCTCCCTGATCACCAGTGGTGGCATGCCAAAGCTCCATCTCTTGCTCTTCTCCTTAACCGAAGCGGACCTGCCAGCTTTCTTGTCTTCGCCCTTTGATTTCTTCTGAGACGGCTTGTTGACCCAAGTATCGACGCCGCCTTTGCTCGGTTTGTGATTTCCAACAGTTATTCTTTCGTCGACAATATCCGCATCGTCATCCGAATCGATTACAGTCTCCGCCGTAGGGTATGGAGGACGGTGGTCCGATGTAGTAGCCATGGCTGTATTTTTTTGTGACAAAGTTGTGTTGAGAACGTTGCAAGAATCGCCACAAACTAGACCATCTGTTGATATCCGAATCAAACAAGAGCAATAAGGTTGAAATGTATGTTTTAAAGGTCGGAAGGTATAAACCGCTTATATCGAAACAATATCTTTCTTTTCCAGCTTATTTTTGTCGTCACCCGAGTGCAACCGCTTGTAATACTTGAATCGACGGTGATAAGGGTTCAGTCGCACAAAAAGCGGTGATGAATTTTGATGGAGATAAAATAAAAGAAAAATTGATAGATGAAAGAAAATGGAAAGAAGAGCGGGAGGGTATTACACAAAAATAACCTTGTGCGTCCCTGCCGAAGGGGTGCAGTATAGAAAAAACTTATTTTGATTTCCAAATTGTTCACGTCTGTCCAGAGACGGGTTGGATTTTGTTCCTTTTTGCTGGTATATCGCGGCGCAGAAAGGTAAAGGATTTGCGAAAGAAGATAGGTCCCCCTCCAAAGGAACAACCGTGGGGCTTGGGGTGGGCGGGCGTAGAGGGGTGTGCGAGGGTAAAAAAGACGGATCGTAAATTAGAGTCGTCGAGCATGCGCATGCGGTAGAGCTTGGGGTCAGCCCACCATTAGGAAAAAAAATTGAACAGGAAAAAAGGAATGTTTTCTTTTTTTCTATCTAATCGGCCCACACCTCGTCTGATAATTCTGAAAATAGAGACCCTCTTCCCGTTGCTTCTTCGGGTAGGTGGTGCTTATTGGAAGAGTAACAGATGCTCCACTACGGCGTTTCGACCCTCGAGATATTCACCAGTAATCTTCCTCCGTTTGAGTATTCGAGGTTAGTGTTAAAATGCGAATAATAAAATACTTTTTCAAACGGGAAACAACCGGAGTGAAAATATTTTATTCATTCTCAAAGTTTTACGTCAATAGAGAAGGAGGTCATTCTCAAGAGAAACACACAAAAAAAAGGGCTGATCCGGGCTACCCTGGTGCTACCTGACTCTCAACGACCGAGGTTTGAACTCCTTAGCGGCACGAAGCGAAAAGGGTGAATCCTCATGGAAAAAAAGAACAAAGGCCACACAAAAAAGGGCCTGTTCATTCCCACGATATATCCCTGTATACGAGGGTTATTCTACCAAACACCCTCTAAGCCCTTGAAGAAGAAGAAAAAAGCGGCCTTCCCCAAGGGCGAGATAAACTGTGCCGTGTTGTAGCAAAAAGGCACCGACTCTTAGATTGCCCCTCCCCCACCAACATTTTGCAGGCACTTGATACCCGGGAGGTGGGCTTTTCCCTCTCTCTCTAACCCTATGTGTAAAGCATGTACCATGGGCCCCTCTGTGCCCTTTTTTGTTTGAATATCAAAAAGGGCCCGGTATTAGCGAGCCTGATATTGTATCTCCTGAACATCGTGCGCTTCGTGATGCGATCACAAGCCGAAAACACCTGTTGATTATTTATGTTTGCCTCTTCTGTCAAATAAAAACAAACAAATCGCAGATCAGTGAGAATGGGCAGGAACGGGAACGGGTGTACCTCTCTCACCCTCGATCCAAATACATATGCATTCCTTAGTCATGCAACTATGCGCGGCTGCCTTAGTTTTGCATATAAAAATGTGTAGAGATACATGTACCTCCGAGTACGCAATGGGTTGTTGCGTTGCCTGAAAGGCCGTCAAAAGTACCAGGAGACGTTCAAAGTAAAGAAAAGCCTTCGCCGCTCCGTCATGGGACGCCATAAAATTATTTTTTTCGTTCTGCATACAAAAGCTTGCGGTCTTTTTTAGGCGTTTCTCTGGGTGTCATGGGGTGGCTGATCCACGAGCCGTGTGTGGGTGGGTTCGGTGTGAGTGGGGCCCACATTTTTGTGATTTAATGTCGTTGGATTGGGCGTTCGTCGTCTGACCCGTGTGTGAAGCTGTGTGATTCGTCGATGCTCTTGCAGCCGGCAAGGATGCCTCGAAACACCAAAGCTTCAACACCATTGGCCTATGCAGGGATGTAGCAATCCATATGTAATTTCCGGTATCACTTCTCAGCACACCACCTTTTAGGACGGCCGCGAGGATTCCATCGTTAAGATCTTGCTTTTTTCTTGAACACTAAATTCCTTTCCATGCGATCCCGAGCTGTAAGGTTAATGTAGCCACCCACTCGCCGTTCGCCTGTTAATCCAGTGAAAAGAAGAGAGAATGTGTGCTATGTGCTTTTTCCTTTTTATGGAAAAAATAGAACCCAATAGGCTTGTCTGGGGACTCAACGCGTAAAGTGGATCCCGGGGACGTGCAGTCTACAGTCCCTTCAATCTGGTTGATCGATTTCTGCCGCCGTTCCGTTCAATCGTGCCTGCCGTCTTTGGCGACGGTTTTCATGCTTCAAAAAGTTCTGGCCGTGCATGGATATTTTTTCTTTACTTCCGTATGCAACAAAACCAATCTGTGAGGTCATATCGGTGGAAGGGGTGTGAAACCCCTCTGAGAATAAGCCCCCCCGCTAAAATCTTCCAAAACACACATGAAATCAATACTTTTCCCAGCTTCAGCCTTTCTATTCCGGCAAAGCTCTGATCGAAAAGTATCGAGAGAAAGAGACCATATGTGCGCACATGTTGCATCGTGCTCTTAGGATGACATGCGAGATTTTATCCAAACGAATTAAATCTCACCATTCCTCAATGCCCCATTCATGCCTATCAGCAGCATTCCTAAGAGAGAGCCTCGAAAGCAAGGAGTATGCCGGGCACTTTTAATCTAATCGATAGACCCAGAAAATTGTGGATCTTGCCCTCCATCAGCGAACCAAATGCATGACGACGATTGTCAGGTTTTTCCGTGGGATGGTGGCACGGATGTTCAAATGTTGGGCGGTTAGACCGGACTGGAACCTGTCTCGACATGAATGAAGGAGTTGGATCACATCATCTAAGAATTTCACATCGATGTGAGACCTTCCTACCGGGGCGTAGATTCTCATTTTTTGCTCGTTTTGAGGGAAGGGGGTGGAGGATACATGTATCGATTGGTGTGGCGTTGCTGGTTGTATCATGCCCCAGCGCTATTCCTCTCGATCGGTAGTTTTGTTTGTAGATGGACGTTCGGATGTTCGAGCCGTCACTCCAGATTTGCTGACCACAACCTCACAAAAATATATTAAATCTTGCCTGATAAAAATGTGAATTCAAAATTCAAAAAAATAACTAGCAGCCTACCTACCCAATTTGGTAAGCCTCGACCTGAGCCTACGAAATAACCCATATCATTTTTCGCAAGCCTTGCTCGAATCGATCCACTGAATAGCCCTAGTCCGAGCCTCCAAAATAGACAATCGCTACCCATTCCTCGGGATAGCACCAACTGGAACACAATTTCTATTCATGCATGAACCACCCAAGAGTCTAGCTCGGATAATCCTACAAGGCTAATTTTTCTTATTCCTTTTGGCTTCGTCCTTTGGGGACGAGGCTTCGGAGCTCCAAGTGTTCGGTAAATCCAATCTGGAAGCTGCAGAAGAACGGCGCCAAACGTTGGACTTTTTTTAAGGCAAACTCGAACAAACTTTGACATATCCAATCGTGTTGGGCCCAAAGTGTGAAACACACAGACCTTCTGGATTGCTTTTAATGCAAATCGCTCGCTTTTTTCGCTCTTTTCTCGCGTCCGTGACGAAGGAAAAAGGTTTTGGACGTAAGCGTGTTTGGCTGGAGAAAAATGGTTGGCGTCGTCATTTGTTGTAGCACAGGCGGGCTATGCGGTCTGGAATAACACCCCAATTGGTTAGATAACATCATTACGCTTCATGCGATATCGATAGGATATTTACACCCATCACGAGATAAAAACTAGCTCCACGAAATTGGAAACTGGAAAGCACCTCTTACCAAGAACCACTATTCCAAACCCCAGTCTCGCCTTAAAGGAAATTTTTTTGCTCATCCAAGGCCAAGGCAAGCGAGATTAAATTTTGATAGACGATATTTAACCGAGGGCTAGTCCGCCAGCAACCACGGTCCTCGCCGTGATGGATGAATCCTTGATCCCCACGCGCCACGCGAGGGAATTTTTTTTATTTATTAATATCGTGACCTTCTTAATTTGTCTATTCCTGATATCTATTCGATAGCAGGCAATAATTACTCTTTATCGTCACGAGCTGAAAAAAGATGCTTCTATTTGGGTTTTTTGTCTTGCAAGGTTTGCTCAATTCACCCGAAATTAAAATATTCAAGCGGCAAAGCCTGCAACGTGACCACGTTTTCCTTTATTCCTTGCCTGAAGTTATAAGTTTGTCCGAATCCCCGGACGACAAGGCAACCCGGGGGGTACGTATAATTACTTCAGGCGATGATCGCAACAGGAAAGTTGGTAGCTAGCCATAGATATCTCGACATGTTGACTGAAATTGACGTTTGTTTGTAAGGATCTTTTCCGGACCAACTTGTGCCGGTTGGGTCGGTGGCGTCCGTGGAGGGTCAAAAGTATATCAAAATGTAAATCGGTGAAGCGGTCAATCGGACACTTGTTTTCACAAGTGAGCTGAATTGATGAACAATGGTTTGTATTACCGTAGACTATCGCACATGATTCCGTGGCCGGATGTAGATATTGCATACGAATTTGATATCACTTCGCTTTAGTATATCCTGAAGTTGTCCTCGGTGTCAGGCGACATCGGCTGGCAAAAGGTCTCGACCGTCGATGATCCAAAACCCATGTACCTCGGATTATTCTCGGACTATCGAGACTCCGACCTAACATGTTGAAACTTAATCCTTTCATAACCAGGAAACCAGAAGAAACATTAACGACGTTACGTTACCCCACTCAGCCTCATAAGCCCCAGACCTTAGATCTGGAAGCGTTATTTCCGGTTATCGGAGGCTGTTTATAGGAATTACGCCGGTGTCTATAAAAATTTTTTTCTTCCCTAGGAACTCCAAGCACTTCGCCATGAAACCAACGACCAACAGGCTAACCGGCTTGGAAACTGGTAAGGTTGCGATAGTGGCCTAATCGGATCGAGTTGGTTTTTAATTTGATGCTCCGATAACTTGGCACCCTAGACCAACTGACTGGGAACTTTGGGCGGAAGGCATCCGCAAGCTGACAGGTTCCCGAAGCCCCACGACCGTTGGAGCCAACACTATCTGAAGCCGCAGCAGGCTGTGTAGATATGTGATATGAGATACGTGTTATCCATAGGCTCTGCTTAGAATGTTAAACTTGGAGGCGGAGATCTGTTACAGATGAGATGTGTTGTCACCATTTTCCAACACGATCATCCACGACTTCTTTCAAGATCCAAACCGGAGCTTCCCAAAGTGAACAGACACCGGAAACTCAAAAAGAGAAAAAAGAGAAACTTCGAAAGAAAACGAAGAAAGACGCGAGTAGCAAGAAACAAGAAAAAGAACGCGTCGAACGCGCGTGGGCACCGGCCGGCCTTTTATACCCCAGCACGAGCAGGATCCTGTCCGTCAGCTAGCTCGAGCTTTGTCCTGCTAGCAAGGTCCAGCTTTGGCCAACCGAAAAGCTTTCAGCCAATCAGAGAGCTCAACAGCTCCATCTTCAAATCTATCCCAAACCGCAAAAAACCTCGTGGACATATTTCCTGATCTTCGCTGATCCTTTCGCGGCTCCACGTGTAGCTCCGACTCCCATTTAACAAAACTTTATTCCGACTACCTACCCTTCGGGTATATACCCACAGCAATGGGTCGCTGGGATTCACCATCACCGCAGAGGACACGTTCGCGCTCCCCACGCGACAGAAGAGAAAGAGATGAGAGACACGATAGGCAGAAGAAGAGGAGTAGATGGGAGGACGACGATGACGATAGGAAAGATTCTGGAAAGGAGGTAGCGAGAAAGGGTGATAGAGATCGTGAGAGGGAAAGGGATAGAGAGAGCAGAGATACACGGAGGGAAGACGACAGGAGTAGACGAAGGGAAACCCGTGACGACAAAGACGCTAGAAGAAGCGATAGACGGGAGCGGTCTAGAGAGCGGGACAGAGATAAAGGGGGGAGAAGGGACAGAGACAGAGATAGAGATAGAAGCCGCGACAGAGATCGCAAAGACCGCGATAGACGAGATCGAGATCGAGACAGAGACAGACCCAAAGGCAAAGAACCGCCTAGCTCCCGCCGCAGCCCCTCCCCCACCACCTCCACCCACTCCGACGGCGAACCCCCCGCCCCAAAAGAACAACCAAACTTCAACCGCACAACCCACCTCGTCGCCGAAACCAACACCCTCAACGGCATCGTCCTCAAATACGTCGAACCCCCCGAATCCCGCCTTCCCCCTCCCTCCCAAATCTACCGTCTCTACGTCTTCAAATCCTCCGAAATCATCGATACCATTCCCTTATCCACCCGCACGGCATGGTTGACCGGCCGAGACCGACTGGTGGCGGATTTACCCATCGATCATCCGTCGGCGTCGAAACAGCACGCGGTTGTTCAGTTTAGGTTTGTGAGTAAAGTTAACGAGTGGGGGGAGAAGGAAGGGAAGGTGAAGCCTTATATTATCGATTTGGGGAGCGCGAATGGGACGAAGGTTAATGGGGAGGAGATTCCGAAGGAGAGGTATTATGAGTTGATGGAGAAGGATGTGGTTACTTTTGGGCACAGTACGAGGGAGTATGTGCTTATGCTTGAGAAGTAGCGTTTGTCGGGGTTTTGTTACTAATTGCGGGGAAGAATGTGAAAGTGCTTGTACGATATGTAAGGATGTTTGTAGGCATGGGTTTATTTGGAGGATGATTCGTTGTAGATTACCTTATGATTTTATGAATAGCAGGTCAAATAGCCTCATACTCACATTAGAACAAAACTATACCCTCGATTATTTCTCTGTGACAGCTACACCTGCATTTCACGTGCACTACAGACCATTTTACTAGTGCGACACAAGCTTCTTAAAACCATCTTGAGTAATATACGACGCCATTGCTACAAAAGAGAGCGACTTTACAAATCAATAGAAATGACAGTCAATGCATACTAAAAAGCACTCGCTGACGAGCAACCTAACGGTCCCCCTTTAAATCCATGCGGTAATACTAGTAGTAGGGACCGACCCGACACAAAAGAAATCCTCCCAATTTAACCCAACAGAGCAGTGACAAAATCACGCGCAAGCACTAGAATGAATAATACTACTCCAATCACGACGTAAACGTCTGCCAAATATCCCTCTCCTCCTCAACCATCTCAACAGCGTCCTCCACTCTTCCACCGCTCAACTCCGCAAAAACCCTCAGCCTATCCGTACCCATCTCCGTGTACCCCATCTCAATCAAGGTAGTCACACACTTTTCAATCGGATCATCATCGAACCTAACTGTCCTCACGTTATCTGCTACATTATTAGCTGCTAGTGCATTGATACGCTGCTGCTCATCAAACTCCTCGCTGCTCCTGCGAACACTCTCCTCCACCTCCTCGATCAATCTCATCCTCTCCCGTTCTCTTGCCAAGGCATCATCGATGGCGGATTGGCTGGTCTGCTGGCTCAAAGGCCTCGGTGGTGGCTGCGGCGCTGGTTCCTCCGGGAAATGACCAGGCATGGAATTAAATGGGCTGGACGGCCTGTTCCTAGTGGAGCTCTCGAGGACAGTGTGTGATCGTCTCGGGAAAACTGGTTGCGAGAAACGAACGGTAGATGTTGAAGACTGGCGGCTGCGGTGACCAAAGCTACTCATGGATGTGGCACGATGCAAATTTCCTGATGGCAAGGGTGGGAAGTTATAGTTTATTGGTGGCGTAAAGGTGGTATCAACCGGGTGTGTTAAGAATGGATTCCGAGAGTTTGGTCTTGGGTGCTCTACTGTGGTTGTCGAGGAAATATCGGACGTATCCACTAGCGGCGCGGTTGGTGCTGGAGGGAATGGCCACGATCCAGGAAGATTTGCGGATGATGCAGATGGCTGCTCAGATGTGAAAGGGTTCAACGGTGTGGGGTTAATCTTTGGAGGCGGAGCAGGACTGTAAACTGTTGGTAGCGCCGATGCTAAGGCCGCCAAATCGTCGAATGGGCTGCTTTTGCTGCTGGAGGGTTTCTCTGGAACAGGTGGACTTGGAGCTGCCCAGTCGCGCTGGAGCTCGGAAAGCGAGGGGAACCTCTTCATCGCCTCGGAGCTAGCTTGATCAACGGGCTCGACGGCACGGCCTCGCTGCCATGGAGCTAACCATGGTTGGTTCCTACCAAACGAGTCCGTAGTCGTTCGAGACCTTCTAAGTCCCGGGTAGTGGAACTGCGGCACGGTGTCCTTGATAGGCTCGAGAACCGGTGACTTTGTGGCAATAGTAGAAACGCTAGACTCAAGATCGACCAGTTTTCCTTTTCCTTTGTTGGCAGACTCTGGAGCTGGGTCCATCTTTTCCTTAGTATCCTTCCAATCATCCTCACTTTCACTATCGCTTGCGATGGCGGTGTAAGGGAAATAGCTACTGTGTCTCCTGTTCAAATCTCGGGTTCGTCGCTGGGGAAGCCCGGGGACAACACTCGCGATTGGTGGAAGAGAATTTCCTGGTTCAGGAGCTGGCTCGGGTGGGCCAATTGGCATGGACGGGAGAGGTGGGAAGAACTGAGGTGGTGGAGGAGGGAATTGGTGTGGGAAACCGTGGAATGGCCTCCGAGGTGGCAGTGGCTTAAAGTCATTTGGAAGACCAAATGGCTTGTTCTCGGTGGGCTTGGAGCTTGGAAGCCACGGGTTCTCGAAGGGGGAGTCAATTGGTCTTTGGGTTTTCAGACTGCGGGAGTACTGAAATGGCCCTCCAACAGAAGACAAGCTATCGCTGTCATGGCCATTCTCTTGAGATCGTCTCCTACGTCTTGACCTTCCGGCAGCACGAAGCCCGCGGATACCATTAAGTGCCTTGCGGGGTCTATAGTCCCCATCGGAATCAGAGGATGAAGACTCAGAACTTTCAACCTCCGGTGATTTCTTTTCCGTCGCGGAACCGCTACCTAGAGTACCGTTTGAGGTCACAATTGAAGTGAAGTAGCCGGTTGGCGCAGTGGGAGGGATTGTCTCCGGTAGCTTGATTGAATCGACATCTGTGGATAAGGGAAAATAGGTTCCGTCCTTGTAGTTTCTTCCAAGCCCAGTCCACATACCGTTCGTGGTGCTGCCAGTTGAGGCCGGTCCATACCAGACACGAGGATAGGTAGGAGGATGCGCCGGAGGGTGGTGGAAATGCAGATCGATGGGATGATAGGGGATTGGGAGAGGATGGGGTGGATGTGGAATCATTGGAGGAGGTGGTGGGTGGGTGAACCCCGGGGGTGGAGGAGGATGTGAAGGGAAGCAGTTTGGAGGCGGAGGTGGCATGGGAGGACCATGATGAGGTGGAGGCGGAGGTGGCATATGCTTACCATGATGCGGCGGCGGTGGAGGCATCGGATGACCAGGGAGATGAGGTGGATGTGCCATAGGAATACCGTGAGGTGGAGGAGGAGGAGGAATTGGGTTCTCATGTGGAGGAGGAGGTGGGGGTATTGGGTGCCCATGAAGTGGTGGAGGTGGTGGAAGGCGTGGCATTTGACATCCAGGCATAGGAGGGACACTAAATAGCGGAGATACAGGGAAAGAGCCTGGTAATGGAGGCTCTACCTGCGCTGGTGGGAGATTCTTATCTTCTGGATCGACTAGGGACTTTTCGTCCCCAACTTCGGATCTAGGTTCCTCAACCACCTCTGGAGCATTTTCGGCGTTGGAAGATTGGGATTGCCCGCTTAAATTGCGGACGAGTCCGCCGGCGAAGCCAGTAACAATACCAGCTCCGTCGCTAAAGACCTTTCCAACCTCCCTTCCAGCTCCACCAGCGACCTTTCCAACAACCATACCCTTCCTTCCGACCTCACGGGTTACCAATTGGGCGGCCTTCTTGACTTCTTCTGCAGCCTTCTTGATTTCTTCGGCTGCCTTGCGGGCTTCAATTGAGGCATCGGATCCCCGATGATGAATTTCGTCCTTAATACGTCCTGCATTTTGAACGGCGGCATGACCAACGGATTCGGCAAAAGTGCGAAGAACAGCAGCCGGATGCTGAGGATTGGCTTGCGGGTTGCTAGCAGATTGCACAGCTTCCGTCGCCAACGCGTGTAACTGCTCCGTAAAATTCTTCAACAGCTGCTGAACAGCCGTATTAAAGGCATCCAGGGACTCTGTTGGCGATGTGCCTTCGGTCTCTTCTGCTTGAGGGAATGCACGGGCAGCCTGGGAGGTAGCCTCTTGTGCGACTCGCTGGATCGATTGGATAACAGTCTTGAAAACGTCAGAGATTAATTCTACAGGGTTACGTTGGTTTTCATCCTCATCAACCTCTGGTGGACTCGGCTGCTCGGAGAGGATATCTTGCGGTCTTGGGCTCAAAGGTCTTGGGCTCAGACAGCGAGGAGATCCACCTGCTTGGCTAACGACCTCGTCATATATTCTATTGATTTCAGCTTCGAATGAAGCGACGAAGGGTTCTTGCGCGAAGTCGATTGGAAGCGAGGGGGCAAGTCGCGGCGTTGGTTGTTCATCAGCCTTGTCGTCAACTGATTGTGTTGCCTTTGGTTCTTCAACAACGGCTTCCGTTGGCGGTACCTCTGGAACGGCAGGTTTTTGAATTGGAGCAGCATAAAGACTTTCATCTTCGTCAGATTCATCGACGACTGTTACGGAACGTGGACTTTGTTTTGGTTCTTCCACTCGTGGGGCTGGAGTTGGGGATGGGGTTGAAGGCTGGGACTTTTCGAAAATCGCTCGCCAGTGGGATAGACCCGTCGGACCACCTTCGACATTAAAGATTATTGGAGGCGGTGGAGGTGGGAATCCCATAACCTCTAGGTATCTTTCTCGAAGCTCGGCACCAGAGCCGACCTATATTCAAAGAGCCATGTTAGCATTTTATTCGGGATTTATTTTCCAATTCTGTGAGGATTATCAATAGCTATTACATACCCTGATGACTTCCTCGTCATCCTCGTCGATATAGCACAACACAGCCTCGGGATGCTCCCGGACCAACCGATCGTACTCGCTGCCGGAGATTGTAACAAACCCAGCTTCGTGGGCGGTCGAAAACGACGGAAGTCCTCGAATTTGAAAGGTACTCGTCGTTGGACTTCTAGGTCGAGGAGGCGACCGGGGCCTCTGTATCGGAGATGACGGCCTATTCGACATGGTTGCTTATTGGTTCTTAATCTGGGGTAAAGCGTAGCGTTTTGCAGCTAGCTAGCTAACCAAACACCAAAAAAAGAGTGAATGTGACCTGGATTGAACTGCCTTCCGAACGTGTTTAGAAATCAAAAATAGGAAAAATAAAAGTAGAGTAAAAGGTTATAGGTGGGTTAGAAATCAACGCAAAGGCTGAAGGATATCACGACGAATGGGTAATCAGAAAAACGCAAGATAACGAAAGAAGAAGTTCGATGGGGAAAGATAAAGGCTCGTCGGAAGAGAAAGGTTTGCTTGTAGGCAAGAGAACTCCCGATTCTCGAATGAAAATTTACGAAAGTAGCTGGTTGAATCCTTCCAAAGAGATGAGCGGGAAAGAGTGTGAGAGGAACGTTGGAAGGTTCAAGGTTGGGACTTTTGCTTTTATTCAGGGTTGAGAAATCGATGCGGGTTGCTACGCCTCGCCACTCTGACCGGATTGTGGTGGGCAAGTCTTCTTCTTCTTGACGGGGGAGTTGGGTTGGTGGGTGTTTTAAAAGGGAAGAGGGAAAGGTAAGCCGAAACAATAGAATAGAAGGGAGGACTGACGCGGGGCAAAGTGCACCAACAGAAGAAAAACTTTATATATATTATATAGATGCTTACCGCAAGGCTGCGTAATACCTAGGGAAGCCTTAAAACCCTTAGGATTGGAAGGAATGCTCCGATTAGCAAAAAAGATAAAAAAAGAGAAATGGATCCTGAACAAAACGGAAGAGGAAGAATTTACAGATAGGGAATAGAGAGATTGTGCGAGAGAAAGTGGGAAGAAAAAACAAAAGCGCACTTGAGCGGTTAGCAAACCGTCGACAGCAATCGAGAAGGGTAAAAAAAGAAAGAAACGTCAAAAACTATTATCGATCGTGCAGAAGATTTTATGTAGGTTTCGTTGGCACGCAGGTTGCTATATCTCAGAAGCTACAAGCTTTGAGCCTCACCCTCGAAAAAATACGAGATCAGTTTTTTTTTTAAATATCAAGCTACGCAGGGAGAATTACACCTTTTGTAGTTTTTACAAAGCCTCTCCAGGAGAGTAAGTTACTTAGCATCTTCCCTAAAAATTACGAATCCTTTAGTCGTAAGCTCCTAATCAATAGCAAGTGCGAGAAAAGAAAAAAAAAAAAAAGGCGAGAGAGAGAGAGAGAGAGACGGAACGTATCGTCAACCCGCGGCTTTTGGCTACCTGTTCTGTTTCATCTAGCAGGGCGTTATGTACGCGCGTACAAACCGAACGGTAAAAATGGGGAAGGGAAGTTAACAATGCCAATGCACATGCGAATAATCAGTCTGTCAAACGATCAGATGGGCGATTCCAACCTATCGGGCTTTCGCCTTTGCCACCGCTGTTCACTCTATTTTCTGTTATTGAGGGTTGCCTGTGCGGGCAAAAGTCAATAATTTAGATATATAATCGCACCTATTTCAAATGGACTGGTAGGCTGATAGATATAGATTATTCCCACTATGCTTTTTTCCCGCTTTTCGCTTTCAAACAGATACCCTCAAGCATCGCATAATCAAAATGTTCATCAGGCGAAATAATTTCACGTACGACGAATAAAGTCTTGGCCGTAGCATGTACGCCAGAAACGTTATGCAGCTGCCATGCAGAGACATGAGGGAAGAAGACTCATCATCATCGTATCAAACTGCGAGAGCTCGAGGGGAAGGAAGAAAGGGTTCATTGACGTGTCCAACACATTTCTGACAAAAGAGGTGGCACGATCAGTAGACATCACGTTTGGTTGCTTCGTATGGCGGGTATCCTCGTTTGTGTTGCTTCACTTCTGAGGGCTATGCCTACTGTATGCGTACATCCGTAGGCTTCCCGCGAAAAAGTTGAAGCAAACAGAAAGGAGTAACTACTGCACTCTCGTATTTGAAAACGAATTGTGATATAGCTCACGAAATTAGTAGGCTATTCGGTCCTAAATCTTACAAGATATATCTCTGGCTGCTATCAAAGCTTTAGCTTTGAAAAGAAACCACAAATCTTTCGTTGTGCTGTTGTATTTTGTGACTGGAATATCGGTATCTTCGGTTGCATGGAATATACACCTCTTTCCTTTCTCAGCACAATCTCAAGCAACAGCTCTCCCGGGCTCCCGCAGGCCCTCTTAAACGCCTTCAACGCATCGTGCCCGCGATATGTCCTACACCAAGTCAAACTATCGTCATGCATCCCCAAATTATATAATCTCCCACCCGGATACCCCTCCGCCAACCAATCACCACTGCACCACTGCACCCCAGCCCAACCTACCCAGCTTATCCAAATCACGATAAAATAACCCCTCCATCAGCTTCTCCACCACTCTAGTAGCCCCATCGGTTCATACCTTTCCTTTCCCGTTCAACCCATCCCCCCAGGCTTGTAACCCGACCCCACACCTGCATATCTGCACACCCTCCCTTGCTTCGAAATAGCTCCCGTTCTGCAATAAATCTCCTCAACCCGTTAGAATCGATTCAATCATTCAATCAGAAAAACACTTTTCAACAATATGAATCCAAATAAATCCAAAAACGCAAAGTTCGGAAAGGGATCAAAGGATCATATATCCTGATACGTGCGTATGCTGCAGCTCCAGTGCTAAATCTCTCCAGTTAAAAGAAAAGGAAATGAAGTCCGCAAAAAGCTTATTCAGCCTCACTTTCCTTTCACTCGAGACTCAAACATGTCCCGTTTCAAGCTTGGGTGAAAGGTGGTGTAACATATAACATCTATCCCGCATCTAGTGTACGCCGATTTGACTATATATATAACCTAAGCAATCCCCCCCGCCTGGGCAAAAGCTTAGCTAATACCGCCACTGATAACCATGTTCCTTCAATTCGTAATTTCCATTTCATAGTCACTACCTATCGTACCTACCCATATTCTATCCATATACACATGAGCTAGCACTAGTACTGGGAACTTTCAAAAAAATAATAAAAGAAAGAGAAAGAAAAAATGGAGGTAGCAGCCGGAATAGTTGCCTTTATCCAAATCTCCAACGCCGTAATCTCCTACTGCTGGCGATTCCAATCCCAAGTGCGAGAGGCGGAAAAGGAAATCCAAGACCTAGTCTTCGAGGTTGACCAGATGTGGACCATGGCTACCCAAATCCAAGAAATTGTCCAGCCCCCAGGGGAGCCGCCCCGGTATAGCTTTGAGAACCCCGAAGCAACTGAAATGCTTCCAAAGCTTCAAGCCTCCATCGAGAAGAGTCAAAACATCCTCAATGGAATTCAGGACAAGCTAGGCCCAATGTTGAGGGGGGGCTTCCGAAGTAAACTGAGGTGGCCCTTTGAGACGAAGAGTTTACAGGAGAAGTTGGAAGCTCTCCAGCGACAAAAGTCGACATTCCAGCTGTTCCTCCAGATCCATCAAGCAAAGGCCCTCGAACAGCAATCCCTGGATATCATTGAGCAGAAGCAAAACATCGAAAAGGTCCTGAGCCATAGCGATCGAGTAAAACGCACCGCTGTCCTGAACTGGTACAAAACGAGCGACCCCGAGCAGAACCACAAGATCTCCCGTGAGAAGCATGAACCCACCACCTGTAATTGGGTTTTCGATACCAAAGTCTTTGATTCCTGGTCGGCAAATGCGAGCGAGTACCTTTGGATTCACGGCATCCCTGGTGCCGGTAAGACCATCATCTGCTCGACCATAATTGAGCGTATGAAAGAAAAGTGCCAGGAAGATCCATCGATCCCTGTGATATACTACTACTTCGATTTCGCCGACGCCCGAAAGCAGTCTCTGGATAGCTTTATCCAGTCGGCAATCTATCAAATTTTGTCAACCAGCGCGGGAGAATTTCCAGAGTCCGCAACGCAGCTTTACGACAAGTATAACGGGCTCCAAGACCCAGGCACCGAAGAACTGCTCGAAGTGTTTACCAAAGTACTGTCGGATTATCCAAAAATATATATCATCGCCGATGCCCTTGATGAGTGTTCGCAAGTGGAACGAGAAAAGTTCTTCCGTGCTTTCCTCAAGAATATCAAATCGACTAAAGCGAATCTACTCATGACGAGCAGACGAGAGCCAGATATCGAAAAAGCCTTCAAAAACATCTTTCACCACATTGTATGCGTTGAAGACTCCGACGTCGACACCGACGTCAGAACACATGTCACAACGACAATGGGAAGCGACGCCTCATTTAGTAACTGGACTCCCGCACTTAAGAAAGAGGTCTTGGATGCGATCGTAAAGGGGTCTCGCGGAATGTAAGAAATACCCGCTGCTCTCAAGCTTCCCTAACGGTTACTAATAGCCTCAAGGTTTCGATGGGCCGCCTGCCAATTGGAAACGATGAAAACTTGCTTCACTCCTAGAATGATTCGAGCAGAGCTCAACAAGATGCCCGAAAATCTCGACCAAATATACGACAGAATCCTTCAGAGTGTACCAGTCAGGCATCAGATTTTTGTGCAGTCTGCGCTTCGGTGGCTAGCGTTTGCAAATAGGCCATTGCTCCTTAACGAGCTAGCGGAGGCGGCGGTTATTGACCCGAATTTGGAGATATTTGACCCTGAATGCCGATTCTTAGACCCGGAGAAAATACTAGAACTCTGCAGCTCTCTTGTCACAACTTCCACCAAAGAGTACCATGGCAAGCTTGCTGGGACAGATGACTGGTTATATCTCAAATTCCGTAACGAGGCTAGTCGTGGCTTCCCGGGTAGCGATCTACTCGGGCAGAAGTTCACCACAATCGCATTGAGCCATTACTCTGTGAAAGAATATCTATCATCAGACCGACTTCGAGGAATGCCCCTCATAGCGCAATTTGGGTCCACAACGCGTCCAAACGATATACTTACCGAATGCTCGCTACTTTATATTCTAAATATGGGTGATGGCAAGATTCTCCCGCGGCGTGTGTTTGACGAATATCCATTGTTGGAGTACTGTGCGGTAAATTGGATGCATCACTATAGGAAAGCCTTATCTGAGGCAGGTATAGAGGGTCCATCTGCGAACAAGCTCCTATGTCGTCTTTTTGATGACTTGGAAACCGGGCCATATGTTAATTGGCTAAACTCATACGACCCGGATGACGATGCACCTGGGAATAAAGATGGCCAGCAGATGTGGAGAAAATATTTAAGAAAGAGCGCAGAGCAATTCACAGACCCTCTCTATTGGGCTGCGCAACTCGATTCCATACCCGTCGCTCAATCGTTGATCGAGAAAGGCGCCAACGTGAATGGATCAGGTGGGGGATATTTCGGGTCCCCACTTGGAGCCGCTGCGTTCTATGGCCTTGAGAAGATGGTAGGGCTCCTGCTGCAGAATGGTGCTGATGTCGAGGGCGCGGGAGGAAATTTTGGCTATGTTCTCCAAGCAGCAGCAGCTGGCGGGTCTTATAATGTCGTAAAGATGCTGGTTGAGGCTGGGGCTGATGTTGATAGAACTGGTGGAACATGGAATACAGCTCTCATGGCTGCAACTAGCCATGGCCATAACGCAATCGTATCATTTTTGCTCAAATCGGATGCAGACTTGAAAGTTTCGTCTGCATCTCACGGGACAACTCTGTACCAGGCGGCGTTGGCCGGAGATCCTAAAATAGTGAGCAGCTTACTTTTGGCGGGTGCTGATATTAACGAAGTTGGTCCTGAAGGAACTGCCCTCTATGCTGCCGCTCTGTCTGGTTCCTTGCCTCTTGTCCAAACCCTGATTCGTCGGGGTGCAGATGTCAACAGGGGTGGAAGAGGCGAATGGGGCTATCCATTGACTGCTGCCGCGCAAGAAGGACACGTCAATATTGTTCGAGCACTGCTTCGAGCAGGAGCGAACGTGAACGCTCAGACAGACGGATCCGGCGGGAGAGGTGTGTCTCCTCTCGAGGCCGCGATTGAGAGCAGAGACTTGACTACATTTCAAGCAATATTTGAAGCTGGCGGAAACCCAAATGCCCGAGGCCACTTGTACCCGAATCCTCTTTTTGCTGCCCTATGGACTGGTGAGACTGAGATGGCAAAAATATTGCTCGAGAACAACGCTGAGATCGTGGACGGAACCTTTTTAGAGGCTATCAGCAGATGGAAACAAGACCCATGGTTTTTGAGGACTATTCTTGATCGAGAGCCCAACATCGATGCTCATTTAGGTGACAAGGGTAGTGCACTGCATATAGCTATCAAAGATGCAGGCGAAGAGGTGGTCGAACTACTATTGTCCAAAGACCCCTATGTCGGCGCCGTCTCGGAGAATGGTACTGTCTTGTCATTCGCAATTGATAAAGGGATGACTAAAATCGCGAAGGAGCTCATTCAGCGCGGTGCTGATGTCCATAGAGAAGGACCAAATGACTCGTGCCCATTAACTGAAAGCATACTATTCGAAAGCTGGGAACAAACAGGGTCTTTTGAAATGACCGATATACTTCTCCAATTGGGTGTTGACATTAACTGTGCCGGAGGACGAGCGTGAGTTCAGGATTACTTTGCGAAACACTGTTACTTCATGCATTCTAAGTCTGATACTTTAGGATCTCCCATGCCGTCAATGCGGGCAATACGTCAGTTCTCCAGTATTTGGCTAAACACGGTGCAGATTTGAATACGGTGATCCGCTTCGACGAATGCACTCCGTTGCAACTAGCTGCTATGAAGGGAAAATTGGATATAATAGAGACCTTGCTCGAGTCAGGAGCGAACCTAAACGGGGCAGCAGGGAGATTTGGGACAACTCTTCACTACGCCCTAATGTCTCGAAAGGAGCCCGTGGTAAGATATCTTTTGGAGAATGGTGCTAAGGTGGATGATTCCCCTCCAGACTGCAGCCTGCTCTGTCGTGCACTTTCAGCTCGTCTCACCGGGTTGATCCCAGATTTGATCAAACTTGGAGCAGACGTCAATAAAAAGGATTTATATGGCTCCACCCCTTTGGCATCAGCGATGATAGAAGGCACTGAAGAAGATGTCCAGCTTCTACTCAGCCACGGAGCCCACACAATGAATGTTGGACCAGAACAATCGAGCAGCGTTGTACGTAAGGGCAATATTGAGGGTATTCAACGACTATTTGAGGCAGGCGCGGACCCGAATATGTGCGACGCCACTAGCAGTCCGATGAACGTGAGTTTGGCTTAGCCCTAGGAAACCCGTGGAAAGATTCTAATACTGTTTTTGTAGACGGCCGTTGAGACTGGGCGTCAAGACCTAGTTGATACTTTGGCTGAACTTGGAGCTAGTGTGAGTCAGCTGCCAGGAATGTACCAGAGTCCGCTCGTCATAGCTGCTGAAGCTGGCGATTATCAGATGGCTGAACATCTCCTCAAGCTGGGGGCTGACCCTAACGATTGCGGAACTGAGAGACGTTCCGCACTTATTAGTGCTGCAAGGACAGGTAATGTCCGTTTAGTCAACTTGCTTCTGGAACACGGCGCGGACATTATGCTACACGATGGCTATGTTTTCCGAACCGCCATCTGGGGTGGGGAAAGCATGGTGCTCCATCTTTTGGACAACGTCAGCGGATCACCTCTGAATAGAGAGAAGTGCCTAGACTCAGCTTTGCAAAAAGCGGCCAACAATGCGAAGTTAAATATTTGCAGACTGCTAGTTGATCAAGGGGCAAATCTCAATTTTGTTGGCGGAGAGTATGGTGGCCCCATGCGTGCCCTCTTTTCTTCTCTTTATCATGACAGCAACCAGGCCATGAACAATAGGAAGATAATCTTTGACTTGTTCCGAGAGAAAGGTGCGAAGCCGGATGAAAGTGACAACTTTCCTTCGGCACTATGGTATGCAATCAGGGCAAGGAAAGTGGATTTTGCGAAACAGCTACTCAAAGATGGGGCGGATCCAAATGGACGAGGGGACGACGAGTTTTATAGTCCTCTGCAAGCGGCGACGCGATTCTTACCTTCAATGATGGAGATCCTTATAGAAGCTGGTGCAGATGTGAACGCGGTTGGAGGGAGATTCGGAACTGCACTCCACGTTGCCGCCTACACCCATGACTGCGAGAGAATTGAGGTCTTATTGAAACACAGTGCGAGACTGGATTTACAGTCACCGAAGTACGGAAATGTCATTCAAGTGGCTGCTAAATGCAACACCGTTTCAAGTGGAGATTGGGTAGCAGGCGAGGCAAGTGTTCGTACAATGCAGCTGCTATATAGTCGGGGGGCCTCCGTGAATACTCCTGGAGGGAGGTATGGGAATGCATTGCAGCTTGCCGCAAAGTCAGATAACTTTGAAGGGTTGAAGTGGCTCTTGGAACATGGAGCGGATCCAAAGGCAAAAGGGAGGTGGGGAACCGCACTAGATGCAGCATTGGTGAAGAAGAAGTGGAGGATTATCTCGTATTTGGAGCAGCATTATGGGAGGGATATGAGTGGTGCATGATGGGTGTGATACCGTAGCGATATCTTGCATGGCACTATGCAGGAGAGAAGGAGATGTTCCGTCCCGACATCCCATGGGTTCTTATAATAATTATTGAATAAAATTCCATAATTTTGTTTCCAGCTTGAAGTCTAATACATTAGATCACAAGATCATCATTTACTGTCGAAAAAATTAGGAGTTTAAAAAGTTGAATATTTAAAATACAAGCAATAATATAGTAATGATGGATCCCAGATTTACAGACAAAATATTAAATATACGCATCACATCTGGATCTTGCAGTGCAATGGTGACAGCTATCCGCTGAGCACAGACCGGATTGGAATTACTTTGGGCGGGCAGCCATCATGTCGGCTGGGGTTCTTGGAGGGGCGGGTCTGAACCAAGCTTCCCCCCTGTCGCCTGCACCCCTGGAACCTGCATCACCTAGCAAACCCAGCCAGCCAGCGGTTGTGAGCTATAGCTGCCTGTAAAAACCTGTAAAAACCTGTAAGAAAATACCTATCACCAAACGCATACCAGTTTATATTCAACAAAACCGTAGAAGGAGGTACGCTTGTAGATGGCATGTCGAATGGCTGCTTGAGAAACTTCTGATACCAAGAACGTAGATATCTAACAGGGGCTAGCAATCGTCTAGCTAGGATTTTTCCTGGCTCGTGATGGGACAGGGCCCTGAGCATGAGGAGAAAAAAAGCAAAGCGAAGGAGACAGCACACAGTTGCACAGGATGACATGGGGAAAAGGCCTGTCCTACCCAGCACGGTAGCTGCTGGTAGAACTGAGGGGTGGCAGAGAGTCTACCTCTACGTATATAGCGGAGAATGTGCAGGTAAAGAAGCGAAAGCCCGGCCGGTTGGAGCTTAACGATGGCCGCTGTTGGCTACTGGCTGCATGGTGACCGCTTTTTTTTTTTTCTCCTTTCCTCTCACAATTTTCAGCCAAAAGAGGCTTGCCCGTGAAGGTCTGGGTACGAGACAAGGCTTGCCCTAAGATATTGGATAACTTTACCATCCTCTTCCTCTCCTCCTCCTCTTTACCCTTAGATATTCTAGAGTACTCCCAATACCTACAATACCCCGTCGTCTACCTCGTCACCGTATACCAAAGGTACGAGAATTCTACCCTTCCTCCATTCCTCTGTGTAGTTCTGAGGAGCTCAAGTCGTCGCGCGGCAGATAAGCTGGCCAGGTGGTGTTGTTTGAAAGTTTTTTTTTTTTTTTTTTTTTTTTTAAAATTGTGTTTTTGCTGGGACAACCGCCCGCCAGCCAGCGAACAACAGCAAATAAGAGAAAAACAAACTTTGTAGAGTGGTAGAAGCGGTACCCTGCTTGGCTGTTGACCAACCCAAAACCTAACTGACCGACTGACCTGTACTTGGACAGCCTGACTGACTAGCATAAGCATCAATCCAGCTCCAACAGGCACAATAGCTAGTAGTTCCCTTTAAATCAATCCAAGATATACACCCCTGGCTTCCGCTCGACCTTCATATCCGACACGGGCTCCTTCTACGGGCCCCATGCATCTCCCTCGGTACCTCCCTCCCGATTCACGCCATGCCTAAAAACCCATCCGACGATGACACCACCGCTCCCTCCCCAATATCGCCCGTTTATCCTTCTTCACCGCCAATCCGAAGCCGACAACGGCAATCTCTTATCTCAAAGGTTCCCCCCGCCACGAACGACATGTCTGACGACGACGACGACGATGAACAATTGAGTGCCATCGATCCTGATGAGGAGATCAATGGCGAGGATGAATTTGACGACCAGGAAATCATAGACGACTCGAACTTATCGCTACCCGTCGACCAGCAGAAGCAGCTTGCGCAGGTCGAAAGTTCTTTCCGGCATAGTACCCCGGATCCCTTCAGAGCAGCCGGCACGGGCGACGATGCGGATTTATCGATAGTCGGCGGTATACGACCCAGTCAGCCCAAGGCCAAGTCCAGGCTAGCTGTAGACCGAGGCGCCTCTTCACGAAAAACTTCTAATATGGGACCGCCTACCTTACCGGCTTCCGTTTACAGTAAAGGGAAAAAGACCGATACAAAGCCGAACACCAAGTCTAAATTAAGTAGGACATCCCTTGCGTCCAACCAGGCATCCGAGACCTCGTCTCCAATGCCAGAACTGCCTACTGGCGACGACGACTCAAGCTTCTCGAGCAGATCAGTACCTCGATCCGATAACCTGGAATCGCTATCGAGCCCATCCACAATGGCAAAAGCTCGCAACATATCACGGACTATAAGCAGTCAGTATATGACGCCGAAACCTGCAAAAAAATCCGGACTCAGTAGCGAAATTACATCAGAGGATACCACGGTGCGACGCCCGAGGCTGAAAACACAAAGGAGTCGTAGTAGTATAAGTTCTGTTGGCAGCGAAATGGTCTCGGACCTGGAAGACAACGCTACAGAATTATCGAGACGAACAGCCTCGGACTTTGATTTCGGATTTGAGGAAGGAAGGAACAGGTCGACATCTAGTCTTACCGCTAAGAGATCCGTTACTCGTAATGCCTCCTCTGGTAGTATTGCAAGTACCGTCACCGCTAGTGCGGTGGAGAAGGTATTGGATGACTTGGACGAAGAGGGAAGATCCGATTCCGAGGATGAAGCTCCAGCTACCCCGAAGGGTCGGATATCCGGGAACAGCGACCCAATCCCCCCAGAAACACAGCTCAACGCTCAGATACGAAACATCAAAGTCCCAGAAACTATTGCTAGGGACTTTCGCAGACGCGAAGCTTCGAATGGCTCTTTCTCCCCTTCCAAGAAACCAGGCGGCGCTGGACGCGGTATGACTCTCAAGGAGCAAAGCGGCACAATCGACAAGCTACAGAAGGAGAATTGGGATTTAAGAATAAAGGTCTTCCATCTCAATAATCGTCTGGATAAGGTTTCCGAGGAAAGTGTGAAGAATCTACAGAGTGAGAATGGCATCCTCGCGGTCGAGAACACGCAACTCAAGAGCCATATCAAAACCCTCAAGAAGCGAATCAAACAGCTTGAGAAGGGGGTTGACGGAAGTAGCGCACGGAATGGTAGCGACGATGTGGATGCCAGCAAAGAAGAGATCACTACACTACAGACCGAGATCCTCCACTGGAAGGAGCACAGCGAACAAGTTGAAGTGGAGGTCGAAACACTCCGAAGTAAGATGAAGGAGAAGGAAGGGCAATGCGAGCGCCTAAGCGAAATTGTCCGCGGGATGGCTGGCGGCGGCGAGGAAGTTGTAAGTCTTAGAAAAAGCCTATTATATTTACACAGCTAATGAAGGACAGGAAACCTTGCGGGACTTCCTAGATGCAGAAGTGGTCCGCCGCACACAGGCTGAGGCTGATAACGAAAAGCTACGCCGCGAAATTTGGGATCTTAAGGCTGCCGCCGCTCAACAGACTCCTAACGACTCTAGCTCACGCACACGTAGTGCAATGTCCGCTAGTTCCGAGAACACGCTAGTATCTCAGCTCCGTCTCGAAAACGAGGAACTACGCCGCGAAGTTAGTGCTCAATTGTCCATGTTGACTTCCCGCAATCGCGAAAAGGAACGTCTTTACCAGGAAATTGAAGACCTCAAACTTGGTATGCCTCGCGAAAATAATCAGCTAGTCCCAGCCGCCGACTATGATCGAGCGATCAGTCGAGTCAGCAGCAATCCGCAAAATCAAATGTCAGAGGCCGAACGTGAAGACTACGAGAATGCGAATGGCGCCCTTCGTGACAAAATATCGGAGCATAAACTTAAGATCCAAGACCTTGAGGTCGAGCTGGAGACCAAGCTTCGTGAAATGGACAAAGTTGTCATTCAACGACAAGAATTTGGCGACCTTGCCGCGGAGTATGAAGAAGAGCTTGAAGTTCTAAACGCAGATCTACAAGTGGTCATTGCAGAACGGAATGAACAGGTTCGACTTCGCGAGGAGCTCGAGCAGGACTTTGATAATCTCAAGGAAGAGGCTGAGGAGGAGATCCAGAGGCTAGAGGAAGAGCTTGATATCCGTATTGGTGAGATGGAAAGACTCGAAGAGGACCTCCGTAATAAGGATGAAAACTTTGGAGCCTTACAAGAAGAGATGCGGAATTTGAGCACTGTCGTTGTCCGCCTCGAAGACTCTGCTCAAGAGGGCCTTACGAAAATACAGGCACTTGAGGCTGAACTCGAAAAATCGCAGAAGACTATCAATGACAATGAGAATGAGATGACTTCTCTTGAGAAGCAGCTTGTTGAATTGACAAACAAGTCCGAACGGCTTGGTGTTCAGCAAGAGAGCGCTCAGGGAGAGATTGCGTTCCTACGAGAAGAGCAAGATGGCGACAAGATCAAGATTGGGCAGCTTGAAAGCCAACTCAAGACCGTGGAGGAGACGCTTAAGGACGAGAAGGAGCGCTCGAGAAGTCTTAGTGATAGGCTAGTGGAAGAACGTAAACTAATGGACGAGACGAGAAACCTCAACAAGCAAGAAGTAGAGAAGCTTGTCAACGACAAGAACCAGGTATTTCACATTTGCTCTCAATTCTGGATTCTAGAATTACATTTCTAACTATATTCTAGGAAATTCTCAACCTGAAAGAGGCTGCTCGTCAGCTCAAGAAGGGCTTATCTCGCCGCGAAGCTGAGGTGAAGGAGTGGAAAGACAAGCTGGCCGAGCTCGAAAACGCTATGCGGGAGGCCCTGGGTGATATCTCTGGCACCAAGACGGATGTCCTCAAGGTAAGCCTTACACTAGGCTATCTAAGGGCATATAGAAAACTAACCAGATTCGCAGAGCGTTGTTGATCTGCAACGCGAGCTCGAGAAGAGAATGGAAGAGCTCAGCCGGGTCAAGACTGACTTGGCTGACAAAGACCGCACTCTTAAGGATCGAGAAACATTGATGGAGAATATGGTATGAGTCTCACTGACGAATCAATGCTTGAAGAATGTAAACACTAAATGTTCCGATGTGTCATAGGCTATCGAGGCAAAGAAGCTGCAAGAACTTCTTGATAAGGAACGGCAGGGTCGTAAAGCCGATAAGGCACTCGCCGAAACTCTCCAAGCAACCCATGAAAAGACCCGACGAACGATTGCCCAGCACCAATCACAGCTTGCCGATCTTGAGAAGGCTCGCGGCAAGGACTCCAGAGCCCTGTCGCAGCTGGAAGCCCAGTATAAAGAACAGCTCGCCGAACGGAATTCACTGCTAGTCCAACTTTGGCACAGGCTTAGTGCTCTGTGTGGAGCTGAGTGGGCAGACAAGAACAAGCTGGTTGGCAAAGGAGGGGTTGTACAGCCAGCTGATGCAATCGTCAGCAGTCATCTACTAGGATTTACGAAGGCCATAATTGCGGCAGTTAAGAATCTAGAAGGGGTTCTAACAGGATTCAAGACCAGGATACGAAATATAGAACGGGATCTGTGGAAAGAATATGCGTAAGACCCCTAACTTCATCCCTTAGTTTACGATATTTTGTTATCCCCTCCCCATCACTTCCCCTTTCCCCATAGCTCAGACTGCCTCACGAAAGCCGCATGATTGGAAAATGACACACGAAGAAGTGGATCTTGAGGACAAATTTCGCCTTGCGTCAACATGGCGAACTAACTCGAATTCCAATGCGCCTCAAATATCATTTGCGTTGCTCCTTTTTTGAGTGTGGCGTTTTTCTCGACTTGAACATTTTGGGAATATTGGCAATGTCAACGGTTAATTTGGACAAGGATCTTTGCTGACATTTGAAACGGAAAGTGTTGTGGAGAACACGCTAGAGACCAGGACTCGCAGGCTTGAACGGCTGGAGGCCATGGTCCGTGATGGAGTCGGCGAACAATCAAATATGCGTAATGAAATAACAAAGCTGCGGACAGAAAATCGATTATTGAAGGTAAGGATCTTAATTTTACTTTTTCACCATCAGCATTTTATTTTCCTAATTTTGCAAAGTATTTGTGACATCCCTGCTATAAAATCCCACTCTTTATATCTGTTTATTATTTGAGTCTTTTGGGATGGAATGAGGCTAAACTCTATTTGTTATCCTGCTGTACAGGCGGAACTTAACGTGGTTCGACTACAACCTTCGAAATTACCTGTACGAGCTGCAGGCAGTAACGCCTCTCAGGACAGTCTAGCTGTTCCCGCTGCTGCTACCGCTATGGTGCGGGCCCCATCGGACCCACCAGCACCAGCACCAGCACCAGTATCAGTACCGATATCAGTACCAGCACCAGTGACCGCCCCAGCATCAGCAGACACATCCACCGTGGCACCAATCAATAACACATTTGCCTCTCTCGACGATGTCACAGACGAAAATGAGAGAAGGTGGATACTGCGGCTGCGAGAGCTGGAGAAACGCCTCAAGGCAGAGCGGGAGGCCAGATTGCTAGACCGGACAGGTGCCAAGCAAAGGCTGGAGGAAGCTCGCGGTGAACGGGAACAGCTAAAGAAGGAGTTGGAACGAGAAAGGACAATTTCCAGGCTCAACCGTCAGGATGAGGAAGATGATGAGAAGAAACGCCGGAGCTCCATGATCCCGAAGCCCAAAGCTATCAGCGGGAGAACCGTACGAGACGGCGATGAGAACGGCGGACTACTGCCGGATGACGATGATGTACGTTCGTTAATCGTGCGCGTTGAACGTGAACGTCGAGACCACAGAGCTAAAAGTCGCGATCGTCATAAAAGCCGCGAAAGGCGAAACAGGGACAACCCCGACGAGCGAGAGCGTAGTCGAGACCGTGGTAGCGGCGAAGGGCGGTTAAGGGATCGGGATCGGGATAGGTTGAAGGAGAGGAGCAGCTCGAACCGGTCAGCAACCAAACGGGCCGACTCGTCGGCCACGGCGTCGAAAAAGGTTTCTCAAGTTTCGTCCATTGATGAGTTGAACGCCCGCATGGAGAGAGCAAAGTCGCCGACGACGAAGAAGGAGAATTCTTTATCGCCTAGAAAGTTTTTGGGCTTCTTTGGCGGCAAGGCTAAAGATAATGATTCGTGATTGTGGTGTGCTTTTTCTTTACCTTGTGGCATTTTGCGATGCGGGCTTCTTTGGCGCTTCTTTCCGGTGATGTTGCAGCTGGCACGCATTTTCGCAGTGCTTGACTTTACTATTCTTATTGGCAGGATTAGGCTGTTTTTGCTTGTCCTAATTCTAGCATCCGAGCAGTCTTTTTCTTTTTTACTTTTTGGGGGCCATCGTCAATGTTTTCTTTTCTTACAGCTCATAATACTTTTTCTTCGTCTTAACGTTTGATGGCGTGATGATGATTCACTGCGCGATGCGTTTCTTCTTTTGACACTTTTCAATTCTGATTCGTGTACATTCTTACTACCCTGATGTACGGGAGTGGCTTTTTTTGTATTGATTGGGGATTTTTTTATTTCTTCTTCTTCAGCTTAACGTTTCCGTTGTTATTATTTTTTGCTTATGAGGCACCTCTGCGATGGCTTTTCCGCAGGAAAGTAATGAGTAACGCTACCTACAAGCTTTTTTTTTTTTTTTTT
>LDUD01000132.1:0-43778 GCA_012184295.1 Dactylella cylindrospora
TATATATATATATAAAAAAAAGAATAAGATACTAGTGTTTCCTAAATCAGTCATGAGGATGAGGGCTTTTGAAGGGCATTGTTCCTCGGAAGCAGCCGAAATGCAGGCTTAGACACATGTCGGCTCTTTTCAGTGTTCTGGGAACATAGGACTGGAAATATAGCCTACGTCATGTAACCTTGCTACGGATCCCAGACCTGCGGACGACCGTTTGCATTTGGTAATATCAATTTTGTAAGGGCAGAATAGCTCATAATTTTAAAAATGTGCAAAATTCTCTATAAGATTGCTAGGGAGTACTATTGGTTTAAGACAATTGATATTCTTTTAACTTCCTAATATGTTAGACTCGACAGGCTCCAAGGATCCTGGTCAACAGTATTCAAATTTTTCTGACGAACCCTGGTGCTGGAAAAATATTTCTTCTACTTCTCCTCTTTAATATACTGCCACACAGACGTGATATTTCAACCACAGCGATTTACAATTAGCACCTATAGCCGGGTTCCAACTGTATAGCTGCTTAAAGGTAATCTTGTACTTTTTTTGGATGCTTTCACAAGTATCTCCCTTCTGGACAAGCCTGAAGGTTTTACATCTTTTCGTCATACCCGTTTGAATAGGCGAAGGCGTAGAGATGCCGTTCCCGGTTGGAGTAGGTTTCTTGGTCGTAGTCTTTTTCTTAGTCGTTGTGGTCTTGGTGCCTAAGAGTTCGACGCAAACCCAGTACTTTGCCCAGAGGCCGGAGCAATCTTTCCTGACTGCCGGATTCCAGGAGACAAATTGAGCTTGGGTGATGCCATTTTTGGAGGCAATGTTGGCACAGGTATCACCTGACTCGACAAGCTTGAATCGTTTGCAATTCTTGGTGATACCTGCTTGGAATGGTGTAGGCGTCGTGATACCGTTGCCTGTTGTCGTCTTTTTGGTTGTGGTGGGCGGTTTGGTGGTTACCGTCACTTTGGTCGTGCCGACGCAGACCTGGCGTTCGGAAACTTGTCAATGCGGTTTTATGAGGTAGGTTAGGGTTGACATACGTAGACATTAGACCAAAGGCCGCTGCAGTCGCTCTTGATTGAAGGGTTCCAAGAGAGCAGCTGCGCTTGGGTAGCACCGGTTTTACTCGTGATCGTAGCACAATTCTCGCCAGCTTTCACGAGATACCTTCTTATATCATTAGCTATGGCCGATTCCTAATATCATATGAATATAGGAAGCCCACCATTTATTGCAGCCGGCCACCATCTGTGGCTGGGTTGGGGTCGGAGTAGCAATTCCTTTGGAAGTCGTAGTTGCGGGTTTGGATGTCGTGGTAGGCTTCCATCCTTTAATCCTTGTGCAAAGCTATTCGAGATAAAGCATCAGTTATGGCATATTCCGAACGCATTGTTAGAGGGGGAGATTATAAGCATTCAGACTTACATAGGTCCCAACCCATAGGTTCGAACAATCTGACTTAATCGCTGGGTTCCAGGAATAAAGAAGGGCTGTTGTGAGGCCAGTGTATTTAGCGGCGAAGGTCCCGCAGGAGTCACCAGCTGAGACCAAATCCCAGCGGTCACACAAGTTGCTCTGCCCGGTCTGGGTTGGCCCTGGGGGCCCTACCGTCGTCTTTGTGGTAGTAGCGGTTATCGTTGGTAGTGGTTCGTTCTTAGCCTCGATGCAGTATGCGTTTCCCACGATCAAGACGCAAGAGGGACCGACAGATGGATTCTGTAGTTGGGTTTCAATTTAGACGTTTCATTCAGAAATCGAGAAGAGAGATGAGGAAGAAATACATACCCAACGAAGAAATTGTGGCGGCGTAACGCCCCAGGTCGAGTATATATTGTCACAAGTCGTGCCAATCTCAACAACTGTATAAGATGAGCAGTATTGTGTCGTACCAGTAGCCGTAGGATCTGGGGGCCCTTCTTGCCTCTTTTCATAAGCGACATTTCCATTGACAAGAGTGGCAGAGAGAGCGATCAGTATCGCCGTAGGAATCAAAGGCCGCATCTTGAAGGCTTCCGATAAGTGATGGGGTTTTCAGCTATTATATTCGAATTCGAAGAGCCGAGTAGTAGGTGATTGCCTACGAGGAAAAATGGATATAGTCAATTCCACTAATCCCTTCATAATCCAGTCCGTACATACAAGCAAGAATCATGATCAGTTTAAATAGTAATGACAAACTTCTGCATGTCAAATCTCAAATATACGCTAGTATCTCCCCGGGATACTATAGACGAGGCTACAGGCGCAGAATCGGAATTTAGTTACAGAAAATCCTTGGGCATTGAAGAAAAATATTTTCTATATTTGTAGGAACTCTAGATTATTCCGCCAAAGTTCTGCCACGGGCCATCCTGCATCCCATCACACCGGGATTTCATCTGCCGGAGTATTTTCCGGACGGATCAAGATGAGGCCGATAGGGCCACTGTCAGCTGTAAATCAATTTAGAGGTTAAGCTCCTTCCGACTCGGCTACGAATGCTCTGCTTTTTTTGCAGGGTACTGGTGCATGGGTTCCTGGGCATGCCGCATTTTTACCATGGGCTATGGCAAGTACTGTCCTATGCTTGCTAGGCCTAGGATTAACAAGCACCGGCTGTGCCGCACAATTGCATACAGTAATTTTAAACTTACTTTCACGTCTGTGAAGTTGCGGTTGAACTGGCCATAATTAAGTATAAAAAGGCACGGCTAGGCCCCTAAGACTTTACCGCGTGGTAGTAGAGATAACCCTCAACCAAATGAGGAAGTTGTTCAGGTGTTGCTGAGGGACGACTCTGTAATGAGCAATTAGCAATTAGCAAATTATTTCTATATATTCCAGTTCTATGCTTGAAATTTGCAAAACTAACTCTATTCTTCATTCATCGTAGGCTTATAATTACCGACTGTCTGTTGTCTGTATAGATTAGGCCCTCCGCTCAAGTGCAATTTATTTCTACTTCATTAGACATCCACTTGCTATGGCGTTAGCACGATTGCAAAAGGAGCCTATTTCTCAGATACCGTGGTTAGGGCCCTTCGGCTGCGACTTGTTCGTATCGGTGAGTTACTATTTTTTTTTTAAAAAAAAAAAAAACAAAAAAACATTAACCCATTCGCTAGACACGTTCTAGTTGGGTCCTCTAATTGGCATTTGACTTTCTAGTGCGTGTCGTGTTTGTAGCTGTGTGACAACATGTATTGAGAATCATGCGTGGTCAGGGATTCTGTATCTTGTTGGGCTTCTTTGGGCCTTGCTCCGATATTAATATATAATGGCGAATATAGCACAGCTGACTTTGGGTACTTCGATCGCTTCGCAGAATGGTTTCGAGAAAAATTCTTTGTTCTCAGACGAAGAGCAGTATAGGTGGTTAGTCCTTTGGTATATTAGAATGGGCTACGATTCGCGCTGTGTAAGCCTAAACGCCCTTTATTGTTTTCATGTACGGGCTGTTTCTTATCTAATGCAGTGCATGTATCCTTCCACGATAGACTTATGATGGGATGACATCCTTCCGCAATGCATCCGGAACGAATAAACCTTGGGAGCCTTGTGTCCTCCTACAACTCTACCCAAAGAGAGAGAGGTCTTGCAACGGGATGGTTCTATTCTTTAGAACTTGGTTCGGAGATAGTGATATCTCGGAAGCCCAAGCGGACGAGCTCTACGAGAAGTTTATTCTAGATTGGAGGGAAGCATGGCACGGGCAAGGTACATTTGTCATTGATGAGCCAAATTGCTTCATCGATAAAGCGTACTCCGACACGCCAACAGCAGTGATGCGATGCAAAGCACGATCATTGGAGGAATGGATTTTGTGCCACCTTCCCAATTGTTTGGGATCCTTGGGTTTTTGGCCCCTATCCGGTCAACGTGAACCGAGGGCAAATGAAGAACTCTTGTTAGTCATCGTGGACAGAGAAGCCGTGCTGAATGGCTGGCTCTTATTCTCGTCGGTCGTCGATAAAGCAGAAGTCACTGGCAGATGGCGTCTGCCAGCCGGAAGGTTAGCTGAAAACATAATATCTGCTAGGCAGGCTGATCTAGCATTCCAGCTTCAACTGCCGGCGAAACAGAAGGTAAGAAGAAATGGTCGGAGTATTGAGGGCATATGTAAGGATTTGTGGGGAATCAACATGCCTCCCCGAGGCCAAACGTTATGGTACGATTGGCGAAACTTCGAATTTACACCAGAGCGTCCATCGGAGAAAGCATTTACGGCGACCCATCCTCAACCAAGCGATAAACAGCGGCAGCCGCAGGAAAACAACGAGCTTTTCAAGGCCCTTATTCTACTTCTAATAGGCTACGTCCTACTTAAAACTCTTGGCTAAGCTAGAGAATAACAAATATTGCAAGGTCAAATCTTCCGTTCCGATTATAGTTACTTACCGCCTGTAAGATAATGTCATTTTGTACGACAATTGGGATGGCTGGCGCTGGAAGGGAACATTTTGCGTTGTATATGTTGCATTGTGATGACTGATGTAGTCGCGCTTGACAGACATGAAAGACACAAGCGGGTCTGAAGAATATGCATGCCATTTTTATATTCTACAACCGGTCAAATATCAGGCCCCTGTAGGGTAATGTATATAAGAGTGATTAAGCTTGCAAATAAACAGTCCTTCCCATTCTCCATTTTAAAAACGCCTGTAAATGCATATAGCTACACATGCTAAACTTTATTTATACACCACTGAACCCATATATCAAGAAGCAACTTAGAAACTTAAGAGAAAGCCGTCCATACGGCAGCCCGTAACCTCTCCACGCTCGTCTTGCTCATGCATGTTAAACCTTCACCTCCAAGCCAATCAACAAATGCAAAGAGCAACTTTACATTTCTTAACCGATCCGCGTTGACGCCTGCCAGACTAGTTCTCTCCATGAGAAGTCTTGAATCGACCGTTGTATCCCTCATCGTCGCATTAACGGGACTAGCAACGTCGTTTGGTAAGAGCCATGCCTTCTCGGGCTGATCAAGTGAGTTTAACGGGCTGAGGCCGAGCACCCACTCAAAGCCAATCAATGAAGTGCTCTGATATTCCTCATCCAATGCGGTGAAAGTTGATCTATAGATCGAATTGATTCCAAACTGCGGCGGACGTGGTTGAACATATATTGTTTGCGTACGTTGAAAAGCTAGTAAATGTTCAGGATTATGTTCGAAATCTAGAACCGCAGGCCACCAGCCTTGTTTTTTCGTTTTAATCGAGGCAATCGCATCTAGGGTAGGTAAGATGCATGGAGCGTAGCTCCCGCGGGCAGTTCCATCCTTCATCAATATTTCGATTGGAATTGAAATGGGTCTATTGGTTTCAACTTCGCGGGGAACGAGACACCGAGGCTCTGCCGCTAGGACCCAGAAATGACGGAATGCTTGAAGATGAGACCGATTATCCAAAATGCTATTAGGGTATAGAGGATAGAACGCTAGCAAGAGGGAGCCGATAGCAAGATTTGAAGTGCCGAAAGTGAAGGTGCCTCCTGCCAGAAACAGGACGCCAATCGCTATATGTGTAGCAAGGTGGCTACCATAAGGCATGTCACCCTCTACTTTACCATGCATACGACGTAGCCGACGGAGAACAGCAACATCACCAGATCCGGCCATAACTGTAGCCGCTGACAATGCAATCACAGCTTGGCAATTTCTAGCGGTTGCTCTCGAGAGTTTCTGATCGTAATTTGTGGCTAATTTATTTGTCAGCATATAAACTTAAGTAGTGAATAGGAATACAACCGAGGAAAGAATTCTTACCTGATAGTAAGCACAATCTAGTGAACTGGTCCAAGTAATATAACAAAGTATCTCTTGCTGTAACATTCATGGTACCAGCATATCGAAGGCCAATAGCAAAACAAAGTCCTCCAACAATATTGAACAACGGCAAATGGGAACTATCCAAATGCTTAATAGTATCTAGTTTCCAGTTGCTTTTCAGACAATTCGGGAAATTCTTGCCTACCCAGTCCAGTGTTGGTTCGATGTGGTCCCACATGATCAAATGCTTCGCCAATGTTCTTAGTAAGAAAATATCAGGGCGGACATAGTCCATCAATGCTGTAGTTTCCGGGACATCTATCTTTTTTGAGAGTGCCTCATCGTTTGTTTTCATATATATCAGAGCAAGAGCGATTGTTGCTGATGCGGTTGACTTGTCTAGTGAGTGGATCATCTCAATGTTTTTGCTTCCAACTGCGATGCTTAGTAGTCTAGTAACGATATTCAAGTCTTGTAGAGCCTTTAGGTCGTGTCCTTTCCCAAGATTGATAAACCCGAGGGCAAACCCGGCTGCAAGTCGATAACCTTCATCGCGGAGCGTATCAGGAGGAGCGGATGGATCTAGGTCTTCCACCTCTTCAATCTCAGAGAGCAACATCTCGCTCATCCGTCGATGCTGAGTGTTATAATATAGAAGGCCGACTCCCATTAGGCCGGCTGTTTGCGTTAGAGGCGAAAGATTGAGGTCCGCTGACCCTTGTGGAAGCAATCGTACTACATGCACTGATAGCAACTTGGTTATCATATTATCCATCGTCCCAAGATACGACGCCGCCAAGCCTAGCAAGAGGCCAATACATGTCATAGTATGTTTTGGCGTCAAGTAATTGAAGGCATCCCATTTGGCGATCGACTTGAGATGTCCATTTAGCCCAAGCGCTAAAAGGAACCCAGCGTGACGGTTGCTGAGCTCACTAGGTTTATTGAACACGATCCAGGAGGTGTCAATATCGTTTGCTTCTCTTGATATACTTAACCCTGCTGCAACACCAGCGTGAAAGAACGCCCAGCAGACTTTCTCCTCTGTATAGTTTTGCTTATCGGCCGATACGGTCATACCGCCGGGTTTCATGATACTGGTAAGATTAAAACCTGGGGTTGGGAACTTTTCTGTGAGAAGAGGTATCCTTGCACTGTAATATAGCAATCCTCTACCAGACGGAACAGCTAACGTTCGCATCGCGACATGCTGAGCCATGAGCTGCTGTCGTTCTATCTGTTCTTGCTCTGTCCAGGTCTGGTCAGGGAGGAATTTGACTGCGCATGGCCGAGATGATTGCAGAAGCTTCACAGCCTCATTCCAGCGGCGATCGTCCGACCAAATTAGCTTCGTAACATTTGTGCGGTCCATTTCTGCACTGCCATCGAAGGCGCCAAGACTCTCCGGTTCTAAAGTACTCATGCAGATACTGTGCGCATCTCGAAGTCCCTCATGGAAAGGTGGCTGATGGCGATTCTTAGATATCTCATTACATAGAATAAAAGGGATGGAAGAGAAGTTGTACGTACATTTGTCCACCTTGCTGATTGATTCCGCCCCTTACCATTAATTAGGAGCTTCAAATCCTTACGCGACACAAGATCAAGCGCAAATTCGCCCCATGAGGTCGGGGGACTCTCCTGCACCCTCGTAATAGCTTCGATGAAAGGCGCGGCAATCCCCTCAGGTAACTTTTCTAGAAATGCCCATGTAATACCAAGCTTTATCATCTGGGAGACGACACCTTCAAAATTTCTGTCGCAATTGCGTATTTGCGTAAACAGCTCGGTAATCAGCCGTGATTTGGGTGTTATGTGTGCACAGAAATGCCCTGTATTCTGAAGTTCATTTGTTTTTGGGACAACTATATCATGTAGAGTCATGAAAGGCGCCTGGACTGCTCGAGAATGAAAACATTCGACAAGCCAGTCGTATATTGAGGGTTGCCTAAAATGTGGCTCAGGCACCTCAACTTCCGGGAATCGAGCTGCCGATTATGTTAGCATAATATCTCTAAAATTTATTCTTTTCGTACTCACTATCATCAAACTCCCAGTTTTCCATCTCAATATCCTCAGCCACGTACCCATCTACCCAGCCCATCCAGCCCATCCAAAGGCACATCTGCAATAGTAGAGCACCCATTTTTCTTACGGCAGGTTCCATTGAGACATCCAATTTCCATTCCTCCCGAAGTACATGGAGACCAACAATCAGCATTGCGAACGATGTCCGCCGGACTTCAGGCTCGTGGCTCCTAGTGAAGAGATCCTTTTCAATACCCTTCCCTTCCTTTGTAGTTAGAAACTCTCTAGCAGCTGTGATGCAATCTAGAAAGTATGTGCTTTTCTTAGACTTTGGTCCAGAACTTAGAGAGCTAGTACCCAATATCGGCCTAGAAGCTTCCGCCCTCTGTTCTTCCGTTTCTGCCACCCATTCCCAGGCTGTGGTTCTCAGAAAGTCGGCCTGTGGCCCCACATCATAGTCGTCGGTAAGCATATCCTCCCAGGTTGCGGAGCTTGCACTCGAAATTCGTGCTAGCCCTGTCCGCCGCTTGGGCTTTTTGACAACTGGCGGAAGTGCTGAAACTCCAAGTAACATAATCGCCATAACGAAACCTTTCCATTCCTCAAAGTTGGAACCAGACGCAGGAAATGCGAAATTCTTCATTTGAGACTTGCTACGCATGATCTCCATCCAAACAACGGAAATAGCCTCACCGCCTCTCTGCGCTGGGAGGACATAGCGTGCAGTATCAAGAGCCCGTTTGACAAAATTGTCTTTCGGACATATCTGAATACCGAGGCGATGTATGACGTTTTTGTCGTCGACGATTGAGATACGGCCATTAGCCTCGGGATACCTAAACCCGGCGATGCCGCTCAGAGGAAGAGAAAGAGACCTTGCGAAATCTCGCTTTTTCTTTCGCATCTGGCCAGGGAGGTGCATGTTTGAACGTGCTAGAGTAGGAGGAAGTGGGAGGTTCAGTGGAGGACACCACGGAGCGCTAATCTCGAGCTCGCCGTTTTCTTTCAGCATTAATAGCCTCGTAATGTCGTTATCTGAAAGCTGCACTGCATCTCTAGCCGACTTTTGCAGGACGTCAATTAACGTGACCTTTCTAAGAGAGCGTTTCCTAGCAGCATATGCGGGGAGCAAGGCAGGCAGCTGTAAGATAACTTGTAATATTCTCGATTCGGCACTATTGACGATCACGAGAATTGCCCTTTGGCCTTCATTTTCATTGGCCGTAGACATCCGAGGGGCTAGTATAATGAATATTCGCGGTATTTCTGAAATGCCAATCGAATCTGATCCCAGATTGCAAGCGACTGTCTCAATTTTCGTGAATAGGATCTCATTTCTAAGACTCTTGACGTCTGTTTGCCCAAGATTCTCCAGGTTAGTGTTGGAGTTTAGCTCGTCAAGTAGAGCGTCAACAAGTGGGA
Organism: Dactylella cylindrospora; assembly: GCA_012184295.1. Lineage (NCBI taxonomy): Eukaryota > Fungi > Ascomycota > Orbiliomycetes > Orbiliales > Orbiliaceae > Dactylella > Dactylella cylindrospora. The sequence continues at coordinate 9,200 of LDUD01000132.1, forward strand.
CATCCCGGAAAGATGTTGAACCAGCTTTCGCCATATCGTTGAAAGATATCCTGTCGACGGAGCCACCAAGATCAGCACGAGCAACAAGGGAGCTGACTCTCCGGTTTGAATTATGCTCCTTATCAAAATCCAGCCGAATACTCTGCTCAGGACTGATCATACTTGGGTTAGGTGCGGCAGGAGTTGCAGCGCCGGTTCCGGCACCAAATGATGATCTTCGCCTCGACAATGTCCCGGTCATAGACGGTGTCCGTCTAGCAGCTCCTAGTTGGCCTTGAGGGATGTATTTGGCTTGCCAGATTGAAACATGCCCCTGCTGCACATTCCGAGTAACGACGATGATAACATCAGCGTAGCTCTTAGAGTGCATACCGACACCCTTCTGTTGGACCCTTTCGATGAACAGAATTTCTTCCGAGGAATCAATCGCACAGGATCCATCATGGTCGAGTACCATCCCAAGATCAGACAAAGGGTCCTTTAGGATGAACAGTCTTGGTACATCCGATGATGAGAACTTTCCTTGGAGCATTATACCGTTCGGCGCTGGTAAAGCATACTGTATTTCGCAAGGAAGGTGGACGACATAGCTTGTCCCAGTCAAAAAGTATATGAATGCTTGGTTTCTAAGCAAGACAACCAATGCTCTATGCCCAGGCTCTTCAAATATGGCATCCTCATCCTCAGCAGCTTCGTCCTCATCGATATCCATAAATGCTACATCTTTCTGCTTCCTCTTCATTTTAGGAAAGCTCCCAAGCTGTGTTGCATAGGTCCTCGACTTCGAGTTCCAAGTTGATTTCTTTCTTTTTAGATCCGAATCTTGGTTCGTAGCTCCCTTTCGCTTCTTGCCATCCTTGGATTCTTTCCTTTCGCCGGTGACGCCGTCATCGTCAGAGAACCATACGAATAATGCTTGCTGTACATGTTCCTTCTCCGCTGTATACCGGTAAACCCTTTGTATAACGCCACCTTGTGACCAGATGACAGTATCCTTGACAACAAGAAGCTCTTCGTCGGGAACGTGGGGTGATAGAGTCCATTGATAGGAACTTGGAGGAGGGGGGTCGGATAGAAGCTTTTCGGCAAAACAATAGGATAAAGCTGCGGGCTGGTGGGCCCCGAGGGACGTCACCTGAGCCATGACGCCGTTAGAATCAAGCTTGAGAGCTTAATGAAGTCTGCGTAGTAGCTGTGCAGTTTGCTAAAATTAAACACATTCTTTCGCAAGACCAAAGGTGGTTTCAAAACGTTTTCGATGACTTCGAGGAGATATAAAAAGCAGCGGCAACAGTTTTAAGCTTAACTATATCTTAGCTGGACAGATAGGTTCGTGAACGGTGCCGGATGACAAAGTAGAGTGGGATGTTTATCTGTGGTGGGTGTTAAAGGTGAAATGTAAACAAGCCTATTTCGTTGCTCAAAGCTGTGGCTATGCGGCGCGTTTCTTCAGCGGCAACACAGTTTTCTGGTACGTTGCATAGAGCACTCCACTGCGACGTCAGAATTAAAGGGCACAATCGATTTCTACCCTATTACATGTAATAGCAAGGACGGGATAATGACTTCTACTGCCTAAGCGAAGACCATCACAAATTGCCTTGCGGAATCCGATTTACAAAACTATTTCTACTACTATTAGTATATCTTACATGTATGTCTGCTAATGGTATATGCCCTTCCAATCATCGTATGAACTCTGAAAACTCCACGGATCCAACTATAAAGGCTTAAATGATAACCCCATGCTACCCCAATCGAATCAACCTAGAGAGCGTCCCGAATCTGGCTCCCCGCACCATAATATGCCATCGCTTAATTACAAAACCATCGGCTTCACCTCTAAGGGGCAGCCGCTATCTATTTTTCGCCGTATTAATGCTGCCCTTGCTACCTTGTCTGCGACGCTCATTATCCCTCCACCATATTCAGGTTGATCGTAAGCTGCATCGGCCATAGCACGATCTGCTTTGAATATAGCTTGCTCAACTTCATCCAATGCTTCCTCCTCTTCATCTTCGTTAGGCTCATCTTCATCTTCGTTATCTGACAGCACTTCGCCATATCGTTGTGCCTCGGGATGTTTTTGAAGCCATTTTTGTCGCTTGAGCAGACAGCGAAGGTGGAACACATGACCACAGGCAAAAGCAGCAAGTGTCTCTGGCTCCCTCTGCTCGAACGAGAGTTTACATATTCCGCACCCAGAGTTCCCTAGAGGTTTCGGGTTTTCATCCTTCTGTTCAGCGTTTTCAGCGACCTCTCCGAGTGCATCCTGCGCCGGTATGTCGAATTTGACCCCCATTCTTCTGCCTTTTCTGAGTTTCTCCATGCCAATATTAATCTCTCCTGTTAAGCATCTCGCAACGCCGGCGCTTAAGCTCCATTGGATTTCGTGTTCCCTCAAAATCTTCGCTAATCCCTCCTTTAACCCGGGGACTTCAAGCCCATTTGGTATCCTTTTTATGAGTTGTATCGGATCCAATGCAGTACCAACATTCTCAAGCAAGCCAAGAATAAACGACGGTTTGTCCATCCCATGGTCCAACAGGTCATTCCAAAGATCTGGGTCATCCCGGCTCTTTGCAAAATCAATAGCTGCGGCGACATCATTTTTCTCATTAATGATGAGGAATAAAGCACGTTTTGTTTGTCCAGTGAGCGAGTACAGGAAGACCAGTTCGTCGATGTATCGTCTTTTTTCGCAAATTTTAACAGCCCTTTCAAAATCATAGTCCTCACTTGTCTGTAGGAACTCAAGCAGAGAACTACGATCGTAATCTGCAAACGAAGCAACAAGCAGGTCTCCAAATGGTTGAAGCCGCCCGCGTACACCAACTCCACTGAACGCTGCCTCTTTCTCGCGAAGCCAGAGATCCTTGAGATAAAAGTAAAGTAGCAGGGGCTGATCATCTGATTGGAGTTCCTTGACGACCTCTGCAATTGATATCCCGGATCCTTCATGGTCCCAACCTTCATGGACGAGCAGCTGCACATTTTCTTTTGTAGTATGCTCAAGCTGTTCTTTGGTTCCTGTCTTGAAAAGCTTGTCATCGACTCCAAGCATCAGCCACTCCGCGACATGCCCTCTAATCGCACTGCTCAGAATGTTGTATTCCTTGGCCATCCGCAAAGCTTCTTCTGCATTTTTCAGCATTATGTATTCCAGAAGGGCCTCGCTATGTCGTGCAGTTCGGGTATAAAGTATTGCGAGACAGTTATGTAACCTCCTCCAGTCAATGCTACCTTTTTCTAAACCAACCTCACCTCGGTTCTTCAGCTTCCTCTCCACTACTTTTGTGATTTCGTTGTTGTCGTAAAGCTCGCCTGGCCATGTTTGAATCAATGCCTCAAACATTGCTCGATCCTCATCAAGATATTTCCCTAAAATGAAGTCATAGGGCATAGTTGGGATCGGTGGTTTCAGTCCCTTAATAGGCACATGCGGCGTAATTTCTCTGAGCTTTCCAGCCTTTAAAAACACCCATATCCAACTCTCCCATCTCGGGCTCGTATCAAGGACCCTCTCCGATACTTCCGCAGCCTCTTCCCATTTTTCATCGCTAACAAGTTCGCCGAGCCACAGCTCACCAATCCGTCGCTTTTCCTTGAGAGGCGCAGAATAGAGGTCCTTGTTCTGCTCTGTGATGCTCACATCGTCTGTACTGTTTCCTTCATCGTCGGTGTTGTCATCGATTGCAGAATCAGAAACTATGTCGGGATGTTTATCGACAAGGTTCCACGCCTCTTCGAACCTATGTCGATCTAAGAGCCAATTCAAACGATCTTTCTTTCCCCTTTCGGTCGCAAATATACAATCATACGGCGAAGATATGTATATCTTCCACCCTGGCACCTCCTCTCGCCCTTCCATTGGTGACTTCGGCTTTGTCTTCAAGAGTAAGCCCTTTAAGGATGATCTCGGCGTGCTATCCTTTTTGCTACTAGTAGTGGCTCTCTCGGTGGAGAAACTGTCAGATCGAGACATGATGCTTGCACCAGAGCTAAACAAGGTAGTCGCATTAAGGCTAGCAGCCCAAAGGCCGGCACCGACTCCCATACCGCCATCAGGATTCTCCGTCTTTGGTGTGTTGGGGGCGGTGACACCCGTAGGCTTAACTAAATGAGAAGTAGGAGGAAGAAACGAAAGGTGATAGTCATTGGAGGACAAAGTTTCATATCGAGACATCATGAGGCTGTCGGCACTGACTTCAGATGTGGTAGTCAGATCGATAATTCGTATTTCAGGAGCTAAGGCATTGGCGCGGTGAGGTATCCGCCGACGAGGAGCTGCGTCTGGATCAGCAGAACCCTCGTCACCTTCAGGCTCCTTTGGCTTATCGGCGGCGAGATATGCGAGAAAAAGTACTTGAGATGGGTTATATAAAGTTAGGCCGGCGATGATGCAGTCAGTTTGAACCCTTGGGAAGTCAGCTCAGTTGGGCATAAGATTCTAGTTGGGATATCACTTACATATGGACGATTTCAGCCCATCCCCATGCTCTCCCCTCGTTCGATTCAGTCCCAGCCTTTCCCTTGGTAGCTGGCGCGGGCTGTATGACAAAGCCATCGCCCCCATAGACATCGACAACCCATATAACAGGGCCCCAGCCAAGGAGGAGTCTTTCTTTGCCCCCTCCGCGAATAACCTTCTGGCCAACAACTTTCTTCTTAATTAGATGCCCCTTGCCTTTCCCTTCCTCGCTTTCGATTTCCTCCGCTCTTCTCTCTAGAGTCTCCAGGTCGATCCACTCCATCCGCACTTTCCAGCTAGCTGCCATCTCTTCTGGGACTTCTTCTGGACGTTCGATAGAGCTTATTTTTCTCCATTCACCAGCTCGGTCTATCCTATCGCCCCGAAAGCTAGTAATGTGGCTCCGCATGATCTTAATATTAGATTCGTTCGCCCACGCAACGAACCTAGGTGATACCCGACTCCATGTGATCGCACTGATTGGGCCCTCCCCCGAATATAGAACAGTATCCTTCGCGCCTCCTCCCCAAGGTAGCCATGAGCCCTGGGCCCCTATCGAAGCTACGGATGTATTTGGTGTGGCGCGAGATACAATCAAATTACCTGCCCGACCACCCGAAAGGAATAGTCTATCGCTTTTAAACGTCGGCGAAAGGGCAATCGCGGAAACTGGTCGACTAAAGTTCGTTCGTGATATATCTTTCGAGTCCTGGAGATGGGTGATACAGGTATACCCATCCAAAGAAGAAGTAGCTATGTGTAGCGATGAGGTGACTGATGCGACAGAAGATATGCTGTTATCTTGCCAGTGAAGAGAAGATTGCGGAGGTATCGGCGGCGAAACGGACAGGGATGTTACGGAAGCTGTATGGGCGTGGTAAACTCGGAGCGGGTGGAGAGATGGTAATGATAATATATGCTGCCTTGCATGTTAGTGATACCGCGGATGTACTCCCAAGGCTACCGACTTACGATATTTCCATTATGTGTGCCAATAATCTATGATTTCACTCATGTTAGTTATAGACGTTCTAGAAAACTAACACTGCTTAGGAACAGAGGCAGCACCAATTTATCCCCGATAACTATGGCCGTACTTGTCGCATCGCCATTCCTATAGACATTCCCCATAGTCGACGTTAACCGGACATATTTGAGCTTGGGCTCTTCCTCGTCTTCGTCTTCGTCATCGTTGTCCTCCTCTTCATTCTCCCCTGTTTGCGGTTCGGCATGGCGAGCATCATGAGTATGGCTCTGGACAACACTCGCTGTTGTCTCTTCCGTTGCTTTAGGTGTTTCGTCCCCGTCGGTAGTATCCTTCAGCTTCGCGGACGATAAAGGGATTCTGGGTATATCCTCTTCCTTGAGCGGACTAGGCGACGAGGATGATGATGGCTCCATGGCATGCCGAGGGGTGAAGGCTGTGCGAGTCGACAACTAAGCTGTGGGGGTAAAGATGAGGAAACCAACCCGCCAGAAACCTGGGGAACGAGTATGACGATTCCAATAACACAACCGAACAGGGGCGACGGCAATTCTTAGTTTGTTAATTCATGACCACTAGATGCTTAGATTTGACAATACTTAGGCTCGCAAAAAGAGAGTTATCTAGCTGCCAGAATGTTGTAGCCACTAAGATTATACATCTCAGGCAGCGTCAGCGAAAACGCACCATCACAAGTCATACGCCTGAGCGACACAACACGCGACTGGGATCGAACATTTTCTTGGCTGCGCATTTGGCGATGCCATGCGTCATACAACATTGCAACCCTTCGTCTATTCGGTAGCTTCAATAGTCCAAAGACGCGTTGTGGCATTCCTATATAACGAGGTACATCTGCCTTTAAAGTTTAAGGAAAGGCAATTTGCAATTTGCATCTTGCATCTTGTCAACAAGATAGCAATGAACTAGCAAATTCGCCTCTTTCAATGATTCGAAGCCGGATTGTTTCGATTCAGCGAATTCTCAATATTTGACAACACCCTTTTCCACGGAATAATTGGAAACACAACGACTTCAAAAATGCCCAGAAGTCGGGATATGCGTATGGACGAAGACGAGGAGGACGAGTTTGTCGACGGCCGCCGTATCACCCAAGAGAAGGATGTCATTGATGATAAATACCCAAATCGTCCAAGGAACACCAAACCTAGTCTTCCATTCAGCGTCCTCTACAGAGAACTCTTCAACCCTCTGTTAGCAAATCTGAAGAAAGTTACAGGGCCAAAAATACAAGTCAAACAAAAGAAGCCGCAAGAAAAACGTCGAGAAATCATTTCTCGCTTCATTGCGAGATGGCGAAGAGATGTTGGCAACGACATATGGCCTGCATTTAGGCTTATCATGCCTGACAAAGACCGAGAGCGAAGTGTCTATGGATTGAAGGAGAAAGCCCTGGGAAGCGTTCTTGTCAAAGTCTTACGCATTTCTAAAGACTCGGACGATGCATACAATCTCATTCATTGGAAGCAACCTCGAATCGGTGGCGATAGTAACGCCGCTGGGGCAGGAGATTTTCCAGCAAGATGTTACGATGCCATATCAAAGAGAGCTCTAATGACAGAGCCAGGCGATATGACAATCGATGAAGTCAATACTCTCCTTGACAAGCTATCTGAAGATACAAAGAACCAACTCCCGGTAATGCAAGAGTTTTACAATCGGATGAATGCAGAGGAGCTTCAGTGGCTTGTCAAGATCATTCTAAAACAAATGAAAGTTGGTGCAACAGAAAAAACTTTCTTCGATTGCTGGCATGAAGATGCGGACGGCCTTTTCAATGTATCTTCTTCACTCAAGCTAGTCTGCTGGGAATTATGGGACCCCGAATTTCGGCTGAATGTTAGCGACAAAGGAGTGAAGCTGATGCAGACCTTCCAGCCCCAGCTAGCCCAATTCCAATTAAGATCACTAGAAGATGTCGTCAAGAAGATGCAACCCACAGATCCCGACCCTGTTTTCTGGATTGAGGAGAAACTGGATGGCGAACGCATGCAACTCCACCTTAATGACGATGGACAATTTAGATTCTGGAGCAGAAAAGCGAAGAATTATACAGATCACTACGGTTCCTCCGTGGATGATGAGAATGGAACATTAACCCGATATTTGAAGAAGGCCTTCAAACCTGGTGTCCGCAATCTCATCCTAGACGGAGAAATGATCACATGGGATCCTATTGAAGACGCTATGGTGGCTTTCGGTACCCTCAAGTCTGCAGTTATTGCTCAGAGGACCGACGACCCAAACGCCCATCGCCCTTTCTTCCGAGTTTTCGACATTTTGTATCTCAACGATACCTCCTTAATCAACTATACTCTTAGAGATAGACGAAATGCTCTCCTTGGCGCTATAGAGTCAGTACCTCGCAGATTGGAAATCCACGATTACACCGAAGGCAGGACAGTCGACGACATCAAGTCCAAACTCCGAGATGTTATCGCGGAAGCATCAGAAGGTCTCGTTATCAAGAACCCGAGAAGCATGTATCACCTCGGTGACCGAAATGACGACTGGATCAAGGTCAAGCCCGAATACATGAAAGAGCTAGGAGAAAACTTTGACCTCCTGATCATTGGAGGGTACTATGGCCAAGGAAGACGTGGAGGTAGACTCTCCAGCTTCATGTGCGGCCTAAGACAAGACAATAAGTTTTACTCGTTCTGCAAAGTCGGAGGTGGGTTCAACGCTCTTAACTATAGCATTATTCGGCATAAAACGGAAGGCAAATGGATCCCTTGGAATCCCCAGAGGCCACCCACGGAATATATAGAATTGGCCGCTGGCCAAGCCGAGCGACCAGATGAGTGGATCAAGCCTGAGGATTCCCTTGTAATATCCATCAAAGGCGCTTCAGTGGGGACAAGTGATCAATTCAGAACTGGTCTTACTCTGCGGTTCCCTCGATTCATGAAGCTAAGAGAGGACAGGGATTGGGAGTCTTCAATGTCACTCGCAGACTTCTATCGGTTGAAGCGAAATATGGAGGCGGCACAGGCTGAAAATGAAATGCAAGTCGAGCGTAGGAGAGCAACAAAGAGAGTCAGGAAGGAATTGAAAATCGCAGGCGCAGATGCCATCATAGAACCTATGAAAGTAAATAACGACAACTTGTTCCAAGATCTGAATTTCTGTGAGAATTTCCTCTCTATGACACTTTCCGTTAGGATTAAATCTAAGGAAATTTGCTAATACTCTGTGCAGGGGTTTTGACTGAATCATCCAAACCAAGGAAGAGTAAAGCCGAAATTGAAGGCATGATCAAGGCTGCTGGCGGTAAAATCTTTCAATCTGATGGTGGAGCAGATGACGTAAAATGTATAGCAGATAAATCTGTCGTCAAGGTGATGACCCTCAAGAAGAAGCAGGTCGAAGTGATCCGTCCTCAATGGATATTCGACTGTCTGGATATTAATTGTGTCCTGCCACTTGAGAAAGAGAGGCATATGCTATACATTCCAGAAGGGTCGGAGGACAAATTTGCAAACACGGTTGACGCTTACGGCGACAGCTACTATAGAGATACTACAACCGAGGACCTCAAGAAAATATTGGATGCAGCTGAAAAGCTGAAGCTTGAAGACGAACGCCCAGTTTCAGAGATCACACTGTCCAACCTTAGAGATGAACTTTGCCAGCTTGATTTGCCAATCGGTTGGATGTTCCAAGATGTCGTGGCATATCTTGATACCTCGGAAAATGCAAAGAAAAATCACATATCTGCAACTTTGGAGGATATCAAGAAGGCTAATAGCCAGTCGCGCTCAATGATCGGAACCAGCCTCGATTTACTGATGTGCAAAAACATGCTGGAGTTTGCCAATGGGAGGATAGTTGACGACTTTGAGGACGAGGAAATTACACACGTGATTGTGGACTACGCAGATCGTTCCCGAGTTAGGATGATCCGGAATTTACTAAGTGCCAGGGACAAAATACCGAGGGTTACTTTGGCAGATTGGGTTCAAGAGAGCTGGAGGGACGAGACGCTACTCGGTGCAGAAAGTGAGTTCTCACTTAACCTAGGCTTCTCATATTGTGTAACGCTGACATTTGTTAAACAGACTTCCCCGTGGAGATCTACTAAGAGCTACAAACACTTTACGTTCTCAGAAACCGCTGTATAATATACAATATATATATTGTATAGAAATGATAAATTTCATACAATTTCCAGACGTTTTTCATACGATACTTAACATGCTATATAAGAACATAAACTGTAGAGTTTTCGCAGCCAACCATAACAACGAGACATAGCGATGCAACCGCCAGGTCCCAATTATATTCCCAGCGTCAGTGAAACTTCTATACCAATAGTCTATATTCATGGCACAACCAAAGCCCAGTCTCGCAAAAATCGTGTCTCGGCAATGCTGCCAAATCGAGGGCTCAGATTTGAAAATCTGGGATATAGTCCTCGATGCCGATGGCGAAATATACACCGCAACTCTCGGCTCTGCACCCGCAGAAATAACATGCCTGGACATCAACAACATGACTCTAGATTACGTCCCAAAGACTGTTTTTCAACCAGTGCTTAGTCCTTCTTTCGGAATTCGAGAGGTGCCATCTTCGGTGTACCTGGATAGCAGCATTTACGTCAAAACACCCAACCTCCGGAGGTACCTTCGAGAGCTAGACCCCGATTTAATAAAGACACACATTATCCGGGAGGCCATAATTTTAAATGCGCTGAGCCGACACCCTCACAGAAACATCGCCAAGTTCCATGGGTGTATATTTGAAGACGACAGGATATGTGGATTTGCTCTGAAACGATACCAGCAAACCTTAGAGGACAGAATGTGCGAATCCTATGAGAGCATTGACATTAAAAGAATAGAGAATCAAGTCCGAGCGGGAATTGAGCATCTTCACGCATTAGGATTAGTGCATAATGATATCAATCCTTCAAATATCATGTTTGACGAAGATGGTGTGGCCGTCATAATCGATTTCGATAGCTGTCAACCAGAGGACGCAGATATTGCAATTACAGAGAGCAAACCTGGTTCTTTCCCTTTCGAAGTTGACCCGACTAAACTTTTCACAAAAGAACATGATTTGGAGGCATTGGAAATGCTTGTTCAGTGGATGGAAGAACGGAGGCTGGAGGAGCAGTTGGGATGGTGGAGTCTCGTCTTTGCATTTTTATACTCGGGCTGCCGACACTTTATCCACAGGCAGAACAAGCTTGTTGCTTTTCGCAATGCCATGCTGATGCTTTCTATCGGCGTTGCATTGATTGGTATCCGGGCTAACTCACAGAGTATATGGGAAGCCTTTTTGGCAGTTTTTCGTTTCTTCAGGCCGCTGGAAGGTTAGCTATGGGTTTGTGCCCGTTGTAGGTCAACTGATTGGGCACAACAACCGTATTCATATGCGGGAACTTTCCTGCTTTATCCCATTCACAGAACCATGCAAAAGGGTTTAATATTATATTAACTAGTGCCCAATCGAGACGCCTGGTTTGATTCTAGATACCATTTTTCATGAAGGATCAGGTTCCACAAGAATTATTTGCATAGCACATGTATCAATGGGAGTGATAACAATCATATGATTCTTCCATACTTTAACGTTATAGCGAAAGTGGCCGTAGTTCGATCCGCCGCCGTATTTTATTATGTAATGATAAGGTGTATCCCCAATTCAATTAGCAGCCACAAGGAGAAACGGCCGATGACTCAGTCGGGCCTGCTTTCGGACTAAACCACCATGTTTAAGTACCAAGGAAATGGAGGCCGTTGGAAAGGGGCATTCCAGGAACCAGAAAATCATTTAAAGTTCCCTCCGGATTTGGTGCATTCCATCCCATCTTGTATGCTTCTTGCAGAGTCACACAGGCATCTGCCGTTCACGGGTTGCGCTCAATTATCCAACAATTGTCAACGCATACGACGTCGACATCTACAACGCCTCTAAAATTCAAAAGTGAAGGAATCCGTATTAGTCCCACGACAATGTTATCGAACGGGGATGTTCCACCGGAATTGCTGAAGCCAATGCGGTATGCAAGTATTGTCATGTTTCCCATAAAATACTAGATAGAAAAACATTTTACTAATTGATAGAAAACATCATAACCAGCTTCTCAACAACCTCCCTCCCAACCCTACCCTCCACCCAAAACATTACAGTCGCAATCTACCCATCAACCTGTCTGCCCCCAACTCTACCCGCCCTGCTCCTCCCAATTATCAACCGGGCTTTCTCAAACCCCCTTTTCCCTTACCTTAAGCCTCGCTACGACGATACAGCAGACTACCTCCAAGAATTAAAAAGCAACGGAGACATCGCATGGGTCTTCGTAGCCTTCATCCACCCAAACGATCAAACCGTTTCTCTGGACCTCAAGGACTTTAAAATCCCAAATGAAGGGGAAGAAGATGCGGACAGCGACAACTCGGACTCAGAAGACCGTCCAGTCAGACCAGCGGCTACCCTGATCTTAAAAATTGGATCAGAAAATCCAGATGAACCGAATCCACCAAGCATCCCTCAAGGCCAGTCAGAAGGCTCAAATTTAGCAGACTTAGAGCCAGACGAACCGATCGATATCGAAGACCCTTTCCGCTGCCTCTTCATTCAAGGCCTCTCCGTATCTAGCGATCTCCACGGCCGCGGCTTGGGTTCCTTCCTCATGGCGGAAATGGAAAAATTTGTTGTCTCCGGGATTCCACTTCCCATCTCATCATCTCTCAATACCCCCAAGCAGGCGATAGCTACCAGACCTGTGAAGCGGCTGATACACGCCCATCTAATCCGAGAAGTAGCCTCCAATGAAAAGTTTTACAAGAATAGAGGGTACGTGCTCCAATCTGTTCATTGGCTTCCAAAAGGAACTTGGAAGTCGATAGATGGATTTCATCTGCTCGCAAAGGTTAAAAAAGTAACCTGCAAGATGCCTTTCGATGCGGTATAGTTTCTCACAATTGTGGACGAATGTAAATAATATAATATACTTTTAATTCTCAAGCTAGAAATCAGGAATAAAACTTGAAGCGAAAAAAGAAAAGAGATGTGTAACTATATACTTCGAAGATGAAAGAAATTGCACTGCGAGCGTGTTCTGAACCATTCATGAAGTAAAAGTGGATCTGATTGCCCATCTTGGCCTGTCAACATGAGAGGGGTGTACATGTACATATAAGATCCGTGAGATTCTTGATCTGCTGATACTAAAACGGTATATGAGATTAAGAGACGAAAAAAAGACAATGATATCGAGAAAATTGCGTAAGCCTGGTTAGATAGAGCACAGAAAGAAATAAGCAAAATGATAAAATTATCAGACAACTCCAAAACCACAAAATAGTTGAACGCCTGGGTACTAGTAAAGCATCAAAAGACCGAACCCAAACAATTAAAACAAGGAAAAAGAAAAAGTTGGTGACTGCGAGTCAATGTAAGGATCTTTAGACTGGTATCTGGTGTAGGTTGGATTCCGCCAAGCTCTCGTAGAAATTTAGAAAACGATTCATTGAGCATCGTCATCATCAATGAGCTTCGTTAGTGACGTCAAAATGGGCAACGGAGATATGAGAAACAAAAAAGTTATAAAAGAGAGGCCGGGAGAATCGCTCAGTCATCATCGTACGAATATTCAGACATAGAAAAATGAGAATCAAAACATCGCCGAAAGAGTAAACTTAAAATGTCTCGTCCTCCCAATCATCATCATGTTGAACTTCACGCAGACCAGCTACTATTCCGCGGTGTTTCTTATTACCGGAGCCGTAGTGGTCGAAATTTCTCTTTTCCTTAACAGCGCGAAGCTTGTCAAAGTAGTGACTACTAACATTGAGCTCCTCATCCGAGTCTTCTCCGTATGTTTCCCAGTTCTCGCTGCTGATGCCAGTAGCATTTGAAGCAGCAGTGGATGCTTGCGATGTAAGAGAAGGAACTCTATTCATATCTTCGTATGACGAAACTGAGGAAGTTGGTTTCGAATAACCCATCATCTTCTCCTGGTAAATATCGCGCTTGCCCATCAACGATTCAGCGGGACTTGAAGCATACAATGTTGGCGTGCTGTTACCCGTGGGCATTTCGTCAAATATATTTCGTGGGACGAAATTTGGGGGTGGCATGTTTTCTTTAGTAGTTGGCTCGAGCGGCTTCATCTTTGGTGGGGGCATTCTAGCAGAATTGGTATTCCCTTGAGCAGCCTGTTGAGCCATGTATGCCGGCATCCGACGGGTCGTTCCACCAGCACTAGTAGGCGTCTTGGTCGGGTTGGCACTTCCACTCTTAGTAACAGTGCTAGGAGTCTTGCTGCGGGCTACTGGAATACCGGTCTTTCGCTCAGGGGAATTCTGTCCATTCTGTGTAAAGTTTGCGAGTGGCTGGCGATTATACGGAGTTGGGGATTTAGTCGCGGTACGAGGCGCAGCGGCTCTAGAGATTGTTGGAGTCTTGGTAGCAGAGCGTAGACCTGCAGCGCTAGTTGGCCGGGTCGGAGCTGACTTGGGGGTTGGTGCTGTTTTTACGCCGGCAGCTTTGGGGGCAGTAGCCTTCAAGACAACAGCTGCCGAGTTCTGATTCCTCGTGGACGGGCGCTGTTTCTCAAGGATTGTTGCAAGAAATGATTCCCCGTGCACCTTAAAGGCTTCGCCACGCTCCGACTCCCAGTCCTCGAGGGCCATAATAAGGTCGGCTTCAATCTTCGGTAAATCTTTGGCAATTCTCTTCCTCATTTTTTCCTCACGGAGCAATCTAGTTGGATCGCGCGGCCCCTTGCCCATCAAACGAGATGCATCCTGAGATGACGCTTCTAGACTCATCTTGTCGTTCATGAGGGTTTGGTATTTCTCAATAAGATTGAGGATTGGAGCACGTTCATCAACAATCTTTTGTAATCTCGAGATTTCCATTTCGTGAGCACGCAAAACGGCTTCGGTGCTCGTTTTAGACCAGTAAGGCTCGAAAGCGTACATCTCATCATCAGTATAGTAAAGCGAATCCCACAAATCCTGGAGAACATGTCTAGCTTCTTCGATAAAAATGTGCATGTGCTGCTTTTTAACTTCAAGTAATCGGCTAAGTTCGCTCTCCCACTAAGAAATATCAGTCAGCTTCTTCCTCCTCTTCGGAGCAGTATGCGGGAAATGTGACTTACGTTCTGCATAGCATCGAGGCTACATCCTCTATTTGATTGCAGGAATCTTTGTTCCTCATTATCATCTTGCTTGAACTTCTCCCACAGAGGTTGAAGCTGTTTATGGATTTCAGTAATCTTGCGTTCTCTGACAGACTTCTCATCGAAGAGCTTCTGTTTCCTTGCTCTTAGTGACGTAATGTTGTCCATCTTGATATCGTACGAGCTGTAGTTTCCAGTCTCCCTACACATCTCTACAATCTTTCTATCGATGAGATGGGTTGGGGTTCCGAGTTCCGCCCACAAGTTCACAATGTCAGCCGAGAGGCTCTTAACCGTCGCGATCCGGCGCGTATATTCCTCGTAGACTCGAGAGAACTCGGCTTCAAGCTTTTGCAGAGATGAGGTGGTAATCTTGAAGGTATAGGTAGGGTTTGTTAGGCTTGGAAGTTGGATGCGAACAAATCCATCCTCCATATGGCAAGCATAGGATTCGATCGCTTGGACAAGCTCTATAGATAAGGAATTAGATTTGAAACAACTTTCAATGAGTTCGCGACCATGTGTAGACTTACTCTTTACTTCCTCAAATTTTCTTTCATACTCCTTTCGAAGATGTGTATGTTCGTTCTTAAGGTAATCAACGCAATCCCGTAGCGGGTATTGCACGGCCAAGTCATCGTACTGGTTACCACCTCTTCCATCCTCCATGGCGCGAGATATTTGTCTGATGGTCGTGATCAATTTGTTGGCTTCTTCAATCAAAGCGTTCTTCTCCGCGTTTACAAGGCGAAGCTGACTTTGAAGAGTTTCGGAAAGAGCAGCATATAAAGCTGCTTCTCGAGACTCACGGTCATGGTGTGGGACACCAATCTCATCAAATATCCCATGGAGGGATTTAACGATTGAGTTGACTTGAGACGAAAGGTATGAGTTATCCATCGCCTCTCCTGTGTCGCGAGTAGGTAGGTACTGGGAACGATGTATATTAAACTGTCAGAGTGTGATGTAGTGTCGTAGAGGGAGACAGGATTCCACAAGTTAATGGGAAAGATGGGGTTGGAATTTTCTCCTTGGTTTGTTTAAAACTACCCCTTAGGTCACCACCATGCGACAAGCAAGGAATTCATCAAGTTGCCGTCGCAAAGCTAGATCGACACAACGACAAGAATGGATTGGATTAGTCTGTTGTGTAGACGATAGCAGGATATTGAGACGCTTATATTGGTAATTAGGATGGAGACGTGGAATATGATGGAAGGGAACGGTGGAGACGGAAGATGGAGAGTTTGATGTCAAGATGTAGAATTGGATAATCACATCAGCGGCTTACAGGTACATTTTACATATTTTGGGGGTCATCTTGTATTTTAGTATTTTGCGGGCGGGTTGCCAGGCACCGTAAACAAAAGCCGTTGGATGCGTAGATTTTGGCATGTTGAGTTGCTGCTTGAGTGGTGTTTTGGTTGCTATGCGACACTGTCCACACCACACCCTGCTGTCTCTCAAAACACCCTGCCGTTTCCAGGCTGGCTCGCCGCTCACCTACCCCGTGCGACCCCCTCAGCTGCACCACCCATATTCATACCCTTGCCCTTGCACATCACAAAGAATCGATTGACGTCTGCCGCTGGAAGAGTTGGTTGGTGCTGGTGACCGACCTTCCTTTGTTATGATGGAAAGGGTGCCAGTCTAGTCTGGTGGTTGTAAGATAGACTTAATCCGTATACAGGGCTCGGTAACCAAGTCTGTCTAAGCCCTGTGTTATCTACTACTACTGGACATGAAGGACCTCAAACAACAACAACAAAAAACAAATTACAACAAAGCAAAACAACAAAACAACAAAAAGCTCAACACCAGAATACTTGATAATCATAGTAAATTTTACTTAAGAATTATTATAGTATCTAAGTAGCTATCTAAGCATATACTTAAGTAAGTATAAGCGGGGAAATGAATATACGTGCAAGTATTCACCTCAAAGATTCTAACGGTTTTCCCGACCGAAATGAGGGCGTAAATTTTGTAAGATTTACCTAGTCTCGGGGACGCTGAGATTTACCCCAAGTTTGAATGTTCAGGTGTTGATACACTAGCAGACCTCAGCATTGAGTCGCCAGTCTCGCAGTGTGCAGTATGCAAAACTAAAAATGTATTCTTGATGGTCTTCCTTTGTTGTGACCTTCTCTTCGCTTTCGTTCTCAAACCTCGAATTGTTACATAAATTGTTCTTCCTAGAGGTTATTCTCTCCTTAGCAGACGTTGCTTCCGGCTGCCGCTCTTGTTGGTGCTAGTACTAGCCAGTCCTATGCAGTACTACCGGCCATTCTTAACCAAAAAAAGTCTATCATTTATCCCCAAAACCCTTATATGGTTTACACCTCATAAGTTACATAGCCAGGCCGTACACAGGTACATATTGCATTGCTAAATTTATAAAATACTTTATCATCTTAATATGGGTGAAACCTCTGCTGTCATTCACCCATTCAGATTTGATTTTGAGGTCAAGAATACAGCTACCGACTATATAAACGAAAGCTGTGGCTTTTAAGACGTGCTATTGAGTACTTACTTTCGTCAAGCAGGAGAAACGTAGAGGGTGCTGCTAAAACAAAGCAGATTACCACTGCACAACACAAGGCAGTTTTCGAAACTACTCAAACTGACGGTATTAATATTAATACTATTCGGTGGACAGGCATGACAAAGCACTTGCACTTATACCTAAGCAAGCTAAGCTTATAAGGATCAAAGTAGATACATTTTTATATGCTAACTCTAGTATGCGTACGGAAGACCAGTCTACTATAACAGTGCGCAGCCATATACACGTATTGGAAGTTTCAGAGAGAATGGTTAATTAAGCTTCTTGTAAGAACCTTCTATAGCTAGCTGAGAAATATTTGTGATGTGCTAGCTAGCCGTGCATTATAATGAGCGTTGGGAAAATGGTATGTGAGTATGGTCAGCCTCGCGGGTTTTAGGATATAATATGCTATCGATAAAGACGACCCCGCACCTACCTACATGACAGACCGCTTACCTTAGTACCCATGCATACGCACGTTCCCATAATCCTTACTGAAGGGGCTCCGGATTCTCCAAATTATAGCTTAACAAATTCGATCCAAGCTCCATAGAACAAATATTTAGCCTCGGATTCTAGTACCTTTTCCCAATGACTGGAAAGTCTATTAACGATTACACAATCGGTTGGATATGCGCTCTACAAGAAGAATACGAAGCTGCAGCAGAAATGTTGGATGAAGAGCTTTCAGTTCCGAAGGATTTTACAACTGTTGACCGAAATACTTATCTTTTTGGTCGTGTGGACAGGCATTGGGCAATCATTGGATGCTTGCCAGGTGGTCGATATGGTACCAACGCTACCGCAACCGTCGCCACTGAAATGACCCGGTCGTTCCCTAATTTGAAATTTGCTTTGATGGTGGGAATCGGGGGAGGCGCCCCTACACCAAAAAGAGACATTCGACTCGGCGACGTTGTAGTTAGTGAGCCATACGGCCAACTTGGCGGCGTGGTGCAATACGATCTTGGGAAAGAATTGCAAGACGGAAACTATCTACTGACTGGCCAGCTGAACGCGCCTCCGTCGGCGCTGCTTGCGGTTCTCCCAGAGATGAAGCGGCGTCAAAACAGCCGGAAAATGCCTGATATGATTGCTGAGAATATTAGAAGGATGGACTTCAAGCCCGAGTATCAACGCCCATCTGACGACAACTTGTATCGTTCCGACTATCTACACCAAGGTGGGGAAACCTGCGAAAATTGTCAAAATGATGGATTGTTACCCCGTGTACCACGCTCTACCCGGCGGGAAGTCAATGTGCATTACGGCACAATCGCTTCTGGAAACTCTGTGATGCAAAATGCTGTTAGGAGGGACCGCTATGCCAACGATCCAGAGCTAAATATTCTGTGCTTCGATATGGCAGCCGCGGGCTTGATGAATAACCTTCAGTGCTTGGTAATTCGGGGAATATGCGACTATTCAGATTCACACAAAAATGACAAATGGCATAATTATGCAGCGGCTGCTGCTGCTGCCTATGCTAGAGAGTTACTCCATCGGCTGAGGCCAATAGCCTTGGCTGGGATGCTACCATATGATCCTGGGCTAAGTGGCTCGAAGGACGTACGTAATGCAGCATCAGATGCAGTAGTTGTTTATAGAAAATCTAAATAAAGCTTAGAAAGTATTCTAGTGCCAAACGTTGTTGATAGTGTAGCAAAATAGTCAAGAACATGAACCATCGCCACCATACTTATGAGAATGATACGGCCCGAGACAGACTCGCGCCGTTTGACCACAGAATCAAACAGAGCGATACGCTCAAGATCTTAGAACTAGAATAGGGCTTCATGATATTTGTAAATCGACCATTGTTGTATTCCATTGAAAACTATACTAGTCCTCACAAACTAGACGGACGATGATTACAGAGAAAACCATGAATGAACACCTATGCCCAAGAAGACAAAAAACGCCGCCCATATACATGTATGATCTCCCGCTCAACTTACTTTATTGGCTATTTGAGGATATATTAAAGCAAGGTCTGCTCGAAAATAGTAAAATCTATTCGGACTGCGACGGCTGTGTGTGAGAATGCGAGCACTTTCCGAGCTGTAAGTTGCTAAAATCGAAAATCCTCTCCTTGACTACTGTGGATAACAACCCGCAAATTTCTTCATTTGCAATCTTGTTGCTATCACGAACAATCTTGCTCAATTGATTGTCCTTTCCCCCACCTTTGCCGTCAACAAATCCACGGCTAGGGCCCCCACCAAATATGGCTTTCGTGTGGCTGAGCTGCGCTTCGGCTTTCTTGATCTTGCGAGAAATTTCCGCCATTTGCTTTGAAGAGTATTCCCGATTCTAGAAAAAATCTGATTAGTATGCGCGTACAAGCATTTTCAAGCAAGGTCAACATACTGTGAATAGAGGGGACTGGGACAAGGTTGAAACCCAGTATTTATGCCAAAGAAGCTCTAAAAGATGATTGTCTAGTGAAGACTTGAAATGCGTGATCTCTAGCGGGTAATATTGATTGCTGTGTGCGCCGAAGTCTTCAATCTTGCTGAGAGGGATTGTTTGATATTCCGCATCCTTCCCGCTTGCCTGTTTGTGGCCTTCAGGGTACGTTCTGAAGGCACCGATATCAACCTTTCCAGCACTGATGGTCCTGTCGGGATCAATAACAACAGCGAGGAAAGGGTCCATGTATTTCTGCTGCATCAGCTGGGTGTTGACATCTATACCGGAAAGCCAGCAGCCGTAACCCGGATGCGAATGGTACCAGCCTATGACATTTTCTTTACGACCGATTTCCTTAGCAAGACGGTCTGCTTCTGCCATGTACTCGTATGCTTCGTTCTGGGCGTTGACACGGGTTTCGGTTCCTTCGACGGGTAGTGGAAAGGCGTCGCTGATGATGAAGGATGTGCCGTGGACTCTACCGACCATGAGGCCCATTATTTCGATACTCCCTCCGGACCTAGCATGCATCGTCTATCCGTGGCCTTGTTAGCTTCGTGGCAGCCTGATTCGATCGTTAAAAGTGCCTACCATCTTTAATAGTGCAACTGCTGATATTCTGACAGTTTTGAAGTAATCTGGGCTATTTGCATGTATTAAATCCTTCCAGTCCAACTAACGAGAAAAGTTGATAGACATACTTTGTTTTCCATGGCTTAAGATCGTGGACAGTCCGCTGCTCTTCCTCGTCGAAACCATAGATAAAGTCCTTGACAGGATCAACGAGGGTAACCTTGTTTTCCAGCTCCCATGTTTTGCGAGCTAGTTCCGAAGACATTTTGAAAGCCTGCCGTTCGATTGCTTTCGATTTGTCGACGTGAGGTTGTTGAAGGCGGATAGGATTATGACTAGACGAGTGAGGTGGGGAGGACGCGAGCTTAGCTTGGGAAGCTTTGGTGGGTTGGGTCAAAGTGCACACTGCCACAACGCATAGCTTATCGATGCGGCCGTACCAGCCACAAGGAATTGTTAGCCACACTTTCAGGAACTGGATCCACTTTTCGGTCGCATAAAAAAAAAAAAAAAAAAAAATTACAGCTAAGATTCTAGATTCTATACAACAACCAACTCTAATCCCGCGAGCAAAGGCCAGGCGGTCAACATCACCACCGTCCAATATGGGTATCCAAAAGAAGGTGAGGCTCTCTTGAAGGACTAATTTACTTTCAGCGACACTAAACGTTCAATTTACAGCACGGAAAAGGTCGTCTCGACAAGTGGTACAAGCTTGCGAAGGAGAAAAACTATCGTGCCAGATCTGCCTTTAAGCTTATTCAGCTTAACCAGAAATATGGCTTCCTCCAAAAGTCCAGAGTCCTTATCGATCTCTGTGCTGCACCGGGAGTATGTGTATCTTCCTCGAACGCCTGTAGTACGCACAGCTAATTCCGAGACGTAGGGATGGTTACAAGTTGCGGCAGAATCAATGCCAAACTCCAGCTTGATTGTCGGAGTCGACCTCGCCCCGATCAAACCGATACCCAAAGTTATCACCTTTGTCTCCGATATCACCACGGATAAGTGCCGATCTACTCTGCGCCAGCATCTAAAGACTTGGAAGGCAGATACCGTCCTTCACGATGGTGCTCCGAACGTTGGTACGGCTTGGGTCCAGGACGCTTTCACGCAAGCGGAGCTTACTCTGCAATCTCTCAAACTGGCAACCGAATTTCTTGTCGAGGGAGGGACGTTCGTCACTAAGATCTTCCGTTCGAAGGATTACAATTCGCTCCTCTGGGTCTTCAATCAATTGTTCAAGAAGGTAGAGGCCACCAAACCACCATCCTCGCGTAATGTTTCCGCCGAGATTTTCGTCGTCTGCCGGGGGTACCTTGCGCCAAAGAGGGTGGACCCGAAATTCTTAGATCCGAAGACTGTGTTTGAAGAGCTACCGGATCCAACACCGAATAACGAAGCGAAGGTTTACAACCCGGAAAAGAAGAAACGGAAGCGTGAAGGTTACGAAGAGGGCGATTACTTGCAGTACAAAGAGGCTCCTGTCAAAGAGTTTATCGAAACGACTGATCCAATAGCCTTGCTTGGGTCTTTGAACAAGTTTACATTTAGCGACAAGAATGACATCGCGACAGCTACAATACTGCGTATGCCAGAAACAACTCCGGAAATACGAAAATGTTGTGATGACCTCCGAGTGCTTGGGCGGAGGGACTTCAAGATTTTGCTCAAGTGGCGCCTGGCAATACGGGACCAGTTTGGGTGGTCATCGAAGAAAAAGAAGGAAGAAGAGGCTGCGAAGGAAACCGAAACCGCAGAGATTACACCCATGGACGAGGAGTTAAAGATAGAGGAGGATCTGAAGGGCATGCGAGAGAAAGAATTAAAAAGGAAGAAAAAGGATAAGCGAAGAGACAATGAACGAAAGCAGAAAGAAATAGTGCGCATGCAAATGCATATGACAGCACCCATGGAGTTAGGTTTGGAACAAGATGCAGGCCCAGGAGGAGAACAGGCTATGTTCAAACTAAAGGCTGTGGATGCAGCTGGCGGATTGAAAGAAGTTGTGAAAGGAAAGATGAACATGGTTGTGGATGAGGAGGAAGCGAAAGCAAGGGCCGCGGCAGCGGAGGCGAAGGATGAGAGCGAGAGCGAGGAGAGTGACGATGCGGCAGACGATCTCGAAGAAGAACTCGACAAAATGTACAACCAATATCTTGAGAGGAAATCCGAAAGAGATGACAAATTTAAGGCAAAGCGAGCGAGAAAAGAAAGCGCAGATGACGAGTGGGAGGGCATTGAAGAGGCGAAAACTGACGTGACGAGTGATGAAGACGTGATTGCAGAGGATGATGATGACGACTCATCGGAAGAAGAATTTGAGGATTCAGCTAGTGCGGAAAGGCGCCTTGTCACATCTCTCGACAATGAAAATTCAACCGTCAGCGGGCTTAGCAAGAAGGCTGCACTCTTCTTCGACCAAGATATCTTCAAAGAGTTCGGAGATATTGAGGAAGGGGCTGATGAAAGTGAGGAAGAAGACGATGAAGATGAGGAACTCGACACGGAGGAAGAGGAGTCTGGATCGGGAGGGGAAGAGGATGTTGGTTCTGAGCATGAGTCTAGCTCTGAGACTATCGAAGATGCGGATGAGTGGTTCGACACCAAGGAAACGGTTGGGAGCGACGATGAGGATGTCAGCGACAGTGGCATTGAGATCGTACCTTCAAACAAGGATGATATCTGGGATGCTAACGAAGGACCGACGAAAGGCGGGAAACCTGATATCGATATCATAACTGCTGAAGCTATGACTCTTGCACAGCAAATCGCACTTGGGAAGAAGTCAAAAGCAGATTTGATTGACGATGGCTTCAACAAGTACTCCTTCAGATCGAAGGACGGCCTTCCCGACTGGTTCCTAGAAGATGAAGCCAAGCACAGCAAACCCCTAAAACCAATTACTGCTGCAGGAGCCGCCGCTATTAAGGAGAAACTACGAGCTTTGAACGCCAGACCAATCAAGAAGGTCAAAGAAGCAAAGGATAGGAAGAAATTCAAGGCTCACCAGAAGCTTGAGAAGCTAAGGAAGAAATCGGCTTTATTGATGGAGGACGAGAACATGACCGAGAAGGAGAAAGCTCAGAAGATTACAAGAATGATCAATAGGGCGACAAAGAAGAAGCCGAAACAATCTGTCAAATTGGTCGTAGCGAAGGGAGGTAATGGGGGCGTTCAAGGCCGGCCTCGAGGCGTGAAGGGTAGATACAAAGTTGTTGACCCTCGTATGAAGAAGTAGGTTTCCCTAATATCCACGATACTGAAAATCACCCCGCTAACAGCCATTGGTGCAGAGATAAATCACGTTCAAAGAAGAAGAAATGATCCCTTTTCAATCATTGAAAAAATAGATATCCTTTCGGCCAAGTTTAGATCCAACGGACGGGCCTCTAACCTTGTGATATATTATTTCGTGTATTATAGTCTAGAAGTATAGGGATGCAGTAGATGATACCCCCGAGATGTAATATAATATTCCGTGATCGAGTCTTATCTTCTTAGCTTTGGTGGGCCTGACATGAGAGCAGCCGGAGAGTTCTTTGGGCATGCAGCTAGCCGAATCTGGGAATTCCCCAAAACGGCAACCACGCGAGTTTACGCGGGTCTTCAACGTGACGGTCACACAACACAAATCTCCAACCTCCCTTTACTCTGCCCTTTTCATTAAAATTATTAAATTTATCTTGCGAGACTGCCACAACCCTTTGCCTTCCATTCTCTCGCCCTACGTCAACATACATCAAAACCCGCATCATCATCGTAACCATGTCACTATCAATCCGACATTCGCGAAAAAGAAAGGCTGCCAGCCTGAAGGAAGACGTTCCTGCCAAATTGCCAAAATGTTCCCCACGAACTTCAAAAATACGCCGAGATGCCTTCTTTGCAGGGGCACGTCGAAAAACCGAACGAAACCGTGCCCCGTTGTCCGAAATATCATCTTCCATCTCCAATGAAATTCCAACATCACCTTCGAATATTCCATCCTCGTCTCCGCCGCCGTTGTTTTCTTCGTCGCCTCTAAAAAATCAATTGCTTACACCTGCATCAACACCCGATGTTACGTTCCTTAAAAGGTTACAGATTGCGGCGTCGGAGAGCAATGGGTTGGGTCTTCCGAGTTCTTCCCCTTTGGTGGACGACTTTCATGACATTCAGATTCGAAGGCCGAGGATAAGGAAGCCGATGCCAAATTCGTTCAGCTTTCGGAATCTCGATCGGAGTTTATACGGTTACGAACCGGACGATATGCATGGAGTACGTCTTGGGAGTAGGTGTCCCTCAACAGTGACGAATAAAGGATTACTATTAACAGTTAATTAGGGCGGTCTTGGGTTACGCAAGGATTCTATTCCGAAGCCGACGATGTCCACCACTACAGCCAAGGATCGTCACCACAGATGCCATTCTGCATATCAACATTCAACCGTATGTACACAGTCCTGCCGTCAACGACAGCCATATATCTAACTACGGAATTCTAGGATCTCCAATGGTAGCAGTTGGTTATGAATGCGGTGCCATAAGGTTACTAGGGACTGGCCATTGGTCAGATGGATCGTACTTGGGGAGTCAAGGGTACAAATATCATGGATTCCAGCAAGAGGCTGCATCCCTTCTCATCCACGACAATGCAATATTTGATCTATCAATATCCGCTGATGACCGATTTATTGTAAGTATTTGGCCAGATAGTAAACACTACTCCCAGCGTCTTACTAATTTCGCCTAGGCAACCGCAAGCGGCGACCAAACATGCCGAGTTAGTGATCTCGAAAAGAAATGCGTCGTCGCTATGCTGTCAGGACATCGCGGGTCCGTCAAACAGATCAACCACTCCTACGACAACAATAATCTTCTGCTTACATCATCGCGAGACTCGGACGTCCACATTTGGGATCTCCGAACAGTTGGGGTAGCACTTGACGATAATCAAGGAGTCAGTATTCAAAAACCAATCAACAGCATCCTTAGCGGCCACCGAACCGGAGAAAAAATAGCATCCGTCACTGCTGCCGTTTGGTCTACACAGAACCCTTATCAGATCGCCACTGCATCTCATAGCGACGCTATAATTAAAGTCTGGGATATAAGAAAGTCTCATTACTTAAAAAAGACGGCGAACTCTACGCCTGTAGCAGAAGTGGAGGCCCCAAAGCCAAAGTTTCATGATTTCAAGCCACACAGGGATTATGGGATTACTTCGTTGACATATTCCCCAGACGGTGCAAGGCTGTACGCGCTATGCAAGGATGGGAACATGTACGCTTACGCCACTTCGCATATGAACAAAGGGCCGATACACTTCTACTCTCATCCAAAGTTAAAGACCAATTCGTTCTACGTCAAAAGTTCGATTTCAAGGGATGGGGAGATTCTTGCAACCGGAAGCTCGGATGGGGCGGTTGTTCTATTTGCCACGGACGAAAAGTATCTGCAACTAGCCGAAGATGATGGATTGCCGATTCCCCATGGCGCCCCTGCGAGCGTTACGGCAGGAAGAGAATTGATGAGCGGAAGGGGGACAGCGTTGATTGAGGGGCATAATGGGAAGGAGGTAACGGGTGTGGCGTGGGATATGGATGGCAGTGTCATGTCGATTAGTGACGACTACACTGCCAGGATTTGGAGGAATGATGACAATGGGGTTAGGGCGGAAGAGTTGAGGGTTGATGGGTGGGCTAATGGAGAGAGGCACGGATGTGCGTGGAGTGAAGGGGATTGAAGAAATGGGGAAGCAGGGGGAAAGTTGCTGCCCTTTTCTCAAGCCTTTATTCTTTGGTGTAAAAGTCATGCTTGCAGGTGATTGTTGGAGCAGAGTCAGCATGCATTTTCAGGCGTTTTTCTTTTTTCATTATTATTCTTCCTACCTTGGGCGTTTGCATCGCGACTAGATTGTCATTGCGGACGGCGTTTTTCAAAAGCACACCTTTTATAAATTTATATAGCCTCCGATAGGAGTGCAGCCCTGCTAGGTTATTTAGCCAGGGATTACTGTAGTAGTTTTGGACTTGCTCACTAGGGGCAAGTTTATATATTTAGATAGCTATAACAGAGAATAAAGAGAATTACCACTTTTACTTCATTGAGAGAATATATATACAATCCTAATTTACAAATACTTAAGCTTCACTACTAATTTATTTTATCCTTCAGGTGTTCCCTCCGACCCCCACTCTTACGAATCAAATCATTTATGGTCCCCTCACTATCCTCAGTATCATCCTCAGGTTCCACGGGAGGCTCCTTCCATGTCATAACAACCCTCCCCTTGTCGTCCACTTGACCCCTCTTCCCGCTCCACTGCACCTCTCTCATTCTCTTCAAGCACTCCTCCTCCCCTAGCAGCATCATAATTCTATTAATACTCGGTCCGCTCCTCCCACCCGCTAACGCATATCTTAAATTCCGAATAACCATCTTGTACGGCTCCTTCTCTTCCCAATTATCCTCGATAATTTTATGAATTAGATCTTCGTTCCAATCGTGGCCTTTCTCCCGACGGCGTTTAATCGACTTGATCATTATATTTAAAGCTTCTTTTCCCTTTACAACCTCATCGCCGGAAAGTTTTTCTCGATAAATGTTTGCTTCCGTGCAGTCAAAATTTGGCGTCGGGAGGAAGAAGTAATCGTGCTGATCGACGTACTTATCGGCTGTGACAAAGTTCTTGATGTCGCTCTCGAGGACTTCGGAAAGGTATTCGGTAGATTTCAAGCCTTCTGGGGTGTCCGGGAACCTTTCTTCCAGGGCTTTTCGAATCTGGTCTATGAGGAGGAGTCTAAATCTCGAACCTTCATGGTGTTCCGGTGAAGCGTACTTTTGGATATAGGCTTTTTGGAAGTAGATTAGTTTTCCAAAGTTTACCTTGGTATTTCCTTTGGTAAGATCGGTGACGTTGAACTACACAAGTATCGTTAGCATTCAATTTTCGAGATATCTTGGGCAGAAGTGAGACGAAGGCATACCCGTTCAACAAGGGATTTGAGGGGTAAAATATCACTCTTCGCCCGATTATTCCATCCCAGCAAGGCAACAAAGTTCACAAGCGCCTCTGGAAGATATCCATTCTTCGCATACTCGGCTACGTGAACGTCCCCGCTCCTTTTGCTTAGCTTTTTACCCTCTATATCTTGCAGCAGCCCAACATGACAGAACGCTGGTGGTTTCCACCCAAAAGCGTTGTATAGATATTTATGCTTTGGTGTCGATGGCAGCCACTCGATACCTCTGATTACATGTGTAATCTGCATCAAGTGGTCATCGACAACATTCGCCAGGTGATATGTAGGAAGGCCGTCAGTTTTTATGAGTATAGGGTCTTCGTACGCCGGCTGTCCATGTCGATTAGGCATACCCGGCTTTATACGGCCATACACGAGATCCGTAAACTCAGGGTATTGGTCTGGAACTCGCAGGCGGATCACATGAGCTTCTCCAGCCTCCGCACGAGCGGCAGATTCGGATTCGGGTATGCCCTCGCATGTGCGGTCATATTCTGAGGCGAGGCCAAGGTGGGCACGGCTTTCGGCGAGCGCCTGTAGACGATCTACAGTGCAAAAGCAGCGGTAGGCATGGCCGGACTGTTTAAACATTAGCCTGCAGAATTTATCTATGGTCCTATTTTTATAACGCATACCTTTAATAGCTGCAAAGCATGCTCTTTGTGGATGTGCGATCGCTCGGACTAGAGTGGCCTCTTAGTAATATGTCCAGCAAAAGTTTTTCTTAGTCGGGCAGCGTACCTGGCGGTAAGGTCCATAGTCACCACCAACCTCAGGGCCTACCAATACATCGGTTAGCCACATCTCTGATGGGGCCAAGATTTTATGTACCCTCGTCCCATTGGAGACCAGCCCATCTTAGAGTATCTAAAAGAGCCTCTTCAGCTCCTTCTACTGTACGTTTCTTGTTCGGTAAGCATCCATACGTTCCCAAACATCTTTGTTATTACGCAGAATTCCGTGCTCCGTACTGCAGTAATAAAAGGCAGAAGCCTCGATCTTAGCTAACCTGATCTGTATCCTCAATTCTGAGGATGAATTGTCCCGCAGTTCGCTTAGCAAGGAGGTAGTTGAACAGTGCAGTCCGTAGAGAGCCCAAATGGAGGAAACCAGTTGGGGACGGGGCAAACCGTGTTCTCGCGGGAAGTAGAGGTTGGGGTACTCTGCTGCGGCGGGTTGAGTATGAACGGCAGGAATCACAGACCCATGTGAGCCTATTAACTCGCCGATGCAGGGCGCGGCGCACTATGTAAACAGTATTTGATTGGATCATCTGGAGAGCAATCAATTGACCGCCACACAGATATAAATCGTTGTGGAGCAGAGTGGAGGTTACCGATAATGGCGACGAGGCCAAGGAGAGAGAAGTTTGGAGTGTTGAGAAGGCCTTGTGGAACCTGAGACATTGTTCTTTCGCCCGAAAAATTAGACCAACCGCAAAGTAGACAAAAGAATGCCAGAAAAAGAAAAAAAAATTAAAAAACAAAAAAAAGCTGTTGGAACTTTTTTTTCTACCATTCCAAGAAGCAAAAACTTATCGGCCAATTCCTGCCTGAACTTCTTAACTCTCTCAGAAAGCTCCTCGACAGCCTCAAACTTCGCAAAAGGTCTGTCCTGGTACATCACCAGCTATATCTTTTCCAGAATACTGAAGCTATAACTTTGTCCAGGACATCCGAAGCTGTTTCTTCTGCAGTAGCTGCACCGTCCGAGCCTGTCCGAGCCTACAGATACCTATACTCGCCGGAAAAAATTTGGCCACAGTAACAGCCATTCAATCTAAAAAGTACAAGCGCACATGTCCTTTACGCGTGTTTCTTCCGGATCTAGCTATCTAATACCTAAATTCGGTAATCTATAGTGAATGCGACGGGCGAAACAATAGACCTTTATGGAGTTCTAGGGATCGAGAAGACGGCGACCAGGGCTGAGGTCAAAAAGGCATATCACAAAGTACGAGACCAGAAATATCTAGAACTGTCATATTGATAAGACATGCTAAAATAGTATACTACCTCTCTAGGCCGCCCTACTCCACCACCCCGATAAACAACCGGAACACCAACGAGAAGATGCCGAAATACAATTCAAGGCCGTCAGTCAAGCATACGAGATCCTATACGACGAAGAAAAGCGGGCACATTATGACCGCTTTGGTATGGAAGGGGTTAATAACCCTGGGATGGGAGATGTGGATATAGACCTTGAAGATTTTGTCAACATGTTTGGAGGCATGGGCGGTATGCCAGGTATGGGTGGCATGCCGTTCGGGATGGGTGGCATGCCCGGTATGGGGGGTATGGGCGGCATGGGCGGCATGGGTGGTGGTAAAGGAGGGAAACCTCGCGGAAGGGACGTTGTGCATCAATACGAAGTTACCCTGGAAGACCTATATAAGGGTAAGACCGTCAAATTTGGGTCATCCAGGAGCATTTTGTGTTCCTCTTGTAAAGGGTGAGATATCCACTCCTTAGTGTCGAGGGAGGCCGTGCCAGCTAACAGTAGTAACAGTTCGGGAGCCAAGGAAGGCGCGAAGCCCAAAGAGTGCAGCAATTGCCACGGAAGAGGTTCAGTAACAACTCTGCGCCAGATTGGCCGTGGCATGGTAACACAAGAAGAGGTTCCTTGTCCCGTGTGCCAGGGCCAAGGGATGATATACAAAGAGAAGGAAAAGTGTAAGAAATGCAAGGGTGCCCGTGTGAAGGATGAGAAGAAGATGCTAGAAATATACATTCCGCGAGGAGCCAAGTACGTCCCCGGTTATGGTATTATTTGAACTACGTGATGGACCAGACTAACACACATACTACAGGAACGGTGAAAAGATTGTGCACCAGGGCGAAGCAGATGAAGTTGTAAGTGGACCTAGCAACGAATATTACACCCAAAGGTGGCTGACTAAATTTATTCTCTATGTAGCCTGGGTTTACTACCGGCGATATAATATTTGTCGTGAAGGAGAAACCCCATGATAGTTTCGCCCGTGCGGGTGCAGACTTGACACATACTATTCAGGTCACCCTCCAAGAGGCAATATGTGGCTTCTCGAGAGTTGTTTTGAAGCATCTCGACGGCCGTGGAATTCACATTGAACACAAGAGGGGGACAATGCTCCAACAAGGGCAAGTATTAAAGATTGATGGCGAAGGAATGCCCCATAAGCGAGGAGATCACAAAGGCGATCTATACTTGGTCGTAGAATTAATATGGCCGGACGAGAAGTGGTTGTCCGATGATAAAAATATCGAAAAAATGAAAGAGATTCTACCTTCGGACCAGACCCCGTCGTTTGAGGCTGTTGAACATGTCGATGAAGTTAAATTTACAGTTACAGATCTTGATGAGGTGGGTTGCTCTCAATATTTCCACATTGAACGATAGTCGTGTTGACTTTGTTTTAGGCTGGTGCTGGCGAGCATCATGGTTCCGCTTGGGTAGATGAAGATGACGACGATGACGATGACGACGAACCCGGCGTCCAATGCCAACAGCAATAGTCGAACAACATTCACCCTCCATACCCTCGTCCTCATTTGTCTTTCCGGATCGTCTTAGGTCCGTTACTTTGTCGGTTCTTCTGCTTCTTTTAGCACCTTTATCCGATGATTCCCGTTAGGAGATATAGAATTTTGTTTCCTGTTGCGGCATTGTGAAATCTTCACGACTCATGACAAAATAATTTAGAGTTGGGCGGCATTCTCATATTTAGATGCATTCCACGGCTTTTTATGTTGGATATAACATTGCCACTGGTTGCCCTTTTCAACAGCTTTTGGTTTATCTTCCGATATCTCGACTCATTCATGCCGCTATTTACGATACTGCATTTTCAGGCGTTTAGACCATTTATTTGGTTGGAGGTTTTCCTAAAATATATTCATACGGCTTATTCATTTTTGATTTGTATTTTGTGGGCTAAAGATGAAGTTTATTGACCTACTTCCGCGTGGAAACAGTGGCATATGTAAATAGCGAACATTTAAAAAAAAAAAAAAGCACAATTGCACAGTAACTTGCATTTACAATACATTCTCGAATCAAGGAAGGTATGTAATCTTGCAAGTCCACGTGCCGCTACCAACATTTGAGGACGATTTGGGACTCTCAAAATCGTGTTCGGCAATATGTGAGGCAAGGGCGTACGGCCGCAGAATCTGGAAGCTCGTTCCAGAATTCCTCGACCAAGAATAAACCGGCTGCTGTTTTCAGCGGTGGTGTCACGGTCGATCGACAGGGTGCATGTTTGGGCCGCACCCGTTCCCCTTACGTGGAACCGTTAGAAGAAAAAATTAGAAGGCCAGGCTGGATCTGCATCTTGCTTTTTGACGTGTTGGGAACATTGCATTGGAAGGAGACGAGAAGAGGGTTGCATGCATAAGTTTACTTTTCTTGATGGTTCAAATCTCGCATAAACGCATCTACTTTCCAAAGCTGGTATTTTTCGTCTGCACGCTGGGGGATTGCTGCTTATAATTGGGCTTAAAGGGCGAACTTTGATATTATTTAAAGGATAAGCAGAAGAAATGATAAATGAGAGCTACGAATCGGCGTACGGAACCACCGAGAGAAGCAAAAGAAAAAAGGAAAAAAAAAAAAAAAACAAGTCAATGACGTCTCCAGAGTCGCCGTGAAAGTTTGATCCTGGAAGAATCTGAAACGCAGGTTCAGAAATCTTAGCGAGGACCCGCAGGAACAAAACAGCAGAATTGATGGAAAAGGGAAAGACGCGAATAAACTTCAACGGGCGCACGGATACCGTTCTCTGTTACACTTTCGTGTGACCGCGTTCTATTCGATTGATGCTTCTGGTACTATTCTATGGACTATCTTGCGGTTCCCTTCTACCTGAATGTTTTTTGGAGGATCGCGGGTTTTCGTGGCGCTGGGAAGACGGGATGCTTGTTGGAAACGGGATGAGGACAGAATGGTGTTGCATGAAATTTGCTAGTGCGCTCGCTTGCTGGACATATGTTGTGCCTGCAGGATACAAATACAAGATTTGGAGGGGACCTTCCATTGATTCAAGATTCGAGATTCATGCGCAGTAAGAGAATAAAACTAAACAGTTTGGGTCTTCTGTGGGTTCTTCTATTCAAGACAACCAACTGATCCAGGAAAAGATCCAGAAGACCTAAAGTTATACGTTTGTCCCCTCCTCTTCCTGGTGAAAATTCTCTTAATTCTTAATCATGAAATAAATCGCAACAGGACAGCCAAGCAGGTAACAATCAAACAGTTGCGGTGAACATGAACAGGGCCTGGATGCGAACGGCAATCGTGGCAGGGGGCGGAATACCAGGCTATAAGCGCTTGCCTGAAAATCACAAATAAGCCTGTAACAGAGCCGTCCATTGATTTTCATCTGGCAATTAATTAATTGCTACTTCTTCATATGATAATATACGGGATTGCTTGCATGCGTGCGGGGTTTTTTAATCTATACGAGTCTCGAGCCTCCATGAGCAAAGGACCCTGATCCCTTTTTTATCCGGCAGGTAGCAACCTAAAATTCTTGTCCATTGTTAGAGCGAAAGACTAAAGGATAACAGTAGTAGGCTCATGTAAACCTCCTGAAGCTGTATTAATATATCCTGTTCCCCGCAACCTTTATCTTAGTCTCCTTTTGACTCTGTCTCTTCTCCTTTTGAGAATACCATTCTCGGTTCCTACTTATAGATAATTGTGGTCTGAACTCGTCAGAAATATTCCGAACAGAAGAAAAGATTCCTCTCTATTTCTATTTCTGGCCATCTATTCCTCTCATATTAATTTCCATGCCGTGCGCCAGTTGTCGTCATTAATTATTGCGCGAAAGAGTCCCCCTCTTTCTTCTTCCGCTTCTGCTTTCGCTTCTTCCCAATTTCTTCTTTGAGAAGGGAAAGCAATTTACACACGTGCCCCGTTTTCGTTTTTTTATTTCTTTTCGCGCTGGTGGAGGTTGAATTTTCTGACCCATCATCAGACGGTTCAATCTTATTGGATATCTGGGCGAAACAGGGCAAGTCTGGTGGTGTGGGTCCACAGCCCCCCGAAAGAAGTAAGTCCCATCCCCAGCCGAGATCGTTTTGAAGCAAGCCAGCCTGTCTGGCAGCCCAGTCCATCTGTCTGTCTGTCTGGTCAGAAGTGGAGCGGCGGAGGTGGTCTGTTCCTGCATCTTTGGATTAATCCATCCAATCCGTCCTCATTCCCACCTTTTTCCTGCATTCCAATAAAATAAGCTGGGAACCCATCATCCTTCTTTTGTTCTCTTCTTTTCCCTTCTCAAACTTCTAAAACGTCTCTCTCAAAATTCCTTCAAAACGAAACAAAGGATACTAAATAAACATCTTGAACTTGCCCAAGTTTGCACCGTTCAAACCGACCTCTAAAAGGAAAAGCCTTCCATCGCCTTGCGCAAGCCGAAAATCGCATCAATCATCCAGAACAACACGCTTACTGAACGACTGTCAAACAACACGACGCCCGCTGCCTGCTTTTACTTCCCGTTGATGCTGCAACGTGATACAAATCCGAAACCAGCCTACATTTCTCTCTGCATCGACCAATTTTCTCTTCTCTCTCGACAGGAACATTATAATTATCTGCAGGATACAAGGAGGATTACATAAAAAAAAAAGAGGACCTATCGAAGAACCTATCATTCTTATTTTCTTATATCCGCCGAATAAATTCAATCCATAAAATCTACCGATCGATAAGAATCTAAAAATAAGGCACTCATATATCACAAAAGCAATCAGCCGCTATTGCTGTTCAAAACCCCTCCAACGATGCTCACAGCGACAGACACAATACAGCCGACAAGTACACATTCACCTTCAACCTTGGACACATCATCTTTACCTTCGAATCCATCCTCGACAACTCACTCACCCATGTCCGCCATATCTTCATCCGTCGATTCTTCAACATCCGTAGCGACCTCGGGGTGCTCATGCAGAAACTGCGGAGCAGTTATGCCCATTCTCTCCGAAGCCGACTACCCGAGGGAAGCCCAGCTGCGGATAGAAGAGCTGGAACAGCAGGTTAAAGAATTTAGTGTTAGAGCTGTCATGGCTGGTTAGTTTCCTCGTCCCCTTACCTCGAACCTAATTCCATGGAAATCCCATGATTCAAAGATACCGTCAAAGATAAAAGTGAAAAAAAGACTGACATTCCACCCTCTGCACCTACCATTCCAGCCGACAACCTCGCAAAATCCCAAAAAGAAGTAATGGAACTCCGACGAAAATCGGAAAACTCAAACAGCTCCGCCGGATCCCACATCCCTTCCTCCCCGCCGCGGACAAACTCCATGGCCAACACCTTTCAAAACTTCTCCAGGGTGGGATCGAACAAGTTCAACAATTTCTTCATGAACAGATCGAACAGCAACGCTTCGCTGCCGAATAGACCCGCCACCCCGGAAACGTTGGAA
>LDUD01000132.1:43810-76385 GCA_012184295.1 Dactylella cylindrospora
GTGCTGACGGATTTGTCGAATCAGCTGTGCGAGGAGAGGAGGCAGAGGGAGAGCGCGGAGAAGCAGCTGGCGGAGGTTAAAAACGAGCTGGAGGAGCTGTCGATGAGTTTATTCCAACAGGCGAACGAGATGGTGTCGACGGAGAGGAAGGCTAGGGCAAAGCTGGAGGAAAGGGTGGCGTTGCTGGAGAAGAGGGATGCGGAGAAGAGGGCGAGGTTGGATAGGCTGGAGAAGGGGATGGAGAGGATAAATCGGGTCAGGAACTTGCTGGACAAGAAGACCTGAAGAGGAGATGTTGGGGATTAGGTTTGTGGGGAAATTGGAGTTTGAAATCTTAAGGTTTTAAAGTTTTGGCTTTCGCGGAACCACCGAACGCACTATCTTGTTCTTGTTCGCGAGGGCCTCTAAATACGTTACCTTCGTGGCCGTTATTCCTGAGCGCGACGAAGAACGGGAGGCCTAGTCAGATTTGACTAAAGGCATCGGAAGGCCCAACGTTATGAGGGATGTCTTGATTCCCCCCATAGTACATCTGCGTTTGATTCTCATGGAGGCTTTATTTTCTCATTAGCGGCATCTTCATTCAAACCTGTACCATACTTTGCATAATAACTAATTGTTCATAATCGAGATACCACCAAAATGCATTCATCATTTATAGACGGTTAAACCTGCTCCCTGTAGGCTTTCTAGCATTGTAAAGTGCCTTTAAAGATCAAAACCGGAGAAGAGCTAGTGCGCGGTAAATAAATTGCTAGATGACATAATAAACGTATAAACGTATAAACGCTAAATTTATAAAACTCAAAACAACGGTAATGCTAAATGATAAGATAGAAAACGCCATCCACAAAACAAACTCATCATGAACCCGCCGGCATCCCAAACTCATTCGTACAAATACAGTATAATACACCAAATTCCAAAGGGCCGAAGGAGGTCTTACGTCCCCGGCGGTCTCTTATCCACCGCTCTCCGGATCAGCCTCTCAAAGAGCATAATCTGCCTCTTGCTCTCGCTCAACCCGATTTGATCCAGCCCCCTCAGCTCATCCTCTAAATCATCCGTATTCTTCGTAACATCATTATCTTCTTCCTCATCGTACTCCTCGTCATACTCATCATCCTCATAGACCGCTTCATGATTCATATACTCCGCCTCGTATGTCCTTCCTTTGCCCCTTGGGACAGGCGAGCCATCTGCTACTGGGTGGCGTGTCCCCATCTCCGCGTCTGCCCTCCAACGTGCTTTCCACCGCTCTGCTGCAACAGAAGCAGATGAGTTGGGAGATATAGTCTCATAGGAAACCGCTGACATTGGGCCTTGCCTGTGGTGGATGAAAGTAGATGGTATTGAGCTTCTTCTTCTACTATGCGCAAACCCCTGTTGATCCCCATGTCTACGTTTCGCTGGTGTATATGACTCTTCAGGTACGACCTCTTGAGCCCGCTTGACTTCTTCTAACGCTTCCAATCGCTTTTTCCGCAATGCGGCAATGCTCGAAGTATCTGTCCATTCTACAGAGCTAACAGATAGTGCTGAAGTAGCGATTGAAGAAGTGGGGGAGGGGGGTCTCTCCGACTCATCTTCGTCGGCATCAATATCGTCGTCAGAGCTATCGCTGTCTTCTTGTGCCTGCGCTGCAGCCAGTTGGCGATGGAGCCTGATAGGTTCATTAGAGAACATAGCCTTCTCAACATCAATGATGAATTTTGGCTCCGACATCGTTCTTCGGAGTGCGAACTTGGGTGGCGTTCGTTGACTATGGAGAAAGTTCTGGGACGATTTTGATCGTTGGGTATAGTACTGGGGCCGCGCAGGTGAATCTTCTGGGGAACTATAGAATGGGTTTTCGATTGTCCGGAAATTCGCAGGCGCGGTGTGAGTGGATGGAAGAGGTATGGGTTTCTGAGGTGTCGATTGGGTAGATCGGGGTTTGTGACTCGAGCCATCAGCACCAGCAGTATCTAACCATGCTTTCATGAATGGCGTCGGCTCCTGGAGAGAAGGCGTCCCAGAGCCAGTCATACCAAGTTCCCCGGGTCCCGATGCTGTCTGGCCTACAGCGTCAATACCATTTTCTGGCACTGCAGGAAGCTGTCCAGCATCGCTGAAGGTAATGGACAAGGGCCGCCGAGGGGAGTGACTAGATGGCCGCTCGGATATCCTGTCTGATATCTGCCTATTCGCTCTACTGTTCAGTTTGTTCCAGATGTTGCTAACCCTTTCGTTAACGTTGTGGATAAAATCCGAAGGTATAGAGCTAGTATCCGAGGGAGGGGCTGTCGGAACTTTAGGGGGAATCGGTCGCTGGAGAGTCTGCCTCCGAATCCCTGGGGATCTTGTAACTTCCCTTCCGTCCCTCACCGAAATCTCCCGTTTAGTAATCTCAATATGACTTGAGGACCTGTACGAACGAAGCGGTGACGATGTAATTTGTGAATGCGACCGAGGGGTAGAGTGGGCAGATAGAGTCCTATCTATCACTACCCTCTTTTGAGGAGTGGTATTGACGCCCCTAACGACCAATATCTTTTCGTTGAGTTCCTTTATTCCGAATGTATTCTCCCTGCTTGGAGTAGCCCTGACAGTATGCTCCGACCCATCAATCGAAATCACATCCTCTTCCGGTCTCTTTGCAGGACTTCCTCCGTCGTCCGACTTTCCCCTCTCCAGATGCGCCTTCCGCAGTTTTGCAACACCCAAGAATATCCTCAAAAAGTCAGCAAGTGCCCTCTCATCTCTCATGCAGATTTTCTGCGGCTCCAAAAAGGAGAGATCCATTTTGAGGATGTCATGGGCGATATGTCCGATGAGGACACGAATATTTCGCAGCTGAGACTCGGCGGAGTGGTCGCGTGGGGTGGCATATGCGAGTTTTATGTGGAAAAGGAGTTCGTAGAGGTCGAGGAGAAGAGACGGGGTTATGTCGTTGAGGGTTCGGACGGGCGGCAACGGCGTGCCCTTGAGAATAGCGTTAAGCTGCGGGATGACATCTGAACAAGCGGTATTATTAGCGGATGCGATATGGAAGAATATTTACGCATTGGATGTTTCGTACTGTCACCGATCGCAGATACATCAGAGAGGGAGACGAGGGAAGGCATTCATGCGTGCACTGCCGGGAAAGGAGGTTGAAAGATGGATAGTGCG
The DNA here is from genome assembly GCA_012184295.1 of Dactylella cylindrospora. Classification (NCBI taxonomy): domain Eukaryota; kingdom Fungi; phylum Ascomycota; class Orbiliomycetes; order Orbiliales; family Orbiliaceae; genus Dactylella; species Dactylella cylindrospora. The sequence continues at coordinate 46,964 of LDUD01000132.1, forward strand.
ATGAGGTAATGTAAAGACAATTAATTAAACATGATGCAGTTCTTGTATCTTGATGTGAAATGCAATTCAAGGAGATGCAGAAGAAATGAACCGGGGACGCCTAGCAGAGATGGGTATAGCGGTATCGGATGAGGGACGGGGGGTATGGATAAGACGGGTCAGGCCAGGTTGAGGTCAATCAAGAAAAACGATGGCGGCTGTTGTTGATTTCCTGTGGAACAGGTGAAGCGTGTTGTTGTCTCACCGCGTGCCCATCAGTTTACTCCTTTTGGCAGATATGTCGCACTATCACCACATCTCAACACATCTCAACACATCCAAGCTTGCAACTTGCAACAAGAACACTCTGTGAATGCCTCTGCTCGAATACTCTCTTGAAAAAAAGAGTGCGCCCCCACATAAGATTATCACAACCAAGCCTCTGGGTTCAATTGCCAAGCTAGTAAATCTACTAGGCATCGGGTTTTATTTCAGTAGATTCCCATAAAGTGTAGCGATGTCGCGGCATTCAGAATCCCCAGAAAAGTGCATTCAATATCATGGAAATTCTCCTGTTTTCCATGTTTGCTAGCGCTAGAGTGACGCATGCCATGGCTTGACATACCTCAGAGATCAGCCTGTCAACTTTTCCAATCGACTACATACAAAATTTATAACACATAAAATAATATATTCTGCCGAATGGCAGCATTGAATACTATATAAATGCTGGATTTGAGGAGCCCTGCTCTTTCCTTGGATACTCCATTTGCATCACGTTCCATATTAATTATCCAATTGCAATCCAATTATATACAATAATACATACATATCAGTGCTGCCTCTTATCAGTGCACTCTTGAATTTAGAAGGAAAATCCCCGGCTATAAAGCTATCACAATTTAAGCGATGACTAGTAAGCCGCCTCCCCTTATCTGCAAATACGAACCCGAAATTTCTCCAGTTTTTCAAAATCCCCGCTAATCTCCAACATCACACCACTCTCTTCCCACAACCCCACCAGCCCGAAAAGTCCCAGTAAGAATCCGAAACAGGTCCACGGACGACCTCACCCTTCAAAGCATCAGCTACCCGCACCCGGCCGGAAACGACGGGTTCGGCTACAAGCAACTTCTTTCCGGTGACACAGCCTACCTCGACTCCTACATCGGAGACGGGTTCGAGGAAACCGGTCACGCGGTTTATAAATTGCGAGCTATGGATGGAACCTCGATAAATATCACTTATAATTGGACGACCCCGAAGGATGGACAGTATTCTTGTTCCGCGGACTGGGATCGTGAGGGGAAGACGTATGGGTTGCATATTTCCGGGGACGTGATTGTGGACGAGAATAGTGGTGATCCGATGATTGATTTTGCACTTAGAAGGATGTTTTAACCGTGTCGGCTTTTCCGTTCCCTTTCTAGTATAACTTTTTTTGGGTACTTCTTACGAGAAACGGTTGTATTATGGTGCCAAATTGTTTATTTTTGCGGTCGTTCTAGGAAATATAAAGGGATGGTATGCGATTTATAACGCATCTAGTGGTATTTCCCACCTATTGTCTGCTGGGTCCTGAACACTTATCGCATCAAACCGGTGGTTAAATCTCCAACATAAAATGGACTAAATGTATAATTTTAGAATAAATGTCAACAGTCCGAAAAGGCAGTGCCTTGGATAGTCGACCTACCGTTGGGTACAACGTTAAGTGTTCATAGATCTTGCCACCGACAATTACTAGCCGCCGAAGGCCAGAGAGGCCATGGGGATAGTCAAGTTTGTCTCCCCATTGTAACCGTCTTCCTTTCGACGTTTCAACTCTCAACCCCGTGAGGAACCGTAAATCTCTCATCGGACTTCGTGGCTGCTCAGAGAGGACACAGATCTCTCTGATATATTCACCACTTCCCAACTTTAGGACCTGAGGGTCTGGCGTAGCACGACTTATCTGTCCGACGATCCTAGGGTTGCCGTAGTTAATAACGCCAGTCTCGTAATCGAGCCGTAATCCCACAACCTGGACTTCAGGGTACGCTTGAGTGTAGCAGGCTATCTGAACACATTTGTGTAGACTTGCTCTGCTCATGAAGTCGCCTAAACCGCCTGCTCTCAAAGATAACCAATCGCTAATTGTAGTGTCGAAGGGTATATCGACGGCGCTCTCAAACTCCAGGCTCGGAGGGACTAGAATATCAGGGTCATGCACCTTAGTTACAGAAGAAGGAGAGGATATTATTCCAATCGAGATAAGGTAGGGAACCCGTCGGAGCTGCCACGTTGATTAAAAGGTTTGTAAGAGATTCAATATCTTCTTAGGTTTGGGGAATGGCACTGGGAACACACTGTCTCAAGATGTCCGTAGAACCCGACTATTCGGCCACCATTCCCCGAGTTCCATCGTTGGATATCGCAATTATCCAGTTTCCCGACGGTGAATGACGCTCTCCTCCCTGCATTAGTCTCAATCTATATATTTTTTTTTAAATTTTAGTGAAATTCAAAATAGCTGTCAAAACCTGATTGCAAATTTAGCTTATCTCAGTGTTCTGAAAGTTTACTTACTATTATCCCCTGAAGAATCCGGTTCTCCTCCCTTAAGAAGGTTGTGATGGATGAAATGTATTCCCCGGCCTCACCATTTATTGGGAAATCCAATGCTGCTCCATACCTTTGTCCCAGATTCACTGTCGGATTAATTTCCGGGTTTTTAAACTGGAACGAAAAACCAGCCAAATAGGGACTCGACCCATCAGCCCAGCAAGTTATGAGCGATAATGGTGCGTGGTCGAAAGTAACCTGTTTTAGTGGATTGAATTTTAGTTTTAGTTCAGACTCGAGAGGCCCGGACCATGATCTTCCCAAGTGAGTTTTAGGGTTTAGGTTGAATCTGGACAAAGGTATTCGTGGGAGCCATGAATAGCTTTGAATATAAGATTCATCATAGTTGTTCTTTACTTGTTCATCGTCTAAAATGTCTGGCATATGGATGCACAGAGTAACCATCTTGGAAGCCTTTTTAAAAAGCCATTCGTGAGCCTTTCCCTGAGAATCAAAAAGGTACTGCTCTCAGATTTAGGGTGCTTACGTCCAGTTTCGCCTGTACTTTCATGCTCCTCAACCCGGATTCCGTAGGCTCTAAAATTCTGCGTTTCACTGCCACTTCTCTCGTTACAAATTCTTCATTCGAGAGTGCCCAATCCGCCTCATCGATATTGTCTGAAAACGACATGTCTATGACTCCATACTTCGAAACAGCAAGCCATAGGATGTTCTTAGACCCTAAGGAAATCTTGCGCGTTTGATTTGTGATAAATCCTAACTTTTCTTCCCCCGGAAGTAGTGTCATGCCAGATAGGTATCGCAAACCACCCGCCCCAACGTAGTGAAGGAGAATTGAGCCTACGGAAGTTGCCTCTATTTCACCTTCAAATCTGACTCGCGTCCGATAATGCGAGTATCTCGAGTCATTGAATAGCCTATCAGTACTAACTTCACTCTCCACCAAGCAAGACTTTTGAGATTTGTGAGATTTTATAGAAATTGGCGTATAACCTGTTGGCTCAATCGGTTGAAATCCATAGCATTTGCTAGTGGAAACATCCGTCACTTGGGATGCTAGGTCCTTGCAAATTTCCCAAACGCGATGACGGTTCTTCATATGCATACCAAGGTCACCGGGCATACTAAGGCTACCTTCAGCTAGTTGGAGCTGCAGCAGCGGTGAGTAGGAACCGATTACACCCATATCGCCGAGCATGAAATGACCTAATTCAGCCCATGGGAGGAGGAAGGATCTCCAGAATCTTTGAGGAAGTCCTACTTTTACCCGGGTGTTGATTTTTTGCAGCTCCCTAACATCTTGTAGACTTAAGTAGCTGTAAATATACTCCACCAGCTCAATTGGAAGCGAAGCAATAAGTGGAATCATTGCGGACTCTTCGCTCTCCCTGCCGTCCATCACCAACGCCCTGTTTACTAAAGCTTGATTCGGACTTCCAACTTCCCATGGGTCGTTCTGTACATATGGAAATTCGAGTGGCAGAGTCCAAAGAAGAAGTTGATACTTCTCAAGGCCGTGGTATTGATGAGGCCAAATCATTCCAAGATTGAAAAAGGCAGCATCATCCAAAATCTCGTAGAGACTAATCATCCTCTTGAGAGTAATTCCGGCATCGTTCGTGAGTAGAACACTGAGGATATTCCAACATGACTGATGGATGGGATAACCGAGAACGACATCTTCGGACTTGGGTTTGCGGAATATGACGAAATTTTGTCGCACATATTTCCCCGACGCAGCATCCAAAACTTGAGGCTCTGGCGCTCTGCCTCTTCGTACTAGTCGGGCATCGTTACTTAGAAATGGAGTATCGGATGCCGTTTTTCCATTTAGGTGCGTATGAGGCACGACTATCATGTAAATTATGCTCAGTTATCTATTGTATTATAAATATAAAGATGTTTCTAAGAGGGTATGAGCCTCTTTACCATAACGGATTTGTGATAACCATCCCGGCCATCCAGAATGCCCGTTAGAGGCATCAATGGGGGCTCCGCAGATTGTACAATAGGCGGATGCTCTACTACTCATCCTACGTCGTGTCCATGTAACCTTTTGGAAGGCTACCAATGTCTAATCGATGGTATAATATGGCTAATAAGCTGCACTAGTGATATCGTGATACGGATGCTTAGAATTTCCCTTCCAGTCGAGCTAGCTTTGTGGCACAGCTAGCTATAGCTACCGAACCAAAATAGCCAAACTGGCATTGGCGGGGAGCCTGGATCCTGCCCCGTAGTATATTTTACTCCACGTTTGCACATCTGGTTTCCTGCGGGGAAATGCAGTTTGTGTTGCACAATGGGGGTATCATGTCGATATAGCAGTACCGTTCGATATCCCCATCCGCGGAAGGAGACAACGACGCGATATCGACATTGATCGATTAGAACCCTGTGATTTTCCGAACCACATGGGTTATTCCTGACTTATATATGTACACATGAATGGCAAACTGTAGTGCCACGCAGATAGTCCTGTTCCTGTAGGATTCATCCTATTCCCGCAGACTATCCTCGATTCATCCTTTATTCGAATAGATAGAGACATCCTTTCTAACTATCTGGCCCAGCTGCAGATAGTGAGACCAAATTGCAGCAGAGTTGGACTGTCGCCACGCGCATATCACAACGCTCATCAGCGCAAACAATTTCGGCCAAGGGTCGCAAAATTCGATAACAGATATGGTGTTTCTGCATGAAATCGGTAAAACCTCATTCTGACCAGATTATAACTCCACCTAGCTGCGGATATACCAAAGGTGACAATTTTAAACGAAACCAGTTTTCCTGGATGTCGGGATTGCATGGCTGGAAAAATTATGGATCGATCGTGCCGTTCGATAAATTATTATTTTTTTGCATTCATGCTTGCATTAATTCAAAATGGTCAGCTTTTTTGTTTTGCTAGTGTAGTGGGCGATGCAGAGCCAACACGAATGTGCATGGTGCATGGACCTAGTGGTGGATTATATAGCCTGGTGATATAACCGGACCGGATAAACATGCGGTTCGTCATGCTAGATTCTTCCACGCACTCACGGCTGAGGGATAAATGAAGTATCGATCATACGACACTGGCAAAGTTGGCAAATGAAGAGTGGTTTTTGCTCGAAAAAGATTTCAGCCTACTTAAACGCAAGTGACGACTAAACCTGGCACTGGTGGTTCAGAAGCGGCCTGGCCCTTGCCTTAAGACCTCGTATACGTATACCAAAACTCTTGATCCGAGTTATCCCGCAGGAAAAGGTGCTGAAACGAAAATATTGCGGAATGTCTGCTGACCTTTCGCCCTGTATCACTTGTTCGTTTAGCAAGGGAGAATAAAAAAAAAGCGAAAAAGGATCTCAGACAAAAGACGGGATGACAAAGTGCAGAATGACAATGTGAATCAGTAATATCGCGACAACCACAAGCACGGACCAAGAGAAAATTTATTTTTTTGTCTCACACCCCACAGGCTACTCCGAGATTACAGGTTCTATGACCACAGGATCAGCTCACCATGGCTGATAAGTCGAGAAATTTCGATAACACGACCTCCGAAGCCGGACTTCGCAATATTGTTTATGGCTTACCGTTGTGTATAAAATCGTAGCTTCGACGCCTTCTTGGGTTATGGAATGGATTTATCTGTATACGTTTTATCGTAACATCTATATCACATACTTTCAACTTCCTCCTTCAATATCTCTCGAGCTTTATCTATACCATAGTGTATAGAAGCACATCTTCCTTCATACTTGAAGATTAAACATTCCAACTTGTCCATCACGGATAAACATACCATAATGGGTTTCACTGAAGGTAAACCTATCGATAAGCCCCATGCTCAGTGTCGCGTGCCACATGCTTAGTGTCTATGCGACTTGAGGGACCTTTAACTTGTTCTCCAACCTATATTATGAAACAAAACTAACATCGTCTCTTTCAACCAGACCACTCCCTCAAGATTGTCGTCGAAAACAACTCCCACGACGAAATCTGGCAGTCAAGCTGCCACTATCCCCACCGAAATCGCAGATACAGCGACGAGTTGATAAAGCCCGGCCCCATCACTCCAGGTGGCACGCAGTCCCTTCCTTCCTTCGTCAAGCCCGGTTCTCCCGATGACCATTACATCATCTACGGTTTGATGGGAAGTTACATGGTCAAGTTTGGATGGAACACGGCCGAGGAAGGAGATGTTAAGGTTCAGGCTGAGTGGATGTATGCCGAACCTGACGGATATTTTACAACGGCTGAGGTTAAGGAGGAGAATGGCGTTCCTGTTCTTAAGTTTGGCGTTTCTCAGTAGTCGAGGTGGTTTTCTTAAAAAGTATCTGCATTTAGCGACACGGGAGTCCGGATGTTATGGCGTACTGGAATCGAACTTTGTGCACTCTGGGAGGTATTCAATTCTCTTTGTATTTTTATACTTACTTTTTGGGGCATTTTATTTCCTTTCGAACTTTGCGGCTCTGTTAGCGTTGCATACGGTTCTGGATTTCAGTGTTCCAAGATTGATACCACTCTGTTCTGCAGGTTTTTTGTTTTCTTTTACTTTCCCCTTTGTATTTACTCAAGTTGGCTTGGAATTATTCTAGCCGTGGCTTCCGGACTTCCTTTAGATTGAAGTATCAATCAATTCTATATTACTCTCTGCCTTCAACACAGCCTCTTCCATCATGCATCCTTCATATTAACCAACTCATTGTAATTGGGTCGTTAAGACGTTAAGACAACAATATAATAGATCACCTTCTGCTATTAAGTATCGAGATTGATCTGGATGCATACCCCCTTCATCTTTAATGAGTATATAATGCATCCGTCTTGGCTACCCTGAAGTCGGAGTTTTGAATCACCAAGTCCTGATATCTACTGATCTGAATATATATATACGCGTATACGTATGCTATACCCGGCTCGCATTTAGGCATCAAAATAGCAATTGTGTTGTGGGGGTGGGAATGCAACAAGCCGTTCAATGCAGATATCTCGTGACTTCTGACTCAGATATCGGCACTGGCACCCGACAGTGAGTCCAAGCCCATGGATGGGAAGCTCTCACAAGCAGCTAGTAAGACAGGGAAGGAGAGCAAGCATGAAGAAACAGGCGACAAATATAACCTCGTTATTTCCGCATATGAATTATGAGAAGCCTCCTATGTTTCGCAAATATCTTTTATAAATTTGAGATAAAGCATCTATTCTAAACCTATTATCATATGGTAATAATAATAATTCGCGGAAAATGTTCAGTCTATAAATACGATTAATTGCCTTTGTCGGCCGATCTAAATTCAAAAGTCATTTTTCTGAGGTAAAACAATTATGCAAAAGGTGCGCATTTATAGCAGCAGCGGAGGCACATACGGTTGGAAATAAACAGACGCACTGACAGGCCTGATTGCCTACGTACCAGCAGGTTTCCTGCCCAGTTGCTTGCTAGACCAACTACTTTTTATTCTCTTGCCTCCCAGCAGCAGCAAAGGACCAAGCAGGGAACAGAAGCATCCTGCAGCTGGTTGCTGCTGCAGATACACCCCCTCCCGACACGCACGCCCATCTCGCTAGCTTGGGGCTTGGGGCCTGGGACAAGCAGCATCTACATGAGGTGGGTGGATGGTGGACTTGCGCAGTGGCTCCGCGATAACCAACCAACGGTCTCCAAAGTACTGCCATCTTTAATCGATAATATAATATCGGATTTTATGGTTTTCAGTTTGATGCTCTAAGCATTCAGCTGAGGACAAAACTTTTAAGCTTTCGGTTTTCTTGTGTCATCGCCACCTTTCAGCTGTACCCCAATATGCCCCCCTGAAGCTTACCATTCGTCCGTTCTCTGTCGCAACAATCCTCCAGGCATTAACTCTGCTGCTTAGCTCTCTTTAAGCTTTGTTTTTTTTTTGTCTTCAATTTTCTTCTTCTTCTTTGGGCTGTGGAAACTTACTTTGGTTCCCTTGCTCTTTCTTAAACATCTACAACCAACCCCCCCCATCGCCAACCGTTTTTTTTTCTTCCTTCCTTCACTGGGTTTTATTTCTCCGCCACTGCACCGACTCGCGATATTACCCGACCTTACCTTTCCTTGCTCCAAAACATTTCGCGCGGTCCTCATCCTTTTTAAAAAATGTCATCTTGACTCCAGAGTCCACCCCGCTTGTACCTCGACTTACCCGAATAGAGTATCGTTATTGTTTTTTTCTTACATCATCCATTCTCGTTTTGGTCACACCTCGTTTTTCCCCGTTTGGATAATTACATTCCTCGATACCCGCGATTTCCTTTTACCTGCACAGTTCCGACCATACCTACCAGCTGCACACTACCGTTTTTCACCACCCCTCACTTGAACCCTCTCGACCTTATTTTTCTTTGGTCCGGGAGTCGCCATGTCGTTCTTCCAACAATTTCACCCAAAGGGTACGCAAATCACAAAGGTCTCAGAAACGATAAAAGTGACAAAAACCCTCGTGCCCGCCGCCAAAGCCGCCAAAGCCGCGAAACCTTCCCCTCCCCCTCGTGAATCTCGTTACGTCGCCTCGACCCCCACCGCGACATCCTTGACCGGCCGGAAGCGGAAACTGCAGAACTCGTCGCGCGCTGAGACCGCTAGTAACTCGAGTCGGAGCAGCAGCTACCTGGGAAGCGATACTCGATCTTCGACGCCGATCAAGAAGCAGAAGTCGCGAACCACGCTCGCGAAGAGGACTCCTGAGCCGGAAAAATTGCTGTCTAGCAGCGAAGATGAGTCGGACGATGGCTCTGAGCTCTCGGATTTGCGACGGAAGAGTCGGGCGAGCCGTTCGCTCGAGTCGGATGCTACTGCGTATTCAGGGGAGAAGAGGATAATGGTGAACCCGGAATCTTTCACAGATCTTGCACTTAGTATTGTGGATGCGAGGGAGATTGCGAGTCTGTCTTTGGGAGGATATAAACTTTGTATGTGGACGCATATGTAACCCGTTTCAATTGGGTTTAATCGTGAACTGACTCTGGTTTATTATGTAGACTTTCCGAAGGATGAATCGCTCCCGACAGACGTCTCATTACATCACGCAGGCAGCCCTCTCACTGAAAAGTACAGTCTTGTGTATCCGGAAGATCCGGATGAATTCCGACCATTCGATGATATCTCTTCGACCGTAGAAACTGTCGCTAAAACTCTCATGACGAAAGAACAAGGGAAGGCGATTCTTGATGAAGAGAATGGCATCCTAAGGAGGCTGAACAGATTCAAGAATATGAGACAACAGAGAGATTATATGCGAGTTCTCAAGGAATACAATGTATTGGTTCGGGAGATGCGGAAGAATGGAACGATGAGGCAGAATATTGAGAATCTGGAGGTGATGCCGAATGCACTCGTTGATCATATTCTTACCCAGTGCTACACACGAACAGTCTCAAAAGAGGCGAAGCTGGTAAAGGAAGATGAAAGTACGTTTTTGGATCAATGTTTCACAAACTCACATATATTTGGGATACTAACGAGGCTACTATATAGAGGCATTTACCGACAATGTGTACGGCGAACTCCTGGGACCTCTCTTACGCCTGATGTTCCAAAAAGCTGGTCTGAGACCATCTTCTGTGTTTGTTGACCTTGGGTCCGGTGTTGGAAACGCAGTGCTTCATGCGGCTCTAGAATACGGCTGCGAAAGTTGGGGAGTTGAAATGATGAATCGAGCAGCGAAGGTTGCCGAATCACAGGCCAAAGAATTCCGATCCAGGACTAGGTATGTCATTCTTCAGCCTCATTGCGGCTTTTATAGACTTCAAATTACTAACCTAGAATGCATGGCTAGGCTTTGGGGAGTCAACACTGGCAGCGTCACTCTAGAGCATGCCTCTTTCTTCGACTGTCCTAAGATTGACGAGGCGATGAAGCGTGCCGATGTGCTTGTATGTTCTCCCTTCAACCTTACTCTGGTTATGATATATTAACAGGACAATTCTACAGCTTGTCAACAACTTTGCCTTCCAAGCTAAGACCAACGACAGGCTAGTTTTGAAATTCCTCGATCTAAAGGACGGCACTAAAATCATCTCCCTCAAGCCGTTCGTCGAAGCAGGCAGGGTCATCAACGACCGCAACTGTGAAGATCCTCTCAATAATTTCCGCAGCGAGACTTTTGAAGTTTACGGCGGCGGAAACGTCAGCTGGACGGATAACAATTTGAAGTGGTACCTAACAACGGTGGACAGGGAGCCCGTGCGAAGGTATTGGAGTCAATTCGGGCGTTAGATCCGCTCGTTCTCTTTTCCCGAGTTTGCTTTTTCGCACCCGTTTTCTCTTCAACTCTTCAACAAGGTTTTATTGGGGCGTATTTGGAAGCCTCGCTCAATTTTTCTTTTATTCATTCTCTGCGGAGGCATCATCACTCAACATTACTACTTTCTCTATCTATCGGGCAGCATATCATTGTCTGCGTCTTCTCACGTCTTCTTTTCTCTTTTTTTGCGAAAACTGAACGATATCCACCGTATTCCCCTTTCCTTCCGGTTCCGGTCCACGAGTCTCTTTCTTTTGGATACATGATTGTCATGATCGAGTTTCTTTCCTTCCACAGACTTCTTCATCCTTTGGAGATCAACTTTCTTCCTCTTCTATACCACTCTTGTAAAGACACCCACGTTGAACGTTGCGTTTCTCTCTTCCATTCTTAGCCTTCTTTCCCATCTGTCTTCTTTGCTTGGCTAGAAGGCTGATCTCCACTTTCTTACTGTTTTTGAAGAAGCATGGATTCTTTTCCTGTTGGCGTCAATTTTTGTGTAAAGTAGACGAGCGTCCATCACTATTATCCGCAGTAGAGCAAGAAAAAGAAAATTAATAAAAAAAAAAGAGAGAAGTCCTAGATGGCATTTATCGTCGCTGTAATTTCCGCGACCTCCCTTCCGCAACCGTAGGACTCTCCCGATGTGAATCTGTGGGTGTTTAGTATGATACGGTGGGCGTGGGTAACCTCCGTCCCTCCCATCGGTCCATTGCCCGTTATGTTCCTATACGCCAGTCCTTCCATTCCCGTTCCTCGGTCTCACGAAAACCTAGAATTGTTATTCATGGCATCCGCCTCCTCCCTCTTTAGGGCCATCCACCTAGAAATCAACTCCTCGTTCTCCCCTTTCAGCCTCTTCTTCGCCTCATCCGCGATATCCAACTGAATATTCAACGCTAGGATTTCGTCCTGCAGGTCCTCAATCATCTTTCTGTTCACCTTTGATTCGTCCTCCTTTTGTTTCAGTTTCTGTTCTAGATGGTATCTTTCGTTCTTCACCTTGTCCAGCTCGCGAAGGTTCGCGGTGGAGGATTTTTGAAGCTGGGAGAGGTGGGTTGTAGCGGTGGTTAGTTGGGTTTGGAGGGTTGTGCGGTCGCGTTGGGAGGCGGTGAGGTCCGTACGGAGCAGGGTGATTTGGGAGTGGAGGCTTTGGAGGGCGGTTTCACCAGCGGCGTCGGTGAGTTGGGAAGGGGTGAAGGTGGTGTTGGGGGATTGGGAGGCTGTTCGGTCCGCCAGGCGGGTGTCTGCGATGTGGGAAATGTTAGTTAGCTTGTAGGCCCATATACCGTGGGGATGGGATGGGGTTTTGAGGTGCAGGGCTGTGGATTCTTGCATTCGGTGATGAAGGACAACTGGGATTTTTCCCGGGCGTCCCGTTCTGCAAAGGAAGCTAGGAGGTCTGTTCTCCAGGTTACTTTGGCCATGTTTCGGATCGGGTATGCAACGGATGTACTTTTATTGATGTGCTTGGGGATCGCCTATATTGGGAGACGGAGATATGGGCTTGGGGAGCTGAAATGTTGAAGGGAATGAAGTAATATAACGCGAATGGGGGACAGGGCATGGATTGTTTATGGTGGGGAGGGTCGGCTGCGGGTGCATTGTGCAGAGTGCAGCTGCCTTTGAGCGAGTGCAAGTAAGCAGTGGGAGTGGTGGTGGGGGGTTGGCTGCCCAGCTGCATGTCACGTTGGCTGAGCAGCTCTGTCTTGTTTGGAGGCAACCGAGGGAGCTGTTTGCCGAGCTGGGTCTGCTAGCTACTACTGCTACTGCTACTATAATATTGGGCTACTATTGCTGGTTGGGGTTGACAAAAGAGAAGTAACGAGAGAAGGAGGAGAAGAAAGAATAAGGAAGGGAGGGAGGAATGCTTGTTTCGGCTCCAGCCACCTTTTCGCTGTCCGATGATATAACCTAACCTGGTTGCTCCTCCTCCTCCGCTTCCAAATAAAAAGATTAACTGAGAATAAGATTTATCATTCACATTCACAGCTCTGCTTAATATTTACTTCTACTGGCACAGCTGATCATCTGACTTCCTTTGCTCTTTCTGTCTTTTTCTCTTTCCTTTTCTCTCCTCTGACCTTCTCTCTTGCTTGATCCCCTCTAGGCAATCCTGCTCCTTGGAAGGATTTACAAAAACTCCTCCCATCGCACTGACACTACAGTTCGCTTTTGGACCTCCGAGAGGTGCTTCGTAAAGAGCCTCGTCACCGAAATCGTACCGAGTCACGTTTGCGCCCGATTTAGGTCGCACTACCTCATACTGCCCTTGGCTTTAGGATAGTGCCACTTTATTTTTTGGTTTTGCCCGCATACTTTCCTGGTTGGTCTAGCGGTCAATCTGCAAGTACAACTGTTCCGACGTTTTCCAGCCACCTCTAACCACGAACAACAACCACCGCCGCTTGCTCCTCTTGCAAAAACCTTTAATCAACAGCTTCAAAGAGGGTTCTCGAGAGCTAGTAAACTTCACCTCCGCCGTTCAAGATGTCTTCGAGAAAGAAGGTCCTACTCAAGGTATGTTCTACCCTTTTATTCCTCAACTGGCCATCTCACCCGAAATTGGCGCAGAAAAGTAAACACCACACATACCACTCACTTGGCCTACGTTCCCGGGAAACACAATCCGGAACAGCTGTTTTATTTTCTTTTATTCTTATTTTACAAGACTAACTGATTTTGAAATCTCGCCGTGCGCCCTTGCGACGTATTGTTTTTGAATTCTATGAAACAAAACAGAACAAGAATTCTGACTACAAGTTGAAGGTCATCATTCTAGGAGATAGCGGTGTAGGGAAGACCTCTTTGATGAACCAATATGTAGGTGTTACCCTTTCAAATGGCTCTAAGGCCTCAAACAAGAAGAAAACAGGCGGTGGACACAATTCGTCGGACAAAGCGACTAACCGGTGTTTGTCTCCCCGGTGGAATAGGTCAACAAGAAGTTCAGTGCAAGTTATAAGGCTACTATTGGGGCGGACTTCCTTACAAAGGAAGTGCTTGTCGATGACAGATTAGTCACCATGCAGGTTCGTAGAGCTTCCCAACCCATTGGCGGCGAAGCTGGGTACGCTGTCAACTAACACAGAGCGACTACGCGAGGAATAGATATGGGATACTGCCGGGCAAGAACGATTCCAAAGTCTCGGCGTAGCTTTCTACCGTGGTGCCGACTGCTGCGTCCTCGTCTACGATGTCAACAACCAAAAATCCTTCGAAACTCTCGATTCATGGAGGGACGAGTTCTTAATACAAGCTTCGCCGAGGGATGCCGATTCATTCCCATTTGTGGTGATTGGCAACAAGATTGATGTGGACGATGGAAAGAGGCAGGTGCACCAGAAGAGAGCGATGGGCTTCTGCCAGTCCAAGGGAAATCTCCCTTACTTTGAGACTAGTGCAAAGGAGGCTATCAACGTGGAACAGGCTTTCGAGGGTAAGCTGCCCGAACTTGACGGCTAGTGGGCGATAGGTTAGATGGTTTACTAATTCTATGGCCCTGTAATAGTGATTGCAAGGAATGCCCTCGCACAAGAAGAGGCAGAAGAATACACTGGCGATTTTGGTGCATCAACAATAGTCGATATTGGTGCGGACTCTGAGAGAGACGGATGTGCTTGTTAAAATGCGCAGTCTGCCCCGAATATAAGGCCACCGTTCTACGGACTCAGCATATACCCTGTTCGGAATTTGCAAGGATCCCGGGCCAGAGACTAATATTGGGTGACGACATCCGGCGGGAAATGACAGGGTGGATTGTATAGCTGCCGCATTTACTTGGTTTACGATGTAGTATTCTTCGCGAGTTTTTCTCCTTGGAGTTGTAGAATTGGGTGGATATTGAAGATTGATACGATGCTTTTTTTTTTTTTTTTTGATTATATCGCTTTTCGGATTCTTTGGCGGCTGTTTAGTTCTACTTGCCCTTTGTTTGTTTCTTGTTCAAGATTCATGGTATTATACTTTTTTTTTCTGTCGTATACAATACCCTTCTTGTCATCTGGTCCTTTTATTACGCCTCTTTTTTTCCCCTTATCTTTTTGCTGGGATACTTTTTATACTGAGAAGTATTTGGTGATGATGATAATATCGGTATATATTACCGAGTAACGATAGAATTCTAGTGCCATTTATTCCTTAATAGATGTTGTATCCTTGAGGTGAGCGAGTAGAGAAACGAGATTAGAAGGTATAATTGTGGCTGCTGGTGTGTTGATTCTCTGATGCATTCTCTTAGATCTGGTTGGAGTTTTGGTAATGAAAAGACAACTGGGTCTGTGCAGTGGCGGGGCTGAATCCGCAGATTAGATAAACATGAGTATTATATATCGGATAGTATAGGTACAAACTAAGTATAATACAAAAAGAAGCGAATGGCCTGATTGAAATTGATCAAGTATTGACACCGACTTTAGCAGGAAGCTCGAAGGCAACCCATTGCTTTACCCAGAGAACTTATCTAAACTCACATACACAGTACTATATCCATGCCCGAAAGACCTTGACAAGAGAAAGGCACATAGGCGTTACTTTCGGATATTCTAATCTACGTCTTCTAGCTAAGAGTAGTGCAATGCATCCGTGCAGGCATCAAGTAAATTAAAGAGCCAAATATCCTTGTTAACTTGCTGCGGTCAAAGTTACACAAGTTGCCCCATCCAACACTCGCTGGGAGGAATTCGGTCTTCCCCATAGATGTTTGAACTTACGTAAAAGAACCAAGAAAGACGATGCAGTGCTGTGCAATGTATACGCAGATACCGTCCTTTCATCTGAAATTTGTAAGGCAGGCGAGTCACGTCATTTGATAGGTTCCGACTGGCTGGCTGGATGGCTGGCTTGGCTTTGGCTTTGGCCCATTCGGAATCTCATCTTATCATCGTCACCCGCTACTGCCATGCGCATGCGGGCCAAAGCTAATCTAATTAATTAGATTGGAGAACACACATCTGCAGTGGCCGCCCCCGAAAAGCGTCGGTAAAAGGGGAACCCGGTCATCCACAAAAACTAGTAATAATCATCTCAACTGCTATAATAACACTTAGCTTACACAATTATCGTAACATGTTAGCTCTAGCAAATTTTTGAAGTGAACAATTAACTCCCAAAAGACACATCTCCTAAATATCTACTCGACACTATTATCGTCGCCATCGATTCCTTCGCATTCACCATCCGATTCCGGCCCAACCCAGTTAGCAGCTTCTTCGCTTGGATTGATTTGATCGCGTGGACACTCCATTTGAACATCCATTCTTCTTAGCGGCATATCGACGCCTCTTTGTCCTGATAACGAGACCCTTTTTTGAACAAGATAGCGCCCGGCCCGGCATCAGCTGCATCTGCATTTTCTGCTGCAGCTTTACATTTCCGTCGCCTAAGTTTGCATTACACATCGTCATCATTTCGCTTGCCAATAGAAGATACCAGATAGAGCAGCTCTCTCGGGACGAAAATTAGAGCAGTGCAGCAGTTGTGGAAGTAACGTTTCACAGTTCCTCGTGCGCCTATCTCCGGCCGTATCTATCGACAGCTATAGTTTGGCTACCAGAACCCTGCTTGCTGTGACTCTGGCACCAACCCACCCAGCTTCCTTCCTTCTCTATCGCTAGTCCAGGGTCCCCCCAAGGCCCGTCCAACTTGGAAATTCAAACGGTCCGATTCGATCCACCGGATCATCTCGCTTTTACGGTACTCTGCAGATGAAACTGTACATGTAGATGATCTCACATCCCACCCTTTCTCAGCATTAACTTTCCTGCGCTACTTCCCCCCGAAACTCAACCACCCCACCCTACGGACAGCGAACAACGGACCACACGACCACACGACCACACCCACTCGGAAGCTCATTTGCATTCTATCTTCTCTTTATTTCTCTTTTATAATACCCCTACCACCCCAAAATTACGAAATAGCAGTCAAATGGAACCTTGAATGACCCACCCTTCTTTTTTTTTGCTTGGCTTATTTAGATCTTCTAAAATAAGCCGAAAAAAAAAAAAGAATAGGGTGTGTGACATTCATAGAAAGCAAGGTTCCAATATAAAAGAAAGCTGGCTCCCTCACCCATATCCACCTCTCCCTCCCCCTCGTCGTCATCCAACTATCGTTGGAAAGCAGTACCGGACTCTCCTCCACCACCTCCACCGCCTCCCAAAGACGATCCGAAACCAGTCGCAGGAAGCAGTCGCAGTAGCAGCTACATTCGACCGCTTCCTCCTCCTCCAAAGCATCAGCAACCCGCTGCCTCTACCTCTTTCGGATTCACACAACCCCATGCCAGGTATCAAGAAGACGAATACACCCATCGGAATTACCGCGCCGGATATCGTTCTGCTACCTCCACCATAGGGCCACAGGAGGACGTCGAACTAGATTACATACGGCGGAACGGAAGGTACAGCGGCACCAACAATCGGGAGGTTACAAGTCCGTACGACGATGACGAGGAGGGAGTAGGAATGGACGAACGAGAGCACCTATTTGGAAATGATAGGGCTAGGAATAGAAATCCTCTAAGCAGTAATAATGCAAGGGGTGGGGAAGATCCAGTTGGGGAAAAGTTTGTGGGAGGGGTGTCTAGACGAACTTTTGGTATTGCGTTATTGTTACTAGTTGTGACGCTATGGGTAACATCGAGCTTCCTGATTAGTGTAAGTGATGCAATTCCTACAACTCTTGAGTTAAGATTAGGATTTTGGCTAAATTTATTTGATGCCTCTATAGCATATCTTCACGGATGAAGACTACGTCAAGCCATATCTCGTAGTATATATGAGCACATCCTCTTTCACAATATACCTGGTACCATGGGCTATAAAGCGAGGGCTGAAACATCCAGCCGTACGAAGAAAGTTACGGTTGGAACCTCTCCGCGGCTCAAAGTCTGGGCTAGACACCAGATACACAAGGCTAGAAGAGCCGGATGATGACGGTGCGGATGAGGAGCAGGAAGATCCTCATAGAAAACTTAATACGAGGGAGACCATGCGACTGAGCGCGCAGTTCTGCTTGCTCTGGTTTGTTGTATGTTCCAAACTTTTTCTCTAGTTCCGTACGTATTGTTGACGCTATACTGACTATGCTCTAGGCTAATTGGTTTGCCAGCGCTTGCTTGGAACACACATCTGTCGCATCTGTTACAATCCTATCCGCCACATCATCAATCTTCACTCTCGTCTTTGGTGCCCTTTTCCGCGTTGAACGCTTCTCCTGGGTCAAACTGGCGGGAATTACTGTTTCCCTGACCGGTGTAGCACTCATTTCGAAAGCTGATGCAACGAAGGGATCCGATGCTTCGGAAGCTGCTCCGACTAATGGTGAGAAGACTCATACAGTCGCAGAGATCCTGCTCGGTGACGGGATGGCTTTAATGGGTGCTCTTTGCTACGGTCTTTATACCGTTCTGCTAAAAGTCAAAATTGGCCATGAGAGCAGGATCAGCATGCAGCTGTTCTTTGGGTTTGTGGGTTTGTTTAATTTTATGTGTTTATGGCCCGGATTGTTCATTTTGCATTGGTCTGGATACGAAAAATTTGAACTACCACCTACGAGAGCCGTTTGGTGGGTCATCGCTGTAAGTTTTGCTCCCCTAATACGACACCACTTTTGACACGGTATCTAATATGAAATGGCGTAACAGATTAATTCTTCGATAACCGTCATCTCGGACTTCTGCTGGGTCTTTGCAATGATGTACACAACGCCCGTTATTGTCACCGTCGGATTGAGTCTCAGCATTCCAATCGCTCTATTTGGAGATATGATCATCTCCGGCCTGAAGCTGACATGGACTTACTGGTTTGGAGCTTGTCTGGTGTTTGGGGCTTTCTTTGTCGTGAACAACAGCGTGGAGGATGATGAGTTGTTGGATGTTGCTGGGAGTGCAGCGGCAGCTGGAGCAGGCTCTGCGGCTGTTTTGGAGGAGGATGCTGACGTTGAAGCCGATAGGAGACGGGGAGGGTTGTTTGGACGGTAGGTTTGCCGTCTAAATTTATTTCCTTGTGCTTCCGTCTTTTCATAATCAACGTTGAGGATGTTCCTCTGATTTGACATGGAGGGAACATAATAATGATTGGAGTTTTTGTGATGGGTAAATGACCTTTTTTTGGGTCATGTATTTTGTTTTACATCTTTTCCGCTTTTTTCTGGGTTTGTACGTCATGCATCTTTAGCCTCTAGATGGTTGGTTTTATGTCATGATGTTTTTCCCACCTTTGAATTGGCAGTACACCTATTTAGTAGATAGTAGTAGCTAGAGAAGTTGATAGAAATGCATTGGTGCATGTATCCTTCCCTAATTTGGTGGTATCACGTTTTCTTCTAGGGGGGACTTGAGCGTTTTCCACGTTATCGCTTTAAGCTTCCTTGCATCTAGGTCTGAAGTTTAGGTATCGGCATTACATATAGTACAGAAAATATGCTTTTATCTATATCTTAACCCGCTACGCCACTATCGAAAATGCATAAAACGTACATCCAATCCAAAAAGTATTTTTTCCTTTGGTACACTCGTTTTCCTACAATACCTACTCTACTCCTCCTCATCGCCCTCCATATCCCCCTGCTCCCCCTTCTGCTTCTTCTCCTCCGCCAACCTTTTCGTATACTCCATCGCCTGCGCAATCACATACTCCTCCCTCTTCTTCTCCCCCGGCGCAAACCTCTTCTCAAACTCCAACCACTTGTTAAACACCCCGTTCGCCTTCTTCGCGCTCAACTTGCCCGCCAAAACCCTCGGAAACAACCTCCTCACCACATCCAGGTCCCCCTGTCTGATTTCCATATCGATGTAAACGTTCCAGATGTCTAATCTTGCTGGATATGCCGCGAGAAGCTTTTCAAACAGTGTTCGGCCCATTTCGATCTCGCCGGACTTGTACTCTAGTTGCGCGAATTTGAGGGTTAAGCTTGGGTGGACTTTTTGGTCTTGAATAGCCTGCAGAGCCCGTGATAATAGAATCCTTGCTTCGTCCCCTCTCTCGTGTTCCATCAGATATGTAAAGTAATTGATCCACACCTTTTCATCCTGCGAAAATTTCTTAATCATAACCTGGAAGACTTCGTTCGCCTTGTCCAGCTTTTTAGCTTGAATGTAGATGGTGCACATGCCCTCGTGGACCTTCTTGCTGTCATTGTATTGGCAGGCGTTCTTGAATGCCACATCGAGCGTCTCTGGTGTTCCAAATTCCAGCTCCAGGTTGAGTCTCGCTTTCCAGATGTTAAGTTTTGCTTCTTCGTTTCTATGATCGATCTTCTTCAGGGCACGTTCAGCGATTGCACGAGCGCCAAGGGTATCGCCAGATTCGACGGTGAAAGCCATGTACGCCATCCAAAGGAGAGAGTCATCAGGGGTGGCTAAGAGTAATCGCTCGTAGTCCGCAGAGCTTTGAGGCTGACGAGTATCAAGATCGCCGGTCATGTCAACCTTGATAGCGTTCTTTTTCTTTTTCTGCTTCTTGGCGGATTCACCTTCATCCTCAGATTCGGAAGCTACTTCTTCACCCGCGAAGAGGTCGTCCATTGCATCACCAGCCCAGTCAGACGTCAAACCAGTGAAGGCACCAGTAGATGGGCGGTCAATTCCACTAAATGTAAGACCGTCTATGACATCAAGTTTAACGCCTCCCTCCTCTTCATCCTCATCTTCCTCCTCGTCATCCGCGTCAATAACCAATCCCTCCTCTGGCTTGGCCTGTGGAACAAGTTCCTCTTCTGGAAGATCCTTCAAGTAGCTTGCCTTCAACCCGAAAGATATCCTTCCTTTAGCTCTATCAATCTTAAGGATCTTTGCTTTGACCAAATCACCTTCCGCAAACAACTTCTGTGGATCAGGATCTCGTTCGTCGGACATCTGCGACTTATGACACAGACCGCTAACATTGTCCGAGCCTTCGATGACAATGAAACATCCAAAGTCGGTGACCTTGCGGACATGCCCATCCACAAATTCCCCAACATTATAGTCTGCAATCGTCTTCTTTGCGGTTCCGCTAACCACCGATTTCTTCAAGTTGATGCTTACTTGGTTTGAGTCGAGATCCACTGACATGACCTTGCCTCTAACCAGCTGATGGACTTTGAACCCCTTTTTCCAATCCTTCACAAATTCGTCACTAAGGTCTGCTATCCTTGCACGGGCGACGACGGTGCCACCAAGATGGATATACACTCCATTGTCCGCAACGTTAGTGACAAACCCACGATATACTTTTCCAACCTTCACATCCTCTGCTGTTTTGATTTCCACATCCTTAACCTTTGAAGAGGAGTCCAAAATTCTTGAAGGGCGCGTCGATAGGTGAACCTTCTTGTTGGATGGATCTACGCTCAAGACGCAGACTCGTAGGATACTATCCTTCTGGAAAGACTTGACACTAGCTTTATCAAAGTCATCTGTCATTTCTGCAAGGCTAACGGAGCCTAGCAAAGTTTCTGATAGTTGGACAAGCACTTTCCCGTCTGCGACTTTAGAAATCCTTCCGGGGAGCATCATCCCTTCGCTAATAGTGTCTAAGTCGAGTTGTTTCTTCCCACCAGAGAATCTGGCGGTGAGTTCTAGCTTTCCAGTATCGACGTCTACCTCAAGAACGGAGACCCGAAGCGCTGCGCCAATTGGATAATGTTTTTCCAAATTGGTCAGGGCAGCAACATCATCTGAGACATCCAAAAGCTTGACTCGGCCACGAACATTTGGTGTTATACTAACCCACAAATGGTCGGGCTGGACATTATTGACGAAAGCTAGGTATGTCTCCCCATACTTCAAGTCGGAGTAATTAGTCAAGTGGGCCGTTCCAGCTCCGAGGTTCTTTGACTTCGCCGTCAACTCAAAAGTCAAGAGTTTTCCTGATACTCGGTGCGAAATTGGCAAATATCTATGGCTCTTCGTATCGTGCAGCCCAATAACTCTAACATCAATTTCCTGGCCTTGAGTAAGCCCCTGTCTTAAAAACGGGTGTCGCTTATTCTTGATAGAGTCCCAGTCATTGAAATATTCGGAGACGTCAACTCGGCCCTTAACGTTTTCGGCCAAATCAATGTTGAGTTGGGTTGGCTTGACTGCTGTGATTCGTCCCTTCGCTATGGTTGCCCTCTCAAGATCTTCGATACTTGAAATCTTGGGGTCCACTGGATTCACGATAACTCGAGACTCCGTACCAGGCTTCTTTGCTTCCGGTTTCTCCTGCACGGTGGCAGCCTTCTCGGCGGTTTGTGGGGGACGTAGAGACAAAGTGAATTGCTCTTTCGAAGGATTAATATCAGTGACGTAGCAGGTGATCGACTGTAACCTATGGTACCCATAGTCCGCCAGGTCTTCTACCTCTCTCGGAAGCGCCTAGTATAAAGTCAGCAATTAACCAAACGCAATCTTAATAGTGTATTTACACACCTTTCTCGGGAGAAGAGCTGTAGTTCCGTTGATAAAGCTAACAAAGATGCCAAAGTGTGTTATATCCTTAATGAAGCCTGCTACCGCATTTCCAACTTGGACATTTAGGAAACTCTTGACAAGTGACCCAGATTTCGCTGCCTTTACCATGCTTGGCTTGGAAGTTAGATAAACAAAGTTTCTTAGTTCGTCTTTTCGAAGAGCAAGCAAGTCGGTCAGCTTTTGGCCAGCCCTAAGTTTCTTGAATGCCGATAGGTTCTTCTCCCTGGATCCATCCGTTAGATGCCCAAGAACTAGGAGACCCTTGACGCCCTCTCCAAGATCCACAACAACATCATCGTTAGATTTTTCAACAATAGGCCCTTCCACCAAACCTCCGAGTTTAATGTTTTTCAGGGCTTCCGATTTCTCTCTGCTTGAATCTCCCTCGGTGCTCCTACAAGACAGGCGAACTTTTTTGTGCATCGGATCGCTAGACAAAACATGAACATTCAAAGTTTGGCCAACCTTAAAGTGCTCCATAGGGTCTTTGATAAATGCCTCGCTCATCTCCGAGACTGGAAGGAAACCTTTAACGTCACCGTAAAACTCTAGGATAGCTCCGGTTGGCATCAGCTTGACGATGGTTCCAGGTGTCTCTTCATCTTCTTCTACATCAATGTAGTCTGCGAAAACCGGGCCTTCCGAGTTAACGATCGCTTTCTTCAAGGTCATCTTGATCCTGCGCAAATCTTTATCAACCCGTAGAATTCGGCCCTTGACAGAAGCGCCCTCCCTAAACTTCTTCTCTGGATGCTGCAGGACCACGTCTGACATATGCATCTCCGGCACATATGCCTCAATACCCTCTTCTATCTCTACCATCATACCGCCTGCTGTGAATCGAGTAATCTTTCCCTTCACAACATCTCCAGGTTTGACGTCTTCCAATTTGAGATATCTTTGCGATATTACTTTCTGTTCCATGGAAGCAATCAAGAGTCCGTCCATACAGTTGTAGTCAAGAATTCTAATGGTATGCTGGCTTCCCACCTGGTATGGCCCATTTGGTAGAATGGTGTCGATCTTCCTATCTGATATGCGAGAAATGTGGACAAAGGCGAAGGTACCTGGGAGGCCAATGTTGAGAATTAGACCCACTCCGGGAATAATATGACGTACAGCGGCATCCGACTTTGTGGCACCAATAGGGAGTTTCGATAGCGACAGCTTGCCTCTAGCATATGTCTGAGGTATCATCTCTAGGACGTGTTCTAATGTTGACCCCGCAAATTTCTTGTTCTCGGACCCTGGAATGGTTGCCAGGAGCCGAACTTTAATGCTCCTCCCAGGCCGATACTTGTTTTGCAAGGCCTCACTAGTATAGCAACTGGAATGGAATAAATCGATAGTAACATCTATCGAACCCATAATCTTGCAAACCACTCCATTGTCTAGGACATCTGTGACTAAAGCTTTAGACACCAATGTTCCTGGCAAGAAGCAATCGATAGTGGGCGCATCATTGACCGCATATCCCTTTCCCACCTTCCCTTTGAGAACGCTTTGGAAATCGGATGCCAATTGGACGACTTTCCCACCACTGGTCAGGCCAGTGATGAAACAAAAGAAAGTACGGCCAACTTTCATAGTGCTAGGAGGCTCAGCGCACTCGGATTTTGCCATAAATCCGGAAGCAAAATCTAGGCCGAGGTCCATTACGTATCCATTGTCCTCAATACTTTTGACAGATGCTTGAAGCGTAGCTCCTTTGACCAACTCGGTTTCTGTAATCCCCGGGTTCGTGAGGGAGGGTAAGAGACTGAGTTCGATGTGTTTCCGGTTCTTCTTGTCTCTAGAAGTGCTTCCTGTTGAAACACTCATGATATACGCTCGGACGGGTTGGTTGACCTCAAACAGCATGTCCAAATCCGGCACCTCAGTCTCCGGTTCTTCATCCTCATCCTCATCCTTGTCCACATCCATACTATCTTCATCGCCCAGGCTAGCCTTGAGAAGGTTTGTATATTGCTCGGATATTGAGGTAAGGGGTGCATAACCGACGAGATTGTTTGGTAAGGCGACTGCGACATCCTTCTTTGTAATCTTGGAGATGAATCCAAATACGATTTGTCCGGGGACGAGTTTCTAGTGACAGGATTAGCGATTAACAATTATTAAACGGAAGGAACCGCAAGGTACGCACCTTGTAGGAGAGTTGTTCGATCTTAATCTCAGGTTCCTGTGTATCTGTGTCCTCCTTTCGATGTTTCTTGGCGGATGACGGCTTGGTCGCCGACTGACGACGCTTTCGCTCAGGTTTCTCGGTTGCGATTTCGTCTTTGGTTTCGAATAGAACTTCTCGCGTAGCCTCGTTTACGACTTCTTTATACTCTAGGGGTGTAAGCGCCGATGCGCCACCACGAGGGAACGATGGCTCTTCTTTATTTGACTTTCGCAATGTAGATTGTACGGAGGGTTGAGGATCAGCGGGCTTTGTCGATGAAGTCTTCGACGCCGACTTTTCCTTCGACTCGACGGTTTTTTGACGTTTCGTGGACTTTGAGGCATCATTGGCACCTTTGGAAGGCGAATCCTTCCGTTTATGGGCCATAGCTGTAAGAGGGTGGATGTCGCGAGTCAAAGTCTTGAAGGTGAAAGCTGGAGAAAAGATCGAGTGGAGCATCAAAATATTTTTTTTTCGACCTTCACGAAATTTTTTGGATGGCCGCCGCGCCAAGGCTACACAAGCGGATCTTGGCGTGGTGCCTGTGCGCAGGGTATCTGCAACACATCCAAACAAGCTTTACTGACAGCCAGAGCCATTTGGCCTGGCAGCTGGGCTGGCTCAGGTTTTAAAAATCATTTTGTTCGGGCTAAAGATGTTATCACTCACTGATATATCGGATCAATCTACCATGGAGACATGTGTAAGGAGTCTTTTGTAACTTTAACTCAATAGTCTGCAGGCTCGCTTTAATTGTCAACTCCAAAGAAGTCTTCATTCATATATTTGCAGGGCCCCCAGCAAATCCCCTTCTTGTGAAGCATCTAATCTTGTAGATATTATTATATAGATCACCAAGCTTATAAATATATAAACTAGAACCGCACATTGGCAACGAACACTTATTCCTGCGCTACGCAGATAGCCAAATGTCAAGATACCATAGCCGCCAATGTCAAAATAGCCACAGGAGAATTCAGGCTTATTTTGATTCTAGTCGCTTTGTCTTAATACTACTAGCTTATAAAGTCTACATTCTATAGGGATTTAGAACCCACCACATATATAGTTACCTGGAGAGAATTCATATATGAGGAAATATCGAGACCGGTCCTGGACAGCTGCAGGCCACAGGCTTTCTAGTCCCTATGCTCCTATTCCTTTAATGTGTATCATTTAATACCTCACACCAATGGTCCCGAATATAATAAATGCTTGTCCCAAATCACTCACAAGCCTGCCCCGAAGCCATAAAACCAATTGATATACCTCATCCATGGGTGAGAAATAAACTCTTTAAGAGGAACCACCCCAACCCCCTGGCCACTCAGGCGTTAAAATCATGTTCAAATTATGTCATCCATTGTTCCAGAAGGCTGCACGTCGGCCGGTTCCGAACGATCCGAGTCATGTCTGGCGTGTTCAGGGAAAACCCGACGTGAGATATATTCTCCGCATAGAGGTTCTTTTCCAGCTATGCCGATGCAAGCGAGAAATATGATCCGGTGCTTGAATTTAGATAATATGCCTCTGGAGAACCCCGGATGAGTGTAAAAAAAATAATAATAAATAAATTGAAAGAATTCTGTGTTGTACTTTCCACAATTGGAAGTTAGACGAGAAGCACCAAAGTCAACGAGCATCTCAAGCATGTTTATATATAGGAAACCTCTTCTTTTAATCCCAGATCCGCCCAATATTTCGAACGAAAAAGTACCCTATCTACCGACATACAATTGAAACCGCGCGAGATCTGTCTCTCCACAATTCCGCAGCTGCTTCCACGACCTTCCAAAACGCCACCCTTGTAGACGTACCAGAATTTTATTCCAAAAATGGCTCAGTACACCCTTCCCCCAATCGAAACGATTCCGCAGCTCCCCGCAGAAGAACGAGCCGAAATGCTGTCACACCTATTCGAACCATGTGACGCCCTCAACACCCTATGCATCGAGGGCCTTGGCGCGACCACTTTTGCAACGTATAATGACCTGATTACATACGTCCGAGACGAGCTCTTGCGACTCAAAGAGTCCCCGTTAGCTTCCGACGTTGAATGGTTGCTAAAGATACTATCCGCCCACCCGCGCTTGGGTGCAAAGAAGGTTGAATCTGCACATTCCCGGAGCGAGCAGGCGAGCCTGGGCGGACCGACGGAAGCTGCTGAACTTGAAAGGTTAAACAATGCATACGAAGAAAAATTTCCTGGTGAGTTTCAATTCACAAAGAATTTTTCTTTTTTGTCGTCGCATTTTTTCGTACTACCAGCTTCAAAACGCTTAAATTCTCCGTCTTGGTTTGGGAATTTACGTGAAGGCGTTTTATGTACGAGTCGTGGTATACAGATTTATGCATATGTGCCAAGTTTTTGCAACGGATCATTATAGCCAGTTCTCTATCTATGCCCTTGTGGATATTTTGAAGGCCGAAGAAAAACAATAACCCATAATTACTAAGAATTATGGGGAATGGTATATGCATTTTGGATAATAGCGATAGCGGTGCCAATATCTGCTCATGGATATTTCCCCATGTTTTTCGAGAGCCTGGGTGCTATCTTGTCAATGACAAGGTGGTTTATCCAAAGCGGCATTTGCCTCCTCGAGCTTTATCCCAGGCACGCACGAATAAATCTCCCTTGTACGACTCGGTTATCCAGATCGTCGAGACGGGCGGCGGGACAAGGCCGACCAGAAAGAAGTTTTCCCCTGGCTTGCATTTTTCGAATTTTTAAATGCGTGAATTATTGTGCAGAAGGAGACGAAAGTGGCCTTGTGACGTTTTTCTAAAAAGAACATTCCTCTGAGAGAAAAGAAGAACAATCGTCTTGATGCTAATTCGTCTAAAAAAATTTTTTTTGCTAAATTCTACAGGGATGCGATTCGTGTAAGGCCAATAAATTCCTTTCCCCGCATTTTCGTCAGACGGTCCCGGACGCACAGATACTTTCATGGATGGTGGTACTGGTTGCTGTTTGGCCTTTTTCATGGGCTGCGATCAGGAATTTGTTGCATTTTGGTGTGCTGTTCTCTGGCCCTCCCTTGCACCCAATAACCACCACTTTCTCTCGGAGCGAAATGAGAAAGAAAAAATTTTTCGAACCCTCGTCGTACATTAAAAACAGGTAACTAGGACCGAACTGAAGAATGATCACCAAAGCTGATTGGGGTTTTCCCTCTATTTTTAAATTAAAATAGTGTTTTCGTCGCAGGCCGAAGTAGACAGGCCATTATGAACGATATGGAAACAAGAATTGCTCGTGGTGATATCGAGGCGGAGAAACTTGAGGCAATTAATGTGAGCTCCTTCGGTTCGCTTGTTGAAAGTGGCTTTGGATTTTTTTTATACTGCCTAAATTGCGAAAATAATACATGGCTGACAGTATTTCCTCCTCTTAATGGTGGTGTTGAATAATACAGGCGATGGCGGATATTGCCATGGACAGAGCAAAGAAGCTGATGCAATAAAAGAAGGCACAGGGATAGCAGCCATCCTTGAGCAAGAAAGGATGCGGGAAATCGTGGAATAAAATGCTGGAAAATTAGAAGCGAAGGAATTATGATCATGCAATGAAAGAATGATTTTGATCAAATATGACGGAAGAAAAATGAGATTAGAAAGTCGTTAATTTTGTGATAAAAAAGTGACAGGGCATTATATTTTAATCCATGATTTTAAAGGGGATATAGTGATGGTTTTTGAATAATTCGTAAGTTTCGTAATGATCATGCAGAATCTCAGGAAGAATGAATGATATGGCAAGAATATACCCCGCTTTGAAAAAAGCACGAAGACACCAGACTCCTTGAATGATAGAAGGGAAAACAAAAAGGAAACATAGCGAAAGAAATGACTTCCTAAACCCCTAGCGCTTCCATAAAGCAAATGCAGGAAAATATATGGGTATCTTTTTGGTATAATATGTTGGATAGAGGGCAGTGGTAAAGAAGAACGGAAGGTTTTACTGGAAGAAGTGCCACGGGTATTCTTCATCCTCGGCCTCCTCGGGTTGGTCTTCTTCATACCTCGGAATATCATCTGCCTCCCATCTCTCCTCAAGAATTTCAGCAGAAGGAGGAGGGTTATGCAGAGGATCAGCCTGATAACCTTCAAAGAGCATTCTATGCCGTCTATGTTCCATCAGGTTAGGTCGGGTCGCCAAATGAGGGGTAACGAGCCTCGAGAGGATGAGAACGTACCTTAGGATATCAGCCTTCTTTTCTTCAGCAGACTTCTTAAGTTCTTCATCCCGAGACAGGCCATCCCGACGAATCTTGTTCAGAATGGCAGTTTTTCGGATCAGGTCCCCTTTCATCTTCGGCAGTTTACCCCTTCCAATCATTTGAAGGCCAGGTCGTGAAACGGAAGTTGGTCGACTGGCGAAGCCTTTCTTCGAAGGAGGGTATGAATAAGGAGAGCTCAAAGCAGAAAATGCGATTTGAAGCCGCAGGCGTCGTCGCTTCTCAGGGCGTTCATAGTCATCGTATTCTGATAAAGGTCGGCAACGCTTTCTGTTACAGTCGTAGTTGGGTGGTTGTGTTGTTCCAGTGGTGGTACAAGGCATTGAAGCTGAGAAACTGAAGTGGTCGTATTGTGGATATGTGAACTGGAAGAAGACGTATGGAGTTTGGACTGACAATATAGGTCGAGCAGTGTCGCAAATATCCAGAATAACGTTCACTTCAGCTCCTGCAACTGTCTCCTCCACACACATTTACACACAATTTTTTTGTTGGATAGATTCCTTCTATTGGAGTTGTCGAGAGGGAAGAGATTTTGCTGTCGGCTTATGGTTCGAGAGACGGATTATACTGTCGGACAGAGTGCAAAATTTCACCCCGAATCATTTTGGGAGATTTTCTGGGGAAGATATGAATGCATGTAAGTCTCGTGAGCAAGGTGACAGGTCGTATTTAAAAAGGGAGCCGAAGGACGGGACGGTCTGGGGAAAAGTGTTTACTAAGACGGGCAAGACAACTGACTGACTCCATGCTAATTTTTTTTTTTTTTTTT
>LDUD01000132.1:85424-102594 GCA_012184295.1 Dactylella cylindrospora
ATACGATGTTAGGATGCATATATGCACGGGCGTTGGGGAAACAGAATTATTCAGATTCTATTCAACGACAGGGTTGGGATCTTTGTTGTTTCCTTTCTTCCCAAAGTTTTAACTTTACCTGCTTTAATTTATCGAACAATCCGAGAATGTGAGGGACATATGTATATAGAAAAAAGACGCTTCTTCTAAACGCGCCGAGGTGTTAATTCGGCGTCTAGGGTATAAAGCCAATGTTCATTCCAATTCATGATTGCAACCGAACCTCATTTCTACAAGCCATGGTACGATTATATGGCCTTCGGCTTTTCTTCAAAATACTTATTTTACTGAACGCCAATTGCGGGTATTCCGACCCTATTTGTTTTTTCTCTTCATATCCTACACTTCAGTAAACGCCATGAACCAATCCAAGGAATAATGAAGACCCCCTAAAAATATTTAAATCGCCCAATTCAACCGATCAAATGGGCCTCCTGGATTTCAACCACTTGTCTGCCTCGATAAACTTTGGAGCGTCGAATGTTAAGTTATCCTTCGCAGCAGTGTTGACCCCCGTCATTATCTATATCGCACAGGTTAGCATCAATCCATTAGTAACGTATCCATCCGTAACAAATCTGACTTACAGCATCCCACAGTCGAAACGCCTTATTAACATCAGCCATGACGTCCACCGACTGCACAAACATCTGTGGAATTAGACCCTCTTCCTGGATTCTTGCCCTCGTCTCATACGACGTCGGATCCTCGGTATTTGTCAACTCATCAAGATACGTCTTGACCGCAATTCCCAGCCCCGCATTGAAATCCTCCACAAAAGGTATCTGTAGCCCCAAATCGGCCCAGTCCTTTCTATCTTCCCTGTCCGCATCACCATGCATTAAGAGAGATGCCAGAACCATCTCCATAAGATTCTCAATGTTCCTTGACAGTAGTTGTACTACAGAAATGAACGCTAGCAAGGTCCTGCTGAGAGGCCCTGTGTAGCCGATACTCTTGTGACGAAGTTTGCCTAAAGAGGCAACGCGAGAAATCAAGCTGCAATTCTTCTTATCCGATTCTCTACCTGAGTATTGGTTGAGAGTGTTTGGGTCTGCCTTTAAAATCTTTGCTTTCAGGAGTTCGATACCAAGATAGCACGCTTCTTCCAACTCGTCCTCAGGGTTTAAGGCCGACATGGCTGCCGCCAACACCCGTCCCCAGGCTGTAAGCTGATGGTCCGGTGCGACGAATCCCCGAATTTGCAATGTTCTCCAAATAGTGTTAAGAATTATCTCTTCGGTTGTTTTCAGAAGGTTATCAGTAGTCTTCGCGGTGATAGTTTTCGTCGCTAAGTCCTTGTTGGAGAGATGCGTGCAAGCAAATCCTAGTAACGACTTTGTAGCACTACTTGTATATGAGGGTCCAAAGGTAGCTTCCTTGACATTCCAGCCATTAGTTAGTTCGTACGGATTTGGGTTCAGGTCCTTAAAGATTAGTTGCTTCGGATTGCTCTTGTCATGCCAATACACAACATTGATCTTCCGATTCATCCACCAATGCTGTAGTGGCTGAGCGAGCAGGGATAGACACTGCGAGCGTGGAGTTTGCATGCTTTCGAGGTAAACTTTATAGGTATCGCCCTCTCCAGCATCCAAGGGTGCATGTTCCTGTAGCTCCTCCGACACAATCATGTCCAGGACTGGCGAGCTTAGGACACCCTTCGATAGGTAAAAGTAGACCTCCTCTGGTAAGCGGTTGCCCATAAACTCATGCATGTCGCCAGGAGCCTCATCTAGATTCATCGGCTCCACCCTTCCTTCATCCGTAAGAATAGGTTGGTGTTTGATTGCGAGTCTGGCCTTCCTATACTTGTCGAGGTAACCCGAATCTCTCATCGCAGGGGACTCAGCATACTGATTAACCATGCCAGTAGCGGTTCGGTAACTCTTCAAATAATCCAGGCAAGATTTGAAAATATTATCTCGCTGAGTCTCGAGGATTGGGAATGTGTTACAAAAGTCGAAGCCGGATAGAATACATGCGTCGATGAACTGTTCATGGTTCAAGCCTCCCAGGTCCTGCATAATCGCCTTCTTATTAAGACACGAAAATGATCCCCTGGGGAAGTTAAACCCAGTGATAACTTTCTCCACATCGTAGAAGAATACTTCTGCTGGCCCGAATATGGCGTCAATATATTGTTTTGGGTGCCTCTCCAAGTAAACCAGCTGTGCCCAAGCAGCATATGGAGCTACTTGGAAATCGATCCCGTTCTCCCTGAGTATTTTCCTCAAGTACCTGTAGATCTCCTGGGGCTGTAGTATACCAGAATCACCAAAAGCTTCTACAGCTTCTTTCGCGTGTCCTCCGTCATAAAGCGCCCAAGCGTTGCTTCTGTTCTTGGCCGTCATGTCTGCCACCGCTGACACTTTATCTGTACGAAGTGGCTGTATTCCGCTAAACACGAACAGCGGTTTGATACCAGCTTGGTGCCATTCTGCCAGATCATCTTCGATTTTGCTCTTCAAGCTGAATGGGAATCCACCAAGAGCTGGAACGAGAGGTTCTTTCGTCCCGGGACCATCAATGATCTTCTTCAGGTAGTTTCCTGCGTCTACTCCGATGACAGTATCTTTCAGTACAGAGAGCGGGAGATTTTGGAGGCGGTTCGTGGACCATGCATCGAAATTGCGGACTAGGATAGAGATCCAATTGGTTAGCTTGTCTCAGGGTCTTAGGAATGCGGAACCACCAGCTTCAGGGTTTTCGTACCTGATCCGCCTATCGACAGCGGGGTAGTAACGGCTTTTGGTGCGGGAGCGGGCATTTCGTACGAAAGTTCCGAAGAAAGGCGTGAAGGTAAAATGTGATTTGATTTCGGGGTTCTAAATCAGGTATTGCGCGAAGGACCGGAGAGTTCGAAAAGCGTCGGGTTTCTAAATCTGGAAGAGAAGCAAAATCTCCAAACTATAGCTTGGAATCGAGCTGTAATGGTTGAAAGGTAAGGATTGCGGGTAGAGAAAAAGAAGCAACGGAGAAAGAAAAGAAAACACGTCGAACGCCCTGCCTATGATCCTCGTGATCAGGACGGGTAGTGGACGCGATTGTGATGAAATGTAAGGATGATTGTGGTGATACCAGTCCAGTGGGGCCGTTCCAGTTCCAGGAGAATTGAATTAACTGTCGTTTGAGCTTCCAGCAAGCCGCAGCGGGTTGAAACGGGGTGTTGCGGTGTTGCGGTGTTGTGCTGTCTCGGCGATCTTCCCCACACCCAACTCAATCTCCAACACAGAGCTTCCCGGCCTCGTCAAACCAACAAAGTCAAATGATACTCTCATGATGCAGAACATTCCGCGAAACATGATCTATGGCTCCCAAGCAGGAGAAAAAAGAAAGAAACGAACTTGTACTCTCATACAGTCCCTATGCAGTCCAACCAGTCAGATGCTATAGGTAAATAATCCGACTCCACAGTTAAATCTAGCACACCCCCGCAAGCGAGCAAGAGCAAAGCCCATACAAAGCCTATCTTATTAGTAGTTGGCTAGCCTGCGTCGCCGAAGTTGCGCGGACGCAGCTTAAAACGACCAACAATCGGCAGGTCACAAGAGAGCCAGAATTAATTGGACTTGTTGAAACTCTCACGCAATACACCGAGGTATGGCTTCAATAAAGCCCGAAATCAAAAACCCTAAAGATTCCGTGTCTACGGCAAATTCTCAGCTGTTTTCAAGACGAAATATCATTTGACAGTCGCGCGTGCGCGGAGAGGGTAGCTCCAATGGGACGCTGACAAGAGAATGCTCCGTGAATTTCGTACTGGTACAGTCACATAACTTAAAATATCACTGCAATGTACGTGTATGACGGATATCAATCGGCTTTCCCAACTTTTTGAGCTGTAGCAAAAGAAAAACTAGCCCCAATCATTGTCGCTAAATAAGATTTCACCAAGCTGCATTTACAGCAAGCCTGCATGCTGCGGGGACCACAGGGAAATCTTGTTTTTCTGCATGAGCCTTTTAGCTAGCTCGGAACCACGAGGTTTTCTCTAAAGCTAGCTGCTTAAACTTGAGTAGTCTAGTAAGTAGCGCAGCCATGTAGCTGGGCTAGCTTGCTCGTTTCGGTGGGAACAAAAATCAAAATGAAACCCCACGCCGCCCCATTTACATTATTGCATTTGCGTGGCCCATCCCCATCCCTTCCCTTCCAATCCCAATCCGTGGGCCCCGATTCCCATCCCACCATCCATCCCATCCACCAAAATGGACGAAATGCGCAGGCGGCTGATGATAAGAAGAGGGAAAAGGTCTTAGAGATAGCTGCCGCGCCGCCTCCTCTGAGATGCATCGATATCAGGATCCCTATAAGTTAGGAAGGTCTCGACCCTTCCAAACCTAAACAATTCTCCCATCCCCCGACCTTTCCGAGAATCACCATCCCTCTTCAGTAATAAATCCCGTAAGGTAAACCGAGCTTTGGATCTTTATTTAACAAGTAAATCCCCAAAGTTACCCGGAAATCTTAGTATCGCATTCAAACAATATATCGCACTGTCTCATAAAACTCTCTCTAGAGATGGCGCCGAAAGACCCCAACTCGATGGTCCAAATTCCAGTCATCGATGTCTCACAGATAAATACAGAAACCGCAGACCGACTAGTCGGTGCGGCAGCAACTTATGGCTTCGTCTTTGTTGAGCTGGAAACTAGTGGCATAAAATCCAACCAGATACAACACATGTTCGAGCTGGTAAGAAACCCCCCCTGACCCTACTCCAAGCTTCATGTAGCAGAAGCACGGAAGCATGTGTAATATATTAATATATTATAAAAAATATTTGCATAAACTAACAATGTCGGGGCTTAACCTGAAATTATGTGGTTTTAGTCACAAATATTCTTTGAATCTCCAGCATACGAGAAGGTGACATGCTCGATATCAGAAAATGTAATACAGCAAGCGCAAGCTCCATTTCTTCGCCACTTCTCATCCAAACTAATAACATTGTAGAACAAAGGTTGGAGCTCTCTTGGATCAGAAACATTAGATCCCGAGAACCAAAGAGTATGTTTGATATATTCTGTATCTTTTATCATGACATACATTGCTAACAAACATAATAGGTAGGGGACTTCAAAGAGTAAGCGCAAACTACCATCTTCCTTGCTTCGAATCTCGAAGACACTGGTAAGAGACAGATTTGACTAAGGGCCATTTTATGCATTAGAGCATTAAATTTCGGTGAATTCGAAAACGGGAAAGCCCAGCAGCCACTCCCAGCTTCTCTAGTAGATTCCGAGAAAGCGATCAGCGATTTCTTTGATGGATGTCACTCTCTTTGTGTCACACTCCTCCAACTATTCGCGATCGGATTAAAAGTCGACGAAGAAGCCGGAGGCAAAGATTGGTTCTCTTCAAGACATGACCGAACATTGGGACCATCAGGGAGTATTTTAAGATGGCTACACGTTCGTACCCCAATATTACCCGCATTTCTAGAACTGCCGACACAAAAGCTGACGTATTAAATACGCGCCTCAGTATCCGGCAATACCGGATGGGTCCGACTACATCCCAGAGAATGATATCAGAGCAGGTGCTCACTCCGACTATGGTAGCTTAACCCTTCTCTTTCAGAGGCCCGGTCAGGAGGGACTAGAAATACTATCGAAAGGTTGGCAGCCGGTACCTGTGTACCCGCCGTCAGTGGATACGAATCGTCCGCCGCCTGTACTTGTCAATATTGGCGATTTACTTTGTAAGTATAATCTTAAACTTAGCTGCTGTGAAATTGCTAATGTGATTTAATGGCTCGCAGCATATTGGACCGGCGGCCTCCTCAAGAGCACTATTCACAGGGTAGTCTTCCCAAAGAATGGCCGCGTCGGCGGAGAGGACAGGTACTCAATGGCTTTTTTCTGCCATCCTGTTAACAACGCGCTGCTAGTCCCCGTACCCAGCGAGTTCGTTCGAGAGCGCGGCAAGGGAAGAGGGGCTATGGAAGCAGAAACAAAAGGCAAAGTCATCACTGCGCTAGAACACCTCAAGAGTCGCCTAGCTGCTACGTATGGGTGGAAGAAATGATAGACTCACGAATCGTAGAATAAACTTTCTTTTGGTCAGTTTTAGATATGCTCTGCGTGTACTTCTAGACTCTTTTATCTTTTAATTTGGTGTCTTAATCATATTCTTCTCTGCCTGCTAGATT
This sequence comes from Dactylella cylindrospora, assembly GCA_012184295.1. Taxonomy (NCBI): domain Eukaryota; kingdom Fungi; phylum Ascomycota; class Orbiliomycetes; order Orbiliales; family Orbiliaceae; genus Dactylella; species Dactylella cylindrospora. Next base: position 91,618 of record LDUD01000132.1, read on the forward strand.
ACACAACTTTTTTTTTTTTGTAATTCCTTACCATAGCGCAAACCTGCTAAAAGATCTATTCTAAACCTCTCGTACAGTACAAATTCATATTATTGCACATAAAAGATTCTATAATATCCGCCGCTCAACCGCCTCGACAAGTTTATTGGTTTGCTCTGCCAGTGATAGCGTTAGAATGGTGTGTGGTAATATCCGGGCCAAGTGAGCCGTGAAGCCCTATTCACAATATATTAGCAAAAACTGCACTCAGCCCCCAACCCTACTCATCCTTACCTTGTAAACTGCAAAAACACCCTCCGTCTTTATCGTCTTGACAAAACAGTCCGCAAGACTTGAGTAAAGATTTCCATTCTGGTTGTACATTCGCGACATTATCGTATCCGGCGGGTGCATAACCACACACACCGCAAACCCACTGCACGTACTCGCCGCAATATGCTTCAACGGACCCTCGGACAACAAGTCATGCTTCTCAATCTGCCTCTTGGCCACAAAGTATGTCGGCAGCTGCACGCTACTCCCCGCGCCCGTCCTAACAACAGCACTAGTAACACCACGGTATAGTCCCCTAACGCCCTCCCCCTGGTATATCGTCCTCGCGGCCTCGATAAAATTCTTGTATGGATGTTGAGTGCCGACTGGGAAAGCGGGAGAGTAGGATTGTAAACGGGTTTTGAAGAGGAAGAAGGGCGAGCCGGCGACTCCGCCAATGATTCCGGATAGCGCGCCAGAGAAGATGTTTACGTAGAATATTTGTTTGGTCTTGTCGCCCGAGACGAGCTTGGTGGTTGTGGAGCGGATTGGTTCATAGAAGCCGAGGCGGCAGCCTGTGGATATCTCTTTCTTAGCTCTTCGATCGCCAATTAACGCTATAGCTGTATGGGAACTATACCGTTTAAGAGAATTTGATAGATATACTACAAGCGACTATCAGAACTTCACTTCTACACATATCTGCGACGCATAAGAACTTACAGCACACCCCAACCCTTTCTGCGTCCCTCTCAACCCCTCTGTCCTATAAATCAATCCTAATGCTTGTAATATGCCCGTATAAACTTTGTGGACCTGGTTTTTCGCCGCAAGTTCTCCTTGTAATTGTAATCTTCACACCTTAGAAAGCATTTGCGCACAGCATTTTGTCGACCTGTCAGCGGAACTGCAATCGGTACGAATATAGTTTCCGTCAACTTTGAAACTTATTTTTTGACATCTCAATCCATGTCAATTGAACCCCCCTCCCCCACCTTCAGCTTCACACCAAGTGTTGACATGTTGGGATATAAAAGATTTTGGAGCCATAATGCAGTAAGGGTATAGCGTACCTGGTTTTAACGACTTCGAATGGGTTTGTGACGGTGACGGCGCCGCACGCAGCTATGCCGCCGGCTATAAAGCCGCCAACGGTTGTCTGCGGCATGGTTCTGGTAGGATTGTATGGAAGCTAGCTTTGTCGCAACGGAGTCGAAATTTGGTTGCAGAATGCGAAATACTGTTATGTAAACGAGTTCTAAGTGCAGTTATTATATGCGCGCTGTTGACAAGAAGCGCAGGGACGAGAACAGAGTTTTTAGAATCTGGCACGCATTCGGTTCAAGCTGAGACGAGCAATCAAGACTTGGGGGTGGGATTTAGATCTTCAATTAACTTTAAAAAGTTCGTGCTACCGTAACAGTTTCATAGCTAACTGATTCAAGACCTCAAGAGAAAGACAGAAAGAAAAAATCTTATAAGGATTAAAACGGATATGTAAAAAGACAATCAGCAGCTGGATAATAGATTGGTCAACTGTTTTCCTCTTCTCTCCTTAGATCTGGCGCAATTCAAGACGGTCTAAAAAATTGGTCGGGGTGGCCCACTCTCCGGTGCCGGAATATCCATGACCCATCAGCTTGCAGCAGCTTAGTCGAGCTACCCCCACGGGTAAATGCGGATATTGGATCTGGCCTCAAAAATAAACCAACCCCTTGTTCGGGCCTTATATAAGCTTAAACGATTTTCCGCGAGAGATCCGAGGTATACACTTTTCACGATACATGTCTATGGTTGGAAAGACCTTACTGTGCAAGAATGCGCGATATTGCGCATGCATAAAATGTTAAAACAGGATGCATGAGAACCAGAACTACAAGCTATATACTTAGCTTTGATATATACTAATTTAAACAAGACCTCTATATAGCACAAAATCTCGGAGATCCACTTTATAATATCCTATGTCCATGAATGTAAAGATTGGATGAGCGAGGAACAGCAAAAAAAAAGCTTGACATGAATGCTTGCTGCGGCATCTGTGTGGGGCTACTGTTCCAACACCACGCTGTTCTGGCTGACCCGACTGGCTGACCCGCCTGGCCTGGCTTAGCTGGCTGGTATAGCTGGACAGGCCAAACACCACCATAATAATATAATAGTCAAGCTTGGCAGCCATCACCCATCAAGACAAACCTTCCCGGCGCGCGACCAAAAATTATTTGAAGCGCTTCCAAACTAACAAACAACTTTCCCAACTGTTGACACTACCTTTCTCCTCTCACAACGATGCAATGTACTCCACAAGCCAACCCACCGCCAAACGTCTCTCCGACGTGATCCAATCCTACAGGCCCGCCAAATCCCTCAAAAACTCATCACAAGGCTCCGTTGTAACCTCGCTTGACTTTGACGATACGGGAGAATGGTTGCTGGCAACGTGCGACGATGAATCAATACAGCTTTACGATTGCAAACTAGGGAAGCATTCGAAGGAACTATTCAGCAAGAAGTACGGCGTACACCTAGCTCGATTTACACATTTACACACGAACTGCATATACGCGAGTACAAAGCAGGATGGTATGCTTATTCGCATCTTACCTGAAGGCTGAGTTCACTAGCTTATCGAATGTGACGTGCAGATACCATCCGTTACCTCTCGCTACACGACAACTCTTACATCCGATACTTCAAAGGCCACAAGCAACCCGTAAATTGCCTCGAAGTCTCCCCTCTCAACGACCTCTTCCTCTCCTCCTCCCTCGACAACACAGTCCGTTTCTGGGATCTGCGCTCCGCCAACTGTGCAGGTCTCTTAAACATCGATGCACCGGCCCAGATCGCACATGACCCCACCGGCGTCTCCTTCGCTGTAGCTTCCCACCACCATTCCCACGTCTTCCTATATGATGTCCGCATGTTCGACAAGGAACCGTTCGCCATGTTTCCCGTTCTCGATGACGAATACCTTAAACAGTTTAGTTACCCTCCGATGATGCCGGAGTGGTCAAAGGTGGAGTTTAGCAACGACGGAAGGTTGCTGATGGTTGGTACGAACGCGAGGGTACACTACATTCTAGACAGCTTCAAGGGAGAGATCAAGTGCCGATTGCAGCGGAAAGCTTCCACGCCGGTGGGTAGGGATGGCAAGTGGGATATCTTGAAAGCGAGTGGGGATATTTGCTTCACGCCCGATGCCGCGTTTGTTGTCGGTGGTATGTATTGGCCCTCAATAGTCGATTCTACGCAAGTTAAGATGCAAAGCTAACGCAGGGAAACATTGTAGGTCAAGGAGAGAAATCCGTCGCGATGTGGGATATGAACATGAAGCGAGTGGATAAGGATAAGAATTTGCAACCTTTCCTAGAACTGGATAGTCCCAAGGGACCCGCATCCGTCGTCGCCTTTAACCCTAGAAATCACATTTTTGCCACAGCTTATCGCGAAGTCGTAAGTGGAAATAATCTTTCATTATGCTAACCTGGGACAATGCTAACGTTTAACAGTCTTTCTGGCTTCCTGATCAGCACGTGTCAATATCATCACCTTCGAGAGACTAGATTTAAATTTCTCGGACTTAGATACATCATTACGAAAGCTATTGGGATATTTGGTCGACTGCTGAACTCATACTAGGCTGCATATTGAAGAAGCAATAACTAATATCAAGATATCTGCTCGGCAATTTTAGCCAGCCTGAAAGCCATATTTTCAAAGTAAAATATATCCATCCACCTGAGACGGCTATCAAAGAAAGCTGAATTGAGAGAAACAACCAATCGCCTACATGCACCTCGACCAACTCCAGCCACCTGCAATGTAGCTGGGTCGCGATACTGGCATCCGTTATCCAACGGCCAGCTAGTGCTTATCGCACTTTTTTACAATCGATATCTGCAATTGGCGCATAAATTTTGAGGCTTGTATTTTTAACATCCAACCAGATACAATAGAATAGACCCTGAACGCCACCGGTCAGCTGAAAATTTTTTTGCATTTTTCCTCGTATTCGCTAGTATCTGCAGGTGCTTTGGCGTAGAATGTGAAATACGTTCCGTGGAACGGCGGAGCTGGGGGTTTTGCCGATGTGCGATTGTGCATGTGTACTTCTACATATTACTGATTGCTCTTAGTAGCCAGTCTGGCTGCTATAATGCAAACGGGAGAAAGTAATTTAGGATGCAGGTAGGGTGGCTTATCCCATGGGCTGGCACATGTGAATTTAGGATATGCATGGTGTATTCGATTTCTTTGTTTGTTATTCGACAGAAAGTGGAAGCGCAACCATCTACTTAAGTAAATATGATAAACTATGATAAGAACAAATTTTGTTTCAAAACTTATTATATTACTAAGAACAAGTATCAGTACGATCTGCAATTAGAATTGCGTTATCAATTATGCAGGGTCGTATCCTTGAATTATAGGTACAGGCCGCAATATCGATAACCTGGTTTGGATAATAGACAGGATTAATATTGTAGACGCAACTTGTGAGCAAAAATACCACGAAACAACACGGGCACGGGCATTTCCTATCTCGATATCTCCTTGCACCCCAACCCAACCGTGTTTCATCCGTACGGAATCATCTCCGGAGGTGACGCTCCATCCTCGACAATGAATGAAAGGGTCGGAGTGTAACCTAGAGAGGTATAGCCATGCAGACTCTCGAAAAGTTAGAGCGTTTGGTGGGTGAATGCTAGTTCATAGAAAGCTGCGGCGAGGGATTTCTAGTGGGGGCTATGTGTCCTCGAATAGGGAGGCATTTGCCTGGGGGGTTGGGTATCCAGGTTCGAAGCTAGTCCAGTTGTTTTTGTAGCTTTGTCTTTCCATTATTAGCTGTGTGCAATGATACATTATAGCTTAGACAGACAAGTGTAGCAATATTTCGTGGCGTCTATAGGGATGCCCATTTACTACCTAGTCTCTTTCAATCATGATATACTTCCTAAGCTTTAACCTTAAATTTCGCTACAGTAGCAGTGATCTGCTAGAGTTCTAGAAAGAAACGTTGAATTCAAAGTAAAACATAGAAAAGTCTATTTGATTGTTCACTATAAAAAAAATCTATGGTATCAGAAACGAACGCAGCAGCGTGATACTAAAACGCTGAGAAGGATATGCGTAAAAACGGAAAGAATCAACCAAACGAGCCAACCACCAGAACACCTCGCTATGTGTCAAACAGAAGTAAAAAAATCCCAGTAGTATACATTATAAGAACTGTCCCCTCCGCGTCATGTTTCGAACCCACCATTTTATCCATCTAGTATGACGTCTTTGGCAAAAAGTCAAAAGTTGCCTTGGGAAAAGCAGTAAAGGAGTAGAGAAACCAAGCCGCAAAAATGGGGAACGACAGGTAAAATCACAAAGAGGAAGCCATCTGGACCGTCGTGAAGAAAACATGAAACAGTTCCTTGGTAGCTCGCACTCGAATGTTGCGATGTTTATGCCTACCATTGCGTTGTCTAGTGATAATGATATTATGTGCAGGCCCGTCTTCAAATTGTAATCAGAAAAATATGAACGGGTATACGTGAAAAGGGGTAGCTAGTTAGTTAGTACCGTAATGCTGGTTCTAATTACTCTCTTGGTCGAGAGAGTAGGAAGGCAACGTGTATCCATGCCAAAAAGCATATGGATAAGCATTGACCCAATTTAGTTGTAATCGCGAAGCATGCCAGCAAGATGGGTATTTGTGATTCTACCCCTCCGTGGCTTCTTCTGCTTCTTGCTATTATCCTTCTGCATGGCCTTTTTGATAGTTGCAGGGTCGACACTGGTCGGTTTCAACCCTGCCTTCTCAAGCTCCGCAGGCAATTCGGCGGGAGGCGGAATGACAATTTTCTCCCAAATGTTCTTGAATTCTATCAAGGACGAAGCCATCTAGTGTTAGCAGATTGTTGCAAAATGATACCCTACCCTTAAACCCCGAGTAGGAGAGTTACCATCGTCAATGTCCACATTCAAAGTCTTATCATTAATCCAAACCATCCTCGCCTGACCATCCTTCTTCGTCCTCGTCACCAGTATATCTCGACTCGCCTCCAATTCATCAATCGTCTGCAAAGCTCCCGACCAACCGTCCTTCAACTCCTTAACACTCAGCCCCTGAGCCGTCGTCGCCGCCTGAAGATGCGTGAGCAATTGCTGCGCGCTGCGGATGTTATGCATCGGCTTGAACGCGTACGTATCCGCCTGTTGGTCCCAAACCAGCTTGTCATGCGTCCTGAGGACGTGAATCATCGTGGTATCGAGTGGTTTCTGAAGGTACTCCTCCAGCTGGAGCACGGTCAACGGAACCTCGACCTCCTTGAGATGCTCCACCAGGTGAAGGACCTGCGTCATTATATACTGGCCCATACCGGTATCTGCGGGTTGCGAATAGACTACATTGTTCTTTACTGGTTTCTTTCGTTTGGCGGCATTGGCGGCGGCGTTGGAGCCTGTACCGCTGCCACCTGGAGTCGAGACTGGAGACGGCTGCGAGGTTGGAGCGGGCGACGGGACGTGTCGACGGGCTTGGGCAAAGTTCCCTTGCCCGACGACGCCCGATTTGAAACTTTTCATCTGCGCGGCGAGGAGCGACATTTTGAGGATATTCTTGAAGAGGATCGGCTGATCTGACGGGATATACGAAGTGCTTTCTAGTGTATCTGCGGTGACGGTGATGTAGAAGCTGGTGGCGGCGGGATGTTGGGGAGGATGATTGCAGGGAGATGGAGCGGTTGATGAGCGATGGGGTTTCGTGAAGGTTGAAGAAATGAACGTGCGCTGGTTGCAGGCAAAAAGTTTGGATCCTCCCTTGCCCTGTAATGCAAGTGATGAATCAGAAAACTAGAAATTTGGCAGCCCAACACGGCCAACCGCCTCAAAAATCCACCTCGACAACAGTTAGATCGGCTACAGCGAGTATCGCGTTAGAGAAAAGGCAAAGCAAAGAAGGAGAAATATAAACAACCCCGCCATGTCACATGAGTTCTACGCTATTAGGATGTCTCTCTCTCTAACGTTGACACGTTTCCTCGCATGTCGGGACTTATCGTCTGTCTTCCAGAAGCCTACGATGTGATCTATTTTTAAACCCTTCTGCCTGCCCGCATAGAACGTCCTCATTTGATGCAGGGCCTGCAGCCCAACCAGCTGCACGACAGCAGCCGCCGTAGTCCCTTTTATCTTGCAGGAAACCCCCTCAATCCATGGTCCGTATTATTTTTGTATCACTCTGCTTGCCGAATAATCACCGCAATAAACATTGCGCCATCAATTGACTTTATATCCAATTCGCAATTCTTGGCTACAATTGTGATCCGATGTTTACCGAGTCAAGAAGGATTGTATGAAGATAATTTACTATCAGATTGTCCGCCGGGCATTCGGGGATATCACTAAAATGTCCAAATACATTGACAGGCTTCGCAAGCAAGAGTAAAAATAAAAGAACAGGATGCCGGATAGATATATTACATGAATATCGTAAAGAAAGTAGAAAAACACGCACATATAAAAAAAACAAATTGGTATAAAATTTTTTTGCTTGCAGCCAAACTAGATCAATGAAAAGCGGATGAGGTGGGACACTTAAGAAATAGCTCGACCAAGCAGCTTGCAAACGGAAAAGGTGCTCAAAAAAATATTTCTGCCCAAGACTCCAAAGATGCCCTTTTTTGTTTCTTTTCAAGCAAAAATAAGGAAATGGGGATATATATATGCCGTAAGATTATCACAATAAACATGCGGGAATGTTCCAAGGTTGGATAAACGGTGACGAGGCTCGCGGGATCCCAAGACAACCTGCATGAAACTCGCTAAAGAGAGAGGAAGAAAAGATAATTCTTTTATCAAGAGCAAACGTCGATTAAGAATGAGAGTGGAGAAGAAAGCCCAAGAAAAAAAGATTCATTAAATAAATCCGCAAAAATGGTTTTGGTACTCGAGAAATTCCAAAGAGGTAGTGTCCCGTGTCTGACCGCGCCTATCACCGTATAGATGCTGTGTATGTTCGCCAGGAAGGAATAAACACCGAAGACCCAGGTATATGGAAGGAAATATGCATATCAAAGTGTCGTAAATGTCGTAACGTAACAAACCCTGGCTGAACCAGAGGCAGGGAAGAGATATCTGACGCTACTGTTGAGCGGCAGCAACAACGCACCAATGTCTGTGGTACACCCAAGCATTCTTCTGGCAGTCCTTGCTGCAGTATTTTGTTCGCCTGCAGCGTCTGCACTTGGCGAACTGGCGAGTGTATTCCTCCCACTTACCGCATTGGAAGTAGGCGCACTGCCGGATGCCACCTCGAGAGTCATCCTTTCTGCACAAGTTTCGCATGACTACTCCTGCCCAATACTGCATGTCTTGCGGATGGTGTCGGACCGTGAATTTCTCAACAAGCGGGAAAATATTGAAATCATCCGGGACCAGATACTCCTCCATTGGTGGTTCCGGGGTTCGGGGAGTCTTTCCATCTGCTTCGTCAAGAAGATGGATTTCCGAGTTGATTGACAAATTTGGCACAAGATGCGATTTTTGGAAGTAGGTTCGGAGATAAGTGTATTTGGAGACATATGCAAGAAGCTGGAGGGACATGAGGACGTCGTCTTCCCGCGGCATGGATGGGAGAACGATCTGCTGGGAGGGATTGTTGACAATAAAACTCGAGAGTTGGGTTGGTGGTTGGATGTTGATAGGGTTTGTATTGTTACGGTTGATAATTTGAGAGAAGCCTACAGCCTCATTGGCAGTGTTGGCTGGATCCATGATGCTTCCATCGATAGGGGATCTGTGGGTAATATTGAATGTCTCAGCCTCTTGCCCATCGGCTCCTGCTTGAGACTCGATCGCCATTGGGGCGTCATCCGACTCGACAAGAGGGTCCGTCGAGCGGATGGAAATGACACCAGTTTGAATATCTACAATTGGTTCATTTCCGCTTTCAACACCTCCTGAGGTATTCGACGCGACTTCATCTGTATTTCCTTCGATTTCATCCGACTCGTCGGACATTGATCGAGTGTGTCTGATTGCGGGTCTGCCACTCGATCTTGGTAGGCGAGTGGTGCCAACTGATATGGAAGTAAGGGGGTTCGGGGTAGTAGGAGATTCGGGTTGGGAGGCGGTTCCCTGAACGCCAAAGAGCATGGAAGGAAGTCTGTCTGCATCTCGCACTGGTCGGAATCCGAACGTTTCGGACATATCAGCAACCTGCGAGGCATTGGACCCCCCAATGAATCCTTGATTTGCGGTCGGGGCGATTGAGGTTATCTGTGGAAAATTAGCGTGGTATCTGAGTTCAGAGACGCTTCGGTGGTGATGGGGGCGAAGTGGTCGGTCGGCAGTGATGGTTGGGGCGGTTAGGGGAACCGAGGAGTCAGAGTTGAGTGTCGCATGATCGTGAGGGAGAGCATTCGGGAATGGTACGGGAATCTCAATGGAGGGTGGTGGCGGTTGTCGGCGGGCTGCACGCTCCGTTGACCCAGAGGACGAGCGGTCGGTTGTCCTCTCAAAGTATGACGATGAGGATGCCCTCGCCTCTCTAGGTCTCAGAGATGGTGCAGTATTGTGTGTATGACCAGCACCTAGACTTCTCTTCACGTTGGATTCATTTCTAACCCGAAACCTCTCCATCACTTGAATATAGTTATCAAGGATGGTAGCGATAACAGGAACCATGTCGGCTTCAACCACCCGCTTCCTCACATCTTCGGAACCTCGCACGCCGATATTTACAACACACTGGAATGCAAGATTCCATTTCCACATATTCATCAAGTCCTTGCTGCGACCCTCCTTGAGGATGCAGACCAGCCTTTCGACGCCTCCATCGACGGTGAGTATGTCACGAATGCGGGCTGAGGATGTGGTAAGATAGGCGAGGTGGTTTAACGAATTTATTAACGGGAGGGTCGATGTACAATCCAGAGCACGGCGATCATATAGGGCAGTCGTGATACCGACGGAGGCTTTGTTGACGTTCGGAATGCTAAAATTGACTTCTCTCATGATTCCAAGTTTGCTGGGTAAAAGGAGAGGGAATGTTTTGTTCTGAGAGGGGAAAGGACAACCAAGGAATGTCCTTTCAAGGGATTGAAGAATGGAAAATCACCACCAAGAGATTTAAAAAAAATTAAGATAAATGATTATCCCCGACGAAATATTTAAGCAGGAAGGCCCAGATTGTGAGAGATATCGCTATAAATATCTGACTGTTTATCGGGGAAGCAGCTGATAGGGCTAGATTCGATCACCGGGTTCCGGGTGGCTGTGGATAAGTTTGTCTTTTGGTAGGATCCTCTAGAAGGGATTGGTATTCTGAGATGTTGTTAGACTCTGAAATATTTTTTGTTACCCTAAAATCTTCGAAAAAAACCGATAATGTAACAAAATAAAAAAGAAAAAAGATAAAGGGTATATATTATTAGATGGTAATGATAGAGCAAAGGAAGGAATGTTGGTAATGATACGAAGACCCCGAGAGAAGAAGCAAGTGATCGGGGGTGAAGAGAAGGTGATGTAGGGGGTTGTGATGATTAGCAATAAGGATTGGGGGAGAGAGGTGATGAGTAAGTTGGATCTGGAAGTTCGGGCAAAGGAAGGAGGAGGAGAGGAAACGGAAGACAGGAGGGAAAGTAATAGAGTTTGATCGTTTCTTTTTCCGGGAGGCGAGATACAGCTGCTCCTCCTGGTAAAAATAAAATTTAAAGGAAAAAAAAAAAAAAA
>LDUD01000132.1:102632-144915 GCA_012184295.1 Dactylella cylindrospora
GAAAAAGGGAATCGTTCTACTCTTTCTCTTCCTATACAACAGCACTGCAAGGACGCCGCTAGCGATATTGTTTTTCTCCTTAGATCCAAGTCGTGATGATGGCCGTTCACAAATTGGAGGAGAAGGGAAGAATATTGATTGTGTGCGAAAAAAAATAAAATAAAAATTCGAGAAAAGAAAAGAAGAAAAAAAAGAAGGGGGTTAGCAATTGTGAGGGAGAACAACAACAGCGGTACAGGTGTCCTGGTATTGGCCCAAGCACAAAAAAAAAAAAAAAGAGGACTAACAGGGAGAATTAATTATTGCGTTGGACGCCAATATCCATGGGAAATTTCAATCAGTATTGTTCGTTTTTTCTTTTCTTGGGAGGGTTGGCCTCCCCAGAATCTCATCCAATAAACATCTGATGATGATGAGCAATACTCGGCATTATCGCTTCTCGTCCTTTTCGGTCGGCCCTTGGACTTGAGGGGGTTATGTACCTTCGTACCCACACAGTCCTTGCCAGTGAGGAGTGAGGGGGGTAAATCCGCATGGACTCGAGTCAAGATATAATTTCATCTTACGTTCGAAGACAACTCCGAAGGAACACAAAATGCAAGTATTACGACTGGATCCAACAGGAACGGTATCATGACAGCAGGAACAATGCCCTTTAGATTGCCCTCAACAGCAAGCGTTTATACTTGCAAAGGAGAAAATTAAACAAAAACAATACCGCGAGCAAACCATGTTTTTGATGGGGGAAGAGAGCTGATGGCGAAACGCCCTGCAAAGGCTCCAATGCGTGATTTTCCCGCTAAACAAGTTTCAAAATTTCCAATTGCAGGTACGTACCTTCTCCTTGTTGTCTTAGCCGTATGACATGTGTGCCACCGAGCAAGTATGATGAGCTGGTGGTGAAAGCGAGTATTGTCGTAAGTTCGGGGGAGATTATTTTTGAAATATATATATATATATATATATATATATTACCTCCTTGGATATCGATTTAAAAAGCCAAAATGGTTGGAATACCAAAAAGCGAGCGAGTACCCGTCCTGCCGACGGAGGGAAGTGCAAATGGGAACTGGTGGTGACGATCTCCCAATCTTTATATGCAAGACCAATGTGGAGGGAATGCAGCTGTCAAGAGGGGTTATGCAGCTGTGAGCTGTAGCATATGGGGCCTGACTAGCTTGAGGGTTCTCTAAAACGTTTGCCCAGGTTCACAAAGCTTAGGAATCGCTGGTGCCGAATAAAGCTTACGGCTTTCCGAGTTGAGAATTGGGGCCAGAATTTCTCGTCAAGAATGACGGGATACGCCAAACCCTAGTAGGCACGCACTGCGAAGCGTTTAAAAATTATTTAGAAGGTGGTGCAGGCCGGATCAAGCTCCTCGCTCCAGAGATCAGGAAGGGGTTAAGCAAAGGAGACCAGTAGAAACGCAAACGGGTTAGAGGAGTAATTCGGATTCAATGTCAGCTCTGTGGTGTGTGGCGGTGGTCCAAACTCTTCAGCTGGATGGGGACGGTGCCAGGTCGAAAAGGTATGGAACGTGGCCGGCAAGACCGTAAGGAAGAAAGGGAAAGGGAAAAAAAGCAGACAGCGGAGTTCCTCGACCGTCGCTTCTGAATTGACATCAGAGTCCGAAAAGGTAGCAGAGGTGCATTTGTTGCCTTCAATTACAAAATCACTAAAATGCCGCCACTACGCCTTCACGCATACTAATACTATGGCCACACCCGAGAGGGATACCCACTCCGTACTACACTATTTAGAGGGTGGGATCGAGGTAGACAGTCTAGTACAAAATTTGCAAAGCACAGTGTTCAACATCTCGTGAGGTTCAGAGCACCTGATGGTGGGCCAAGCTAAGGGGCTCTTCAAAACAGTATTTCGTTTCTAGCTGAGCTGGGGTTGTGTCCCAATCACATTAAAGGACGAATTAAATCGAGAGTTTTTTTTCCAATATCAACTTGACCGTGCCGCCGTTGCGGCAAGTTACATTTGCTCTAGAATCGGTTCCCGGATAATTAGTCCAAAACATGGTCTCCACTCTACTGGTGGGACCTCAAGTCATCAAGGAATGTAGCTATCAGAGATGGAATGTGAGAAAACTCGCCTGGGCCATGCGCAGGAAGCAACAATAGATATGGGCTTTGGAACGGAATATGCCCATCATAAACAAAGCGGCTGTAAATACTCCCCGAACAAGCGAAAAAGAATGTTCCCTTCGATTGGAAAACGTGGTCTCGTCTGCTCCAACATGGACCAGCGGATCACAACGAACCGAGAAACTGACCTCCATCGGTTAGCAAGTTTGATTTTGTAGATTGGGAAACAGGATATCCCGGTTGACCATGACCCTAGTTAGGTTGATAGCCTAGCTAGGTGACAAGACTTGGAATAGAAGCTTAAGCAATGGAAAGTTCAACTCATAATAATGCGACGGCTACAAAAGGACGAAAGCTACCGACAGAGGAAAGAGCTTTTCCTGCAGTTCGATAACAATCCAAGCAATTGCAACGACAGGTCACATGTAAAATCCTAGACAGGTCTCACTCGCGAGTGGTAGACATCTTTAAAGTCAAAAAAGGTATGCATGCGCCATTGAAGTGGCCAGAATTCTATTCAATGCGATTGGTGATCTCGCCATGAAAAAAAAAATTCCTCGCATAAATGGGTTGACAAGCCACACAAGGTATGCAAGCAAGCACTCGCAGTGCACGACACACAAACCGCACAATGCTCCGAAGAAGCAAATATTTCGGAATTTAAAAGCATTTCATTCGGAGCTTTACCCAATTAACGTAACGGATTGTTTGGTATCGATATGCGGGCTTAGCGTATCTGCCACGAGCACGTCTATAAATATGTGCAACCAAAGGTACGGTTTTTTACCCTGGGAGCCGTAGGGCATGTGGACACATTCCTTAAAAGCGCGCTATAATACCTGAATGAAGGGTGGATGTTATCGAGTCCCGGTCCGGACCGAGACTCCAACGACAATGTATGGGGTCTCGACTAGCCGTCTGCGGCGGACGCTGAAATGCTCTAGAATATTTGTTCTTCAAGAGGGGGGTTGCTCACAGGGACCTGATGAGCTGAGGATGTTGCTTGATGCGGCCAGGTACAACGCATCCGAAGGTCGGGCTGCGTCATAATGTGTCTGGATTTATATTGAATCGGGTTGGCATTGGAATTAGGTACAGACTAGGTGGGAATTCGGCGGCGTCTACATCACGAGGGTAGCTCTATCGCTATAGACGTTGTGGAATTCTAATGTAGGAACCAAATATTCTTAAACATACTGAGACAACTATGGGTCAATTTGCTCCCCAGTGACAATTTCCTTATCTATTGAGTTCCGGATCGGTCAATGTCGGAGAATTTTGAATATCTAGCAATATAAATAAGCCTATCGATTATGGATGTTATACATTTACCAGTTGCGAATAACACGGATCGGGCACCAGCGATAACCATATGAGGTCAGTATGGTATGGAGTTGTAAGTTGGCGGTTGCCCATTCTCTTGTCAGGCCTAGCCGGTGGTAAATCGGTCTGGGATAAAATACCTTTGTTAGAAGAGCTAGCTAGCTATCGAAATCGATAAATCGATCGCGATCTACGGGAGAAAAATTCTGATCATAATATAGGCAGATAGGGTTAAATGGACATTTACATCATAAGCCTATTTATAAGCTAGCTTGATAGCTAGATCGGACGCTCAAGATAAGAGCTTGTAAGCGTGACGGAGCGCGGGTGTTTGGAAAATCCGGCGTCCGACTCGTTTCCGTGGTTCGACAGTGGTAGCAATGCAGGGTACGTGGGGACTGTAACTCCGCCTCCATGTAGACGCGGACACTCTTCTGCGTCGACAGCAAATCCAGACACCATGTGGAACTCAACCTGTCATTCGAGAAATTGCTTGTTCGAGTCAAGCTTTCATAGCTTACGGCAGTTTCACTCGACCATGTTAGATTAAGAATCGTTGGCTTTTAACAATATATATGGCTTGTACTTGTGAGTTTGTGTGGTGGAATCTGGGGTTGATGAGTCGGCTAGCTATCCCATGTGAACGCGCAGTTTCTTGAAAGAATAGGTATGTTCTGGGGGGCTATCAAGTTTATCTGCTAGTAAATTGTCGTCATGGATGTGTAACCATGTTCTGGGTCCAGTTTGTGCCTCAAGCTAAAGGGGCATGCTCAAAGCCGATGCCCCTATTGGGCCAATGGCATGCAGCCGGCTAGCTCAATCTGGGGGGGACCGCCATCAACGCGCCAAGCATACGTACGCTTTCCCATGCAAGGCTCTGTTCTTTCGCATGCTTTTTTGCAGGTCAGTCTACCCGCGCAGGATTTATCATGATCCGTTCGAGATCCGGGCGGTCAAGACAGCTGTTGTGGAAAAGATACAGGATGCCCCTAAAACTGAATGGGAGGAAACAAAAAAGTCTAAGCCTACCGACGATAGGATTATATGCTGCTCCCTCCATTCATATACGATGATTATATATATGTAGCACGAATAAACTCAAATTGCCGCGCATCATTCATCGTTTTTGAACGAGAACAGCACTGGTGGTCTGCGGTATTCTCCCTAATTTGGCGACGTGGGCAGGGGAGGCGCAGCATTATCTCACCGAAACACCCCGAAATGCGAACCCAGAATTCCATCTAATTTCCGTCTCAAAATGTTTTCCCTTTTACAAAATAAACCTTCACTACCCTTTTAGCTTTTTTTTTCTTTGGATTTTTTCTTTTATCAAATGTTGAAACGTATTAGCGATAGTATCTATCTATGGATAGCAAAATAATAATTCTTCTCTCCTAGTATTGTTTTTTCTTCTTTTCCTTCATTTTTTGCCCCGTTTATCGATAGCTGTCAGTGACAGCTTCCTGTCCCCAGATTTTGTAATTTCTATCCCTTTCATTTCTCCTTGCCGCTCCGTCTAAAAGTTGAGGACATCCGCAACAAAACCCGAAAAAGAGATGGCAGATCCGCGTCGAACGCATGACGATTCACGGCAACAGACAACAGGATACGCAGATGCTAAGAAAGATGGAGGTCGCAATGGAGGCGCCGACTGGCAGGAAAATGGGTCTTCAAGCGACACCGAGGCTCGGAAAGGCACCATAGAACCCGTCGACAATGAGCATGCACGACGGAGAAATTACGACTATAAGAAACAGCACATGACGGCGTGGGAGAAGTTTCAAGAGCCATTCATCAACGCGATGAAATTCGTGCTTCGAATGCAAGACCTTCCCCCGACAAAAGACGGCCGAAAGATCCCGTTCACCGTTTACAAGAACCGCCATAAAACCAAGTTGATAGATGAGCGTTCAAGGAAGGTCTACATCAACAACACTATTCGATCGAGTAGATATAGCATCTGGAGCTTTCTCCCGAAACAGTTGTTTTATCAGTTCAGCAAGCTTGCCAACTTTTATTTCTTAATCATCGCCATTCTCCAGCTCATCCCGTCTCTTAGTACAACTGGTCGCTTAACCACCATCGTTCCACTGTCCATATTCGTTAGTTTTTCGATCGCCAAGGAAGGGTACGATGATTTCCGTAGATATCAACAGGATCGCAAAGAAAATAAACGGAAAACCAGAGTTCTATCGCTCTCGAACTCTGGTCAGGATGCGAAAGAGGAATGGGAGGATATCATCTGGGAGGACGTTCGAGTTGGAGATATTGTCAAGCTTGAGAGAGACGAGATGCTCCCGGCTGATCTGTTCTTGCTTCAGGCGGAATCTGAGACGGGGATTGCATACGTCGAGACCTCAGCTCTGGATGGAGAAACGAACTTGAAAGGGAAGCAAGCATTGCCAAATGTCAGCGAGCATTTCTATCGAAGGTTTGCTCACGCAAGGGATGAACTGGTCACTGTCGAGGATCCAAATTCCGATTTATATAACTTCGAAGGAAGGGTTACTATCAACGGCCAGACAAAACCATTGTCCAATTCCCAAATTCTCTATCGTGGAAGCGTTCTCCGAAACACCCCGAGTGCGATTGGTCTTGTAATATTCACTGGGGAGGAAACGAAAATCCGAATGAAGTATGATCTCCATCGCAGCTTTCATCTTACAGGACGAAAGATACTGACTACCTTAAAGTGCAAATAAACGGCCTCGAACAAAAGCCCCAGTCCTTCAAACTGCAGTCAACTGGATTGTCGTTTTTGTCATGTGCATTGTTATTTTCCTTTCTGGAATTGAACTCCTTGGTTACAAGCTATGGCAGCAATCCTTCGAACGACACGCATGGTATCTCGAAGGCCTTGCTGTCGGCACCTTCCCAATCCTGGCATCGTTTATAATTATGTTCAATACTCTTATCCCGTTGTCGCTCTACGTCAGTTTGGAAATTATAAAAATCGGGCAGTTTATTCTCTTCTACGACCGTGATATGTACGACGAGAAATCAGACACGCCAATGGAAGCACGCACAACGACTATCAACGAAGAACTCGGACAAATAGGGTGTGTAATACGGATAATACTTCCTATCTGAACCGGCTAGACTAATAAATCGTAGATACATCTTCTCCGACAAGACTGGAACGTTGACGGATAACACCATGATTTTCCGCAAGATGACAGTGGCCGGTTACGCTTGGACTCATGTCACAACAGCAGAGAGGGAACAAGAGCAGCATGAGGGCGAGAAGGATAAAAAGGAGCTCGATAATGTGGATCACGAGAAGGGGAAGACAAAGGCATCTCGTCCAAGATCTTGGGTACCACCAACGTCGTCTGATTACGCATCACTTCGGTCGATTGCCTCGAGAGATTCTAACAAGGCCCCGAATTTTCGCGCACAGGGAAACTCGAGCAACGCTGAAGAAAGTAGGCCGCGCCCTTCTGGGGCAGGCAGTCGTTCATCAGTAGTAATCGGTGAAAACGAATTGACCACCGAAGACCTGTTGACCTATCTTCAAATGCACCCAGAAACCGGATATGCACAAAAAGCGAAGATGTTTCTTCTTTGTTTGGCTCTGTGTCACACTTGTCTCCCGGAAATCCATGAGGACGGCAAGATCACCTACCAAGCGGCTTCTCCCGATGAGATTGCATTAGTGCAAGCGGCTCAGGAACTTGGATATGTTAATGTCGACCGACAAGTCGGAACCGTCACTATCCAAACATACCCACATGGCCTTCAGAATGAGCCGATAACGGAAAAATACGATATTTTGGAAGTTCTTGAATTCACCAGCAAACGAAAGCGAATGTCTATCATGCTTCGTTGTCCGGATGGCAGAGTCTGCTTATTCTCTAAAGGAGCTGATTCCACCATGACCGACCTCCTTCGCCTTAGAGAAATGGCTACTAGATCCATGAAGAACGTTGAACGACAAACTCGAGAGCGGAAAAGCATTGAAGTGAGAGAATTCGTACGGAGAACTAGCATGCCACTTCAGGCCGATGGAAGCCAGCGATACAGTTTAGGTAGCCCGCGTCAAAGTTGGGCTGGCCCTCGACGTAGTCTCACTGGTAAACGGCAAAGCCTTGGTGCTGGTTCAACCACAGCTCATGATTCTGAATTCGAACCTCAATCTCCGGTTACTGAAAAACACCACCGATCAGGCAGAACACCGAAACTCGACAGCTACATCAATGAGGGAGCTGTTGCTAATGATGGATTTATGTTTGATCAAGCTTACAGCCATATTCACCAATTTGCCGTCGAAGGGTTGAGGACCCTAATTTATGGGTATCGGTTTATCGAGGAAGATCAATACCAGGATTGGGCTAGACTATATAACGAGGCAACTACTAGCTTGGTTGATAGGCAAGGCAAAATTGACAAGGCTGCCGACTTGATTGAGCGTGATTTCGATTTCGCAGGCGCCACCGCAATCGAGGATAAGCTCCAGGAAGGCGTTCCTGATACAATCGATAAACTGCGTCGGGCTGGAATCAAGATGTGGATGTTAACTGGAGACAAAAAAGGTTTGTGTCCCCCAATAAATTGTCATTTAAGTTTTACCGCTAATCATGAGTTAGAAACTGCTATTAATATCGGGTATTCCTGCCGACTTATCACCGACATGTCCGAAGTGATGATTGTAGACCAAGATGCTGGTGACCTTGCCTCGCAAATTCGAGATTATATTGATAAGCTCAGGAAGCACGACCTTGCCCACTCCGTTGGAGTTATCGACGGGGCTACCTTGGCAGTTATCGAAGAAGACAAGATCCTTAGTGATTTGTTTTTTGAGTTCACTGTGAACGTCGATTCCGTTGTCTGCTGCCGTGCAAGTCCGAACCAAAAGGCGGGACTTGTTCGTTCGATTCGCAAGAGAGTCAAGAAAGCCGTTACGCTTGCAATTGGTGATGGTGCCAATGATATCGCTATGATCCAGGAGGCACAGGTTGGTATTGGTATCACTGGCAAAGAGGGTTTGGCTGCCGCGAGAAGTTCCGATTATTCGATCGCTCAATTTAGATTCCTTCAAAAACTTTTACTTTGCCACGGACGATGGAACTATGTGCGAACTTGCAAATATGTGCTTGGAACTTTCTGGAAGGTCAGTAACTGTGGACTATCAAGTATTAGTATCTGCTAACACCGTTTTTAGGAAATGATGTTTTTCATTATCCAAGCGATGTACCAGGTGAACAATGGGTACAGTGGAACATCGCTTTACGAAAATTGGAGTTTAGCTGTTTATAACATTGTGAGTATCACTAGGTCATGTGTGGTGACGTTTGCGTTCTAACAGGAATATAGTTCTTCTCTTCTTTGGCAATTATCTTCCTCGGTATCATGGAAAAAGATCTCGAGCAGGAGACATTGCTCGCAGTTCCCGAACTATACGTGTATAACCAAAGGACAATATTCAATGCCTACTCTTATCTTGGTTGGGTCATTCTGGCTGTTGGCGAGGCCGCCCTAATCTGGTATCCGACGAACGAACTTTATACCAAGAGCATTATTTGCCCGAACCCAGGCTTATACTCTGTCGGTACTCTCGTTTACTCGATCGTAGTTATCTTCGTCAATACCAAGTTACAGTAAGTAAATCCAAAAACCCTTGGTATCCGCGAATTATTCTAACTGTATCTGTAGATTCCTTGAACAACACAACAAAACTATCGTAGCGTTTCTGGTATGGATTATCACTGTCGGCGGTTGGTTCCTATGGAACGTGGCAATCATCGGGTATACCTTTACAGAGTGGACGATCTACTATGTACCTCAAGAGTTTGCTCTCCATGTGGGTAGAGATCTCCTCTGGTGGGTAATCTTGCTGTACATGTCAGCATGCTGCATCCTTCTCGAATTGACCGTAAAGGCTATCAAAACAACCTTTTTCCCTAGCGAAGTACGTAGCAGAATACTCTTTCCTTACCATTGGCACAGGATGTTGACTGATGTGAATTTACTATAGGTTGATCACTTCCAAGCCATCCAAAAAGACCCGGTCCTCAAGAAGAGGCTGGAGCATGCCGCATACACCCCTGACTGCAATTTCTTCGAAGAACTTGACAAAGCATCGTTTGAGAGCCCCATGAGCGGGGAATTACTCAAAAAGATTATTCAACAACGGCGAGATTCTAGGTTCGCCTATGTAAGATTGGGAAGCCACAAGGGCCACAAGCTTGAAGATGGCGATGACATTGAACTTGAAAACAGAAAGGGGCGTGGAGGTGTAGAAGCACCTGCTGATGAGCCACATGATGACCCTGAGGTTCCTAGCAAGGAACGTGTTTCTGGCGGGGCTCGGTGGAATGTGTTCCGCCGGTCCTGAATATTTGCAGATATTTTTCTTCGATCTTGAGCGTTTCTTATGACCTTTTATGAATTCTTCATATGGATTGTTATTTTCTTTTCTTTCTTTCTTTCTTTCTTTTTTTTTTTTTTGCTTTTCCATGTTGCTGGTATGCTACCTGTATGGTGGATACTATAAACTACTTGTACATTATTACCAAGGTGAGCGATGCTTCAAGAATGAACGCAATACTCCTGTTCATATCGCTACCGCCGCGATTGAATATTTTCTTTCGAAAAAAATAATTCTGTACTCTACGGATTTCTAACTTCTTGTCTGCACGTATGCACGTTATGGCTTGGCTAATTTATCAAGTGCAACTCTAAAACCTATTCTTAGAAGTGTTTGACTTGATGTAAAACTCCAAAGGTCAGCACTAGATTATCGATATCTTAGAAAAATAAACCATCACGACAGAGATGTTATATTATATTATAAAACCTTGGCATTATTACGGTGCATCGCAAGGTGGTCCTTTTCCCTTTTCGAGACCAACATTGCATGCGCAACCCGCTTTCCCCCCCGGTGATGATTGCATTCCTTCCACCGAATCCCATTGCCCTGAATTATGAACAATTGCTTGGGAGGCATGAAGATATATGTACCTGTTGGGGTTATCCCCATATTTGGATAATATTTTTTTTTATTTTGTTCCTGCAAAGTCGCACAAAGACGCAAGCAAAAGCAAGTCTCCCTATATTCTCTTGATACTTTATAAACATTTTTCGGGAAACCCTTGTATCCCCGCTATCCGCTATTGTTGAAAGTTTATGTTTGCTACTATATATTTTTTTTTCTTCTTCCATTTTCTAGGTAAATGTATTCGCTACCGCTCTGGTAGGGAGAGAGGAGAACATGTGCACCATTCACTCCATGCGAGGATTTATAAATTTAATTATTTTTCTTGTGCTTTGTAGATGACTTTCCGTATCTGGACTTCATCTGAGGTGCCTACAGAACATACATTACGGCACCACACCACACACCCTGCGGGAAGGCTGGTTGGTCAATGCAAAAGTAAGGGAGAAAAAAAAAAAGCAGCACGCGCATTGACGACTTTTCGGCAAAAAGGTAAGGTGCAGAAGGGGGGGAGGGAAGGAAAATGTTCGAAGTCACGGCAAGGGCTTCTAGAGCTGGAAAAACATAATTGTGGGAAAAAATCCACACCCGGCATTATCCAGGGAAACTACAAACGAACGAGTCTCACATACATAAAGCGAGAAAAAAAAAATTAAAAAAATCCGAAGGTGAAGCGGAAAAGAAGAAATATACTTCGTACGGGAGTATACCAACATCGGATGACTGATTGTATGAAAATCGAGTGGACGGGATCCCGCGCGACAACCCTCAATCAAAAAGAAACAAGAAAAACAGGTCATGGGACAACCACGTGCTCCGTGTATTTTTAGAAGAGCGAAAGGGTTAACAATCCCAAGCGGCCTGGTCTTTTCCTATCTTCCCTTTTTTTCTTGTTCGAAATTCCCGCTATCGGGTTCTCGCCCATTGTTAATACCGAGGAAGTTTAATTTGTGGGGGATAAGCACGGCAGGTCTCGAGGCTTGTTGCTTACTCACAGCGTGTTACGGGACCTGGATCGTCACGAAGGGTTAGAAGTTGAACCGGGGGGGAACAATCGCAAGCAAGAGATAAAGAGAAAACTACGCCAAAATCTGAGCTGATTACTTTTCTTTGCTCATCCCCAGACTTCGTGTTCTTTCGTCTTCATGTATCTACATGCAGTACGTCCCCGTATCATCAAAAAGCAAGCGAAGGGGAGATACTTCAACGTCGGCGTTTTTACCATTCGCGCAGAAGAAAAGAAAAAAGCAGTGTTAGCAAGGGTTGATTTCTGCCCGTCTGACAGCGTTTGCGATGTTTCGGTGCATGGATGTTCCGCCTGTAGGTTTTTTTTGTTGTGTCTGTATGTCTATCGTTGTTTTTCCTTTCCTGCCCCTTAAAATCCTCGATTGGGGCAAGCGCCAATTGAGTATACCCATTGTGCCGACCACAACCAAAAGAGAGAAAAAAAAAAGGTCTACAGGAATATGTAGGCACGAAGGCTGACCAGGGTGGAAGAGGGGAGGAAAAAAGTTTGCCATCGGCTGGATAGAGGGGAGATGTAGTTCGGATCGATTTCATTGGCCCAAATGCGTGGGAGGTATTGGTGGAACAGCCCTTGGCCAGCCGGAGAGCCTGGACCATCACGGGCCTGTTCCTGCCAATCAGAATCCTGGTTGCTGCGATATGCCTAGGAAGGACCCGTACTCTCTTATCCAGTGGCAGTGGGAAGATCAAAAAGTCTTCGAGACAAACCACAGCCTTCAGGTGGGAATGGAAAGCTCCGTGGAATACTGATCAACCTGCGCCTTTTTGTAAGGTCGCGCTGATGAGTGTCCTTTTCCCCATCGATCGGGAATTCTTGAGGTTTCCAATGGTCAGAAATGCTTTTCTTCAGCAACGGACGGCATTCTATGCCTTGGGGGGGAGGCGTGGTGGTTTTGGAAATGTCCAACCCGACCATGCCCGTTACTGTTAGATTCAGGGAGCGCGACGGTTTGGAATTATGCTCACTAACCTGAATCTGGCTACAAACCTGGAAAAAAACAGTTTTTTCTTTTCGTGCCGTCTGTAGACCTTGGAGGGGAATTCCATAGCAAAAGAAGAGGCACTCACTTCTCTCGCTCCGAAGGAGCACAAGATACCTCGGAGTCGGAGGGGTATCCCGCTAGAAGTCGGGGAGGGGCACAACGTTAGCCCAGCATGCACGCGCTGTGTCAGACAAGAACACCAACAAGGCCCAACATAAACATGAGGGAGAGTAGACCACAACAATTGAATAGCCATTGGGGGCTGGATAACATCCCTGTGATGCTTTTTTGTTGCTGGGCTCATCCTTCTTAACACCGATGGCATATAGGGCTGCTGGTTGTTTTTGTTTACGCTGCTTTCCTCCCTCGATGATTGCGCCATGAAGGCGTTACCGCAACGCTGCGGTTACATGGTCCTCAATGCTGGGAAAAAAAGCCCTTTCCTAAGAATCCTTTTTAGGCGGACAAAGAAAAGCAACCCGTAATTTGCTTTGCTGCAAGGCATCTCGATCGGAGAGAAAGAGAGAGCATCACGGCGAAAAAAAATTAGGCTAGCAGTGGGGACACACAAGAGAAAAAAAAAAAGTTCCTCTTGGTTGTCTTTTTTTGGGCAGATATTTGGGCGGAAAAGAAACGGAGAGGTCAAAAAGCAACCATGCAGGGTGGTCCCCACGCCTGCCCGATTCTTTACAGCGCCATCGAGAGATTCCGACAGGGGGCGAGAGGGAAGAGCGAGGTCAGCGAAAGGGAGAAAGAATTATTTTCTTTTCCTTTTGCATGGGCAATTGTACCACCACCACTGTTTTCCCCCCTCTGCTCAGAGACTTAAACATCTTGGGAATACGTCGATGCGTGAGAAGAAGCCTTGTTAGTGCGTGTGGTGTCTAACTTTTTAGGTACATGTACATCATGTATGTCTGTCGAGGGACTATGTAGATTCTGTTTTGGATACCCCTTTTTTTTCTTATTCCGATTCTTCGTACCTTTCGCCAGTGCCGATGACCTCTCGCCGGGTGGAGTTCTTCTACTTTATTCATTTTTGCCCACAGCGAAAAGGAAAAAAAAAAGGGAAGAAGAGAAAGAAACAGTTCAAGCTAACCAGCCTCGACAGGGGCCCTTTCTCCTGCCATGGGACATCCACCCACACACATCCCCCATGCCAGATCCTTACCCACCCTTTCTTCCCTCGTTCTCTGTGTCTCTCCTATGTTGTGGACTGGATGAATGGTGTTCCTCTCCCCTCCCCTCCGCTCGTTTCTTCTTTTGGGGTGTGTCCTTTTCAGAATCCGCTGCTGCTGCTCTGGTGGTGGTGCGTCTGCCGGGCTGGGCTTGCCTCCCTCCCTCCTTTGGGACTGCTGCGGCCACACACACACATCCCATACTCGCACTCGCACTCACTCTTGCAGGTTTGGGGGGAGGCTCGCCTTTTTTTGGTTTTATCCTTTCCTGCCGCCGTTCCCTTCCCTCTCTCTCCCTCCTTCCTTTCTTCTGTTTTCCTTTTAATTCCCCTTCATCTCCCCCAATTTCCTCGTCGTAATCAAACTTCGAGAGACCATAACACTCATTCGTTCATTCTTTGATTTTTTGCCAAAACCTATCCAGGATCTAGCCTCACTCATTCGGCTGATCCCATTACGCTCCTTTTTCTTTTAATATTATTACTCTTTCGCTTCGTTATTTTATCTTATCGAGAAAAAATAAGAGAAGGGTCCTTTTGACAGGCTTATTCGGAAGGAAATTAAAGAAATCACAAAGGTGGAAAAGTAATACAGTTGTCTAAAGAAGACAAGAAGGAAAGAAATATACACACACGTCCATTTTCTGTTACGAATTATTATCGAAACCCACGCCCCATTCAGTAATATCCCATCATACAGATACAGAATACGCTCATTTTACTGCATTTTTCGAATTTGCAATTTTAACGACATCCACACGCCCATCAAGACACTTTAGCATCGACAATTTTTCGAAAAGGAAGTTGGTTGATAGAGAGCACCCCCCTTGCGGACCAGTAACTTGCCAATAAGAGATAGCATCGCACGTCTCATTCGGATTATAAGTGTAATTTCTATATAATATATAAGACCTAGTAATGTTTGCTCCACCTCATCAGGACCTGCTTGAAGGTATGTCATGAAAGCCTCTCTCTTATTTAATGAAATGTGTATCAACAATGCATGGCGACGTGCCGTCGACGTATATGACGAGGGACATGTCAATAAAGTCATGCATCTATACAACATGTTATTTTGCGTTGAGGGAGTCCATACTAAATCCATGATGCTATGTAGCGTCCCAAATGTTCGCCTCTGGCGACCATAGACTGTCATTCGCTTCAGTCTCCTCGGCTGCCTCGAGTTCGCCTCCTCTCCTTCCTCAAGGCCATGGCGGTTCGAACGGTTCCGCCGGTGCCGTCAGACGGCCACCAAGGAAGAGCACCTTGACGCAACAACAGAAGAATCAGAAACGTCAGCGAGCTACTCAAGATCAACTGATCACATTGGAACGCGAGTTCAGCAAGAACCCCACTCCAACTGCCGTTGTCAGAGATAGAATAGCTACGGAAATCAACATGACGGAGAGATCTGTTCAGATTTGGTTCCAAAACAGGTGTGTATTCGGGATTTCCAGAAAATTTTTATCTATGTGTATTGTGAATGTTGGAACTAACGTGAACCCTACAATTTAGACGCGCAAAGATGAAGTTGATTGCTAAGAAGTCCCTCGAAAGCGGAGAGGATGTCGAGATTCCAGAGAGTGTCAGACTCTACCTTGCCAACCAGAACCCCGACATGAAGGCTCTCGCTTACGGCACTAACGGTGGCATGAATGGCTACGGTGGTGGATTCTCGGCTCCTGGTGAAGCACCTACCGGAAAGATTGT
Source organism: Dactylella cylindrospora (assembly GCA_012184295.1). Taxonomy (NCBI): domain Eukaryota; kingdom Fungi; phylum Ascomycota; class Orbiliomycetes; order Orbiliales; family Orbiliaceae; genus Dactylella; species Dactylella cylindrospora. Next base: position 117,882 of record LDUD01000132.1, read on the forward strand.
TATCCACCACTTCACCTGCCGCTCACTCAACATCGGTACATGGAGACGGATTGGCCAGAACGCTATGGATTTGGTTGTGTTTTATTCCCCGGAGAAGGCTTGCATCACATACTACATCAACAATGACTCTGCTGGCTACAAGATTGAGTACCCATTCAGAAACATCAAGAGCATCGAGCTCGAGACTTTGAATGTCCCAATGGCACCACCAAACACTCACGGTGGCCAGATGCAAGGCCAATTGGTCATCCAGCTTCTCAAGTCCCCACATTTCTTCATGGATACTTCGGGATCTGGCGGCTTTGTCCAGTGCGGTGATTTCACTGAAGACCAACAGGCTACCCAAGTTCTCACCCATACCCTTGGTGGTAACGCCAAGTCCCTCCAGACTCAGCTCGCCAAGCTGTTGAACTTGGATGTCTTCCAGAACCGACACAGACAGCCATTCATGTTCGACACTACATTTGCCAGCCCACCATCCCCTCCAATGCGTCCATCCTCTGCTTCTGGTATGATGGCTCCACCATCATTCGTTCAGCAGGAAGCTCGCGGCCATGTCATTGCCAACCCATACAGACACAAGAGGCAGAGGAGTCGTTCCGTTCCAAACATCAACGACTTTGCAAACTTTGGACCAATGCCTTCCTTCCAATTCGACGATGTCATCGTTGAGCCAGAAAACGAAGATTTCTTCCTCGGAACTTCGGTCAGCCCCAAGCTCAAGATGGAAGAAGGCGGCTCGAACAATCACTTGTTCGCTCCAGCTCCTCAGCATCCACATGCTCTGTCAAACAACTTGAGAATCGACACATCTGCTCCTGGATTCTTGGATTACAGACCGGCCTACCCACTCTCTGCGGCGACCACCGCTTCCGTTTCGGAATACGCTGCTAGCCCAGGTCTTCCAGGCCAGCTGACAGGTGAACTTGCCATGACACCCGGTCTGCACTCTCCATTCATCGACCAGCCATGGTTATCCCCAGGAATGGTCCACGCCAACGGCTTGATCCCACAATCCGTTTCCCCATTGTCGGCTTTAAGCAACGGTGATCCAATCATCGCCTCGGGATCGCCTCCATTCCTTGACAGAACCGGATCCGCGGAACTCTTCCCCCTGACCCACGAACAGGCCTTGTATGCCAACGATGAACTGACAGATATGTATGCAAAACAATCTCTGGCGATTCATCAAACTCCCCCAGCTTTGGAGGATATTGACGACGTTGAGCAACATCTCACCCCTTATAACCTGAGCCCTATGGGTCAGCCTATCTCTCTTTCCCCTGAACAGTCACACGCGGCGCCGCATCCTCTGCCGCAAGCATAAAGTCTGCAGCGATGCAAGCATCCCAGAAAATTTTACACTTTCCTTTTTTTTTTTATTTATTTGACGTCCGTTTAGGTTGCTATATCTCTCACTCTCTCCCCTATCACATACCTAATCTGCATGCCTCTTTCCTTACACTTAATGGGTCCTCTGTCATGATGTCTAGCGATTCAGTGTGGTTACAAAGCACTTCGTTCCTTGTCGTTTATCCTGGTCTGTCGTTTTATTGTTTGGGTCTCTGCTTATTTTGTTTCTCTCATTTACATCCGGGTCTAATTCGTGGTTGAAACTGTCATGTAAGCATCTTGTATTCTTTCTTTCTTTTTTACTTTCCTCGCACCACTCACTCTCTCATAGTTTTTTGATCTGGTTTCTTTCTTTTTACATATTTCCTTATATCCGTGCCTCTCACATCACCATATATCCTCTTTTTTCGGATGGGATATTTGACGAAGCGATTATTCCCTTTTTTTTACGCAAAGGACTATCTAGTATCTACAAAATACTAAATAAAGGGGAATAAATCCAAAATCCAAAGCCAAACCAAAAAAATCCTACAAAACCTCCTTCTGTTCATTGTAATGCCCCCGTAGTAATCTTTTAATATAATTTTACAAAATCTTAATGACCAAACCCTACACTCCATCTTACATATTACTTTACTTTATTTTTCCCTTATATTCCTATATATACTATATTGCTTTTCCGTCTTCCGTTTTTTTCTCTCTCATTCTTAAACAATGTTCTCGCGCGTGTTTAATCCTTCTACTCCAACTCGCCAGCGAGTTCATGTAACGAAATATTATATTGTAGTCTTCCGTGAAATTAAAGTGGTCGTTTTGCTCGTTGTGCTAGAAAAAACTCTCTTTTTCAGATATGTCTCATCTCATCTCGTCTCGTCTACCCCGTGATATGAAAACGGTATATGCAGCTCCGGGGTAGTAGTACTTTGGTAATCTCCGTTTTTTTTGTTCCCCTCTGTGACACAATGATACCAGCTGCAGATCTAGTCTTTCTCTGTTTTTGCCATTACTCGGATCAGTCCCTGTTCGCTGCCACCCGCAAAACCTAACCCCCCCCCCTCGCTCTCGCAGATTAAACCAAGTAACCAGACTGGGTTTCGATGGACGCGTTCGGAAAATTTAGTTTTCTAGAAAGAGGTGTCTTATTGTTGCTTTTTTCTTCCTCTCCCTCTTTTCGTTTCCCTGCAATTGATGTCATATGATATTACAAAAGCTGGAGAGAGCTATTCGAAGCGTAGAATCATTTTTCCTTGATACACCCATCACCACTCCCAGCCAGCTAGCTCAATCGCCCTCATTAACGAGGTAAGGGGGGTTGATACCCACGTTTCACCAAAAAATCGTGCATACTCTTCTCAATCCCGGAGAACTGCAATGCAACAGATTATTTTGCAAGATGATCCTCCGGCGTTAGCAAATTAATCCCCTTCATCTCAATCCACAACCGGCCGAAATATAGACGAATAGAGAAAAAAAACACAAAAAGTATAAATATATCAAAAAAGGTGGAAACAAAGAAGAGATAGAGTAGGCACTTACCATGCTAGCATACTTGATATGAACCCCATCCCTGACCCAGACACCCCAAGCGCCCATCATATTTGCCATCATAACATCCGTGAACAACCGATCCCCAACAATAGCAATCTGGGAAGGGGATTCCAGCTGAACGTCCGTGCAGGAACGAAGGTGGGTTAGGATTTCATCGAGACAGCCTGGCTTTTTGACGTTGTGGCGTAGAACCGGGACGGAAAGGTTTTTGGAGAGGATTGTTGCCTGCGGCAGAGGCGGTTGGGTGTGGTTAATTTTGGTGTCATATTGTATAATGGTGGATACGTGCATATGAGGGAGGGTTTGTTGGATTGTGGGGGAGCTGGTGAGGAAGGGGGGGATGTTGGCGGGATTGAATGAATTGGGTGGCTTACTTCTTTGCCGTCCTTGTCGTCGGGTGTTCCTGAGGAGTTGCTGACGATTAAAAGGCGGTTTCCCGGGTATGCTTTCTTGAGTTCTTCGAATTTCTCCTAGGCGATTTGTTACATATCATGTTAGATATATCATATATTATACACTATTGCAGTCCACGGCTTTGACTGATGGTGTTCTAAGTACTTTATACGGCCCATAAACTTCAAGTGCATTGTTTTCGGATATGCAATTATCTTTATCCAATATAACAGCTCTGATATCTGATTTTTGACCTGGGAATTTGAGAGGGATTGGAAGTTGAGCAAAAGTTGGTACGGCCATATGTGGCAGACAGAGGGCAGGGTCGTAGAGGACACGCAAGGCGTTAAAGGTGGCGGATATGTTGCCGCCTTTCATATTAGCTTTTTCGTAGCAATACCGTCTAGGCCATAAATGTTAATACATATGGCATCAATTCTGCTAGTTGATATCATGGATAGTAGTGGTTTAAACAAAGGATCCTAGGAATGGTTAAAGAAAGAGTTTACAGGTGTTGTATTTTTACAATGCAAGTGCGGCCAAGACTTTCACCTGAAGGGGCGTTGACAGGCACCAAAACCATTCTGGAAGGCTGCATACGAGTTTACGTATGCCCCATTACCACTGCTGGTATTATTGCTGCCGAAACGCCTCGCCATCTCCTTTTGGGCCAACGTTAAGGTACAGACTCATTGCGAGCAGTACCGTTTGAGCTTTAGTTTCGAGGTTTCTGGCTTGCACTGCTATTAATTCTTGTTTCTCCGACACTTTGCACTTGGCTAGACTGGTGGCCCTTACTTTTTTGGCCGTTCCTTCATACTTGCTTTGCCTCAGCTTGTCGCATTCCAACAACTTTGTAAGACTATCAGACCAGATCACCTCATCAAGCAATACGCAAGCATACACGCCCGCAATATCTGCTTCATTTCGTCTAATTTCCAACTTCTTTGACGGTGAACTCTATACGCCTTTTAATATCATTTCGCATGTACTACCTTTGATTATTAGAGTTTGCGATTCAAGAAAAGTCCCTGACTTTTTGCGGCTGGCCCAAACTCCGTACCCACCGTCAACATCACACAGCCTTACTTTTTACTCCGACAACCGAACTATTCCTGCTTCATACAACGAATTCGCGGCAGCCAACCTCATCTCGCAAAAAACGTCACCCGACATCCCACCAGCTATTCTAGCTGGTTCCCCGAACCTTTCCCCTTTCTCACCCTCCGTTTTCGATCTATCCATCCCATCCTTTCACGATGAGATCGTCAAACTCGCTGTTACTGACAGTGTTACTGTTATTCGCGGCTTTATCGAGAGCCGCGGAGTATGCTTTGGTATGCCAAAATCGCTCGACATAGCTCCCCAAGTTCGACAACCCAAACTAACCACGGCAATTGATCTTCAACAGCGCAACTCCGACGATGACCGGCAAAGATGTTCGGGAATGTACGGCCCGAAAGCTTGGGGTGGAAAAGTGGCACCATACATTGAAGTCAAGTTTATGCCGGACGAAAAGACCGAAGATGACTGGGCAGTTAGTACGTCGTACTTGGCAGGATGAGCTCCCGAGAGGGATTTCGTGAAGATGGAACGCGTTTATTGACTAGAGTTCTCGCTACCTAGGTCTTTTGATATTCGAGTACAAGGACGAGCACCTAATCGGCACAACCAGCACCGATGCTGATGGAATGACAACTGTACGCCTCTCCTGCGACCACCGATACGCAACCTACCTTGCTCTTTTAGAAGCTAACCCTTATATTTCTATAGCGAGTCGTTACCTGCTCCGAAGACGCCCTCAAGAACAATTTCTGCAAAAAAGAGCAGCTCGGAAAATTCATTGTCGACACCAAAGCCAACAAGACCGCTCAGAGCTTAATGATCTCGACCACTGTAAATATCAAGAAGGGCCAACCACTCAAATACGATATTAAGAAGACCGGATTTTACTGCGTTGCCACTTGGGGATATGCGGCGGACCATTACAATGGCGTTGTCGAGTTTAGGAATGCATATGGAGAGCTACCAGCTTCGCAGATCCCAAAGCTGCCGTTCTACGGCGGCATTACGATCCTCTATGCGCTGATTGGGGTTTTCTGGGGGTTCCTCTATGTGCAGCATCGAAGAGATATTTGTAAGGTCTAGCGCCAAATGGTTTATTGAGAAGGAGCTAACTTGTTACAGTGCCCGTCCAAAACTACATTACCGCTATCATTATCTTTTTGATAGTCGAAATGTTGATGACGTGGGGCTTTTACGGTATGAAAACCTCGCTCGCGCCCTTGTAACAACAATGCTAACGATATAATAGATTATATGAACATTCACGGCTCAGACATTGGCGCAAAAGTCTTTATGATTATCGTCGCGGTTCTTAATGCCGGGCGAAACTCGTTCTCTTTCTTCCTGCTATTAATTGTCTGCATGGGTTACGGCGTTGTCAAGCCATCTCTTGGTACTATGATGTGGTACTGCAGAGCCCTCGCTCTTGCTCACTTTGTCTTTGGTGTCATATATGCGGTTGCTTCTCTTGCCATTGTCAGTCCCGAAACCGCAGGTCCTCTCGTCCTCTTCGTAATTCTACCGCTTGCCGCCACTTTGACTGCCTTCTACGTCTGGACTCTCAATTCGCTCAACCTCACTATGAAGGAGCTGCTCGACCGAAAACAGCACGTCAAGGCTCTCATGTACAGAAGGTTGTGGTGGGTCCTGCTCGGTAGCATCATTGTCATTTTTGGATTCTTCTTCATCAACTCTTTGACTTTTGCTGGTACTGGTTCTCCCGACTTTGTCCCGACCCATTGGCAGACAAGATGGTTCGTTCTGGATGGGTGGTTGAACTTGGTGTATTTGGTGGATCTTGCTGTTATTGCATACCTGTGGAGACCGACGTTGAATAACAGGCGGTTCGCTATGAGTGACGAGGTAAGTTGATATACCCCCCTTTTTTGTGGCCATTCTCGAGAATTTGGTGTCTAATAACTGTTTGCCTCTCTAGATTGCACAAGACGACGATGGGTTTGAAATTGCATCAATTGCAGGATCAGATGACGAGGAAGGCGCAATTGGAGGAGATCGTCCCCTCGGCCATCAACCGCTACCTCGCGATTCGTTCGACCAGCGACATTCCGGAGAAGGGGAGGCTATTTTCTCAGTGGGAGATCATGACGACTTAGATAGGTGGTCCGATGATGGTTCATCGAGAAGCTCTGAGGATGGAGAGAACAAGAAGCTGGCGAAAGGTAAAGGAAAAGATAAATAAGAGAGCGTAGCATATTTAGCGTGGCGGGGGGAGGCTATTGAGAAGCAGTTTTGGTGATGGTGACCCTACAAAAGAATACCTATAGACTCCCTTTGGTTCCCTCATTTTTTTTGATTACGTTATGGTGCATCTGGAAATAGGGAGGGCGAACGAGACGTTGGCTGCAAAATAATATGCATGAATTGTGCATAAGCTCTTACTTGGGAAAGTATCATACATGGATCTCTCTTTTTTTTTATTTTCACTTTTCTGGCTTCCTAAATTTTGTTCTGTTTCTTATGATGCCTTGTGACCATTGTATCTATCATGTACGGTAATGAAATGGAAAACGATAAATGCCATATGCAAGGGCTGAAATCGCGGTTTGGAAAGTAATATTAAGTTTCTATGTTTATAATGATAGCAAAGCATGTAAACACCATACAGCGAGACTGCAGCTTTACCGCAGCCTCATAGCTGACTTCTAAATATCTCCAATGGAACCTATCGAAAGCTTCTCCTACAATAACAAGCAAACGCAATGCCACGAATGATTAACAATGCGACTAAACAAAACCATCCAAAAGAAATAAAACAAAAAAAATCACCCATCCTTCAAAATCTCCTCCCCCCTCTTCATCTTCCCCACCAACGACCTCGCAATCGCCAACAAATGCACCTTCGGCCCGGCATCATCATCCCGTATCCTATTCTCCTCAATCAACCACTCCAACCTCTTAATCACACTTCCATTCGTCGTCACAATCGTAACCCCCATCTCCCACGCCGTAAACAGCGAACTCCTATTCACCGACGACAACTCCGGTCCAATCTTCGCCGCCACCTCGTTCCGCGAGATTAATTCCGTCTCCGTAGAATCTATGACTTTGATTGGTAGTAACAGGTCGTCTGGAACGGTGTGTTTGGATAGGGATTGTAATCTCCCCCTTAATTCCGCGGGTGTTCCATCCCCGCCTTCACACGCGAACGATCCGTCGCATCTCCGACCTTTCTCAGCGGTGCTAGGGTGCTTCCAATCCTTCGGTCCGCAAACCAACACCTCCGCCCTCGCCTTCTCCCTCTCCGACCCTACAATCTCCACAATCTCCCTGAACCTTTTATAAGCGTCGAACGTGCACACCATCTCCCTCCCCGCGATGCATGGATACATCCAGTGAGGGAGCAACGGTTCTTCCTTTTCGGCTCTGGCTTGTTGAAGGATGTACCGATGAAATACCGGTTTCTCGGGAACGTCCTCGTTGCTCAGGTCCGAGGCTAACGCGAGGAGCATGGTGCAGTCCATTACTATTTTCCCGGTGATGAGGTTTATCGGGTCGGCGGAGCGGGAGAGGGTGGTGATTGTGTCTTCAATGTTGTCGGGCGGGGAGGTGGACGGGATTAGATTGTTTGCGGTTTGGACTCTTGCTCCGGTGGATAGGATGGCGGTGATGAGGTTGTGCACGGGGGATGATGCGTCCGGGTTTTCGGCGTCGTAGGTTATGTTTGGGAGGAAGATGGTGATTTCCGGGTGAAGGTATTGGACTCGGATTTGCTGGGCGGCTTGGACTAGGAGTCTGGCGGATTTGACGAGGGAGAAGGCGTCGGAGTCGCGTTGGAATTGTTGGACTAGGTCTTCGTCTTTGATTTCGTCGTTTTGGGTTGTGGTGGGAGTGGCGGAAGAGGATTCGTCGTCGGGTTCGCTGTCAGAGCTGTCGTCTTCTTTGAAGCCTTCGGCTTCCCATCTTGCTTTTGCGAATTCAGTTTCTAGTCGTTTTTGGGATATGTTTGCTACTTTTATCCATTCCAGTCCTGATTGGGCGATGATGTCGACCTGGACGGGGGTTTTCTTCTTTTTGAGGTCTTTCTTTTCTTTACCTTTTAGTTTTGGTAGTCCTGGGGGAGGGTTGGATATGAGGTAGACGGTTCGGAATATGACCTGCAGGCCGGTGCAGCGTTTGGCTACGGACCATACCGACTCGAGGAATTTGAGATTGGAGGAGCGAAGGGAGTGGAGGGTTTTCTGGGTGGGAGTTTTGTAGGATAGCTATATATTTACTATATGTTAGACACCTTGTGCTCTAAACAGCCTTGCATATCTACATCGGGTTCACTTACAGCTTCGAGCAGCCTCTGCTCTACCTGTATAGCATACTTGAAATGTCGCAACTCGATTGGTAAATTCCCCTTCTTGGATCTCTGCTTTGGAGGTAACCTTTGTACCATCTTCTTTTCAAGCAGTGCAATTTCATCGGACAGTGCTATGCACCTCTTTAGCAGTTCATCTGCCAACGGGTTCAGCGGGGTGTACGTTTCATCCTCGCTCTCTCCGTCTTGCGATAAATCGTCGCAGTCTATTATCTGCGGCACTGATGCCGCAGACTGCGTTGAGGTGTTGTCGCGGTGTTGTATTTTAGTTTGCTGGGGTATGGTTAGACTTTATAGTGTTATATTGAGGACAGACAGGCAGACATACCTCCATCTTGAACCTGCAAATGCAGTTTTATCTGGTAATAAAAATATCAATTGGCTGAAGAAATGTGTATATCCAAGTTTCCTAGAATGTGGAGATATAGACCAGCTTTTATATACCCGCTAGTGTTTCTGCCGTTTTAAATGTCGTGCAGTAGTGTCAATTACTTGCAGAAGGTAAATCAGCCAGGTTGTTATTCCCTGCATCAGTTGTCCAATTCTGTTATGCTCCCCGTTCGAATTTCTATGAAGGATCAGCCAAAGCAGCAGTTTTGACTGCCAACATTGACAAAACTGGAAAAAATATCAAATTTCTAACGCTGCACGCACGCACGCATCACTATCAGCGTAACGGTCTGATATCACAACCACCTCATTATAATAAACTTCCAGGCCTTTCCATTCGCGGGATTGGAATACCCCAGAAAGAGGAGCAGGCACAAAATTGCACTTCTCGTATCATCCTTCAATTTTACATACGTCCTGCTGGAATCCTAAATAGTAGCTACCTCTGGATATTCCAAGTCAATTGGCTCCATCCTGCGTCACTGCGTCTTCAGTGCACACGACCACCCGCCTTCACCCATCACGATGGTGTTAACAAAGACACCCGCCGACTTTGTCGAGCGATCCATAAAGCTTCTTCAAGCTCATCCTAATACCGTATTCCACCCCTCCTTCTTCTAAAAACCTCCTCTCCATCAACGGCCACTAACCCTTCCCTCCTACTATCACAGGCCCGAATAACAACAACCTACCACATATCCCCACCCCCCACGACCACCTCCACCTCCAAATCCCGCCCGAAACCCCAAAAACCTTCCGCAGCAGACGCAGCAACTCCAGCAGACCCGAAACCAAAACTCCCCCGCGGAAAACTAACCCTAAAAACCTACGATCCAATCTCCGGATCCGTCGTCAAGTTTAAAACCGACAAGATTTCCGACGTGGGGAGGTTGGTGGCGGGATTGCATCGGTTGGGAAGGTCGATGAGTGGGTTGGCGGATGTGGTTGATGTTTCCGGTGGTGCTGGAGGGGCAGCAGGAGGAGGAGGGGAGGCGCCGATAGTGGGGAAGGATGCGGTGGTTGGAGCTGCTGCGGCGGTGGAGGGGTCGGTTGATGCTGGAGGTGCGGCTGCGGGTGGGAGCGGGGGTGGATCGAAAGGTGGGAAGAAGAAGAAGGGGAAGAAGAAGTAGTTTTGTTTCGTTGCGGGGTGGGAGGGGTGAGGTAGATATGGTGGGGTTGTGTATCACGGTGAGCGTTATGGCTGGTCAATGAGCATAGAGACTCTTGCATAGTATTGCAATTAGATTACGGTAGCATAAATTACTGCTTAGGTTCTGGTAGACGTATATCACGAGCCCAATTAACATTCATATGATTAATACGAGGATATTTGAATGCAATAATGATCTTATGTAATTATTTGTTATACACATTTCGACCTGGAGGTCCAATTCTTTAATCGTGCGACATGAGCAGTGATTCTCCCACTCGCGCTCCCCAAAAGTGCCAAATCAGACAAAAGGAACAATTCGCTAATCAAGAACGCCCATGAAACTCCAATACGTATCAATACAAGCCACCATTATTTAAACCCATGAAAGGACATGCAGACCATTGACGGAATTATAACCTATATATAATCGAACCCATAGCTTACCAAGCTTTAACACCTCCCCGTAACCGTAACCAAAGCATAAGAAACGTGATACGAACGATTTTAAAAGTCGTCATCGAAAGAGATGCCAGCCATGTTTGTATTCTGTGGGGCAGCGGTAGCACCAGCAGCTGCTGGAGCGGCGGCAGCTTCGGCCTTCTGTTGAGTCTTGGCCATGACACCAGCCTTCTGGTAATCAGAGACACGCTTCTCGAAGAAGTTGGTCTTTCCAGCGAGGGAAATGGTCTCCATGAAATCGAATGGATTGGTGGAGTTGTAGACCTTGGAGTTACCAAGGGCAACCAAGAGTCTGTCGGCGACAAACTCAATGTATTGCTTCATCAACTTGGCGTTGATACCGAGAAGTGGGCATGGGAGAGCCTCGGTCAAGAACTCTTGTTCAATGGTGACGGCCTCAGTGATGACGGCCTTGACGGCTTCCTTGCTTGGTCTGTTGTTCAAGTGGCTGAAGAGCAAGCAAGCAAAGTCGGTGTGGAGACCCTCATCGCGAGAGATGAGTTCATTGGAGAAGGTAAGACCTGGCATGAGACCACGCTTCTTCAACCAAAAGACGGCAGCGAATGAACCAGAGAAGAAGATACCCTCGACGGCAGCAAAGGCAACAAGACGCTGGGCAAAGGTGGACTTGTCATCTTCAATCCATCTGATAGCCCATTCGGCCTTCTTCTTGATGCATGGAATGGTCTCAATGGCATCGAAAAGGTAGTTTCGCTGGCTGTTGTCCTTGATGTAGGTATCGATGAGGAGGGAATAGGTTTCGGAGTGGATGTTTTCCATCATAATTTGGAAACCGTAGAAGCATCGGGCTTCTGGGATCTGGACTTCATTGCTGAATCTCTGGACAAGGTTCTCGTTGACGATACCATCAGAGGCGGCAAAGAAGGCGAGAACGTGAGAGATGAAGTAGCGTTCGTCATCGTTGAGGCGGTTATGCCAGTCGTGCAAATCCTTGCTAAGGTCGATTTCCTCAGCAGTCCAGAAGGAGGCTTCGGCCTTCTTGTACATTTGCCAGACCTACGACATAATTAGTTTTCCAATTCGGGACATCTAATGAATCCTTAATAGAACCGGACTAACCTCGTGGTACTTGATTGGGAAGAGGACGAATCTCTTCTTGTTCTCGACGAGGATTGGCTCGTCGGCTTCTTCAGGTTTCAGACCATTGAAGGCTGGAGCCTCAGACGTGACCTCCGCCTTAACTGGGGCAACGACGAGGGACTTCTTGGCGTCATCAGTAGAAGACTTGAGCTTGAGGTCATTGAAGGCAGCAACGGCCTTTTGGGCTTCAGACATGAAATCAGTCATTGTGGATGTGTGGGGATATGAAGATTATAAAATTAGGTAGTGGTTTTGTTTTAGTAGCGGTGATAATGATGCCGTAGACACTTGATCAACAAGAGCGATGATAATGTCAAGATGCAAATGCGACAAGATGAAGATGCGAAAAGAAGATGTGAATGTGAATGTGATATCCGATAATGGACAATATACTGATGCTTGTGATTGCTGGTGAAAGGAAAAGGAGAAAAGGAAAGAGTTTGTGATCAAAGGGAGGACGAGGAGGATCTTTTATAAAAGTGGTGAAGTCCAGCAGAATTATTTGTTTTCCGACACGAAAAAATTAAAATTTTAGCTTTGTTTGAGCGTCTCGGATTTCTTTGGTGGAGGTTGGCACTCAAAGAGAGAGAGAGGGAGACGCGGAGAGGACTGATCAAAGCAAACACTTTACGCGTTCAGCGAGCCAGGCAGCCTGATGCTGATAATAATTCATTTCCCGAGTCAGCTCACTTTTAGCCTCCCTCAGTTGTTCATTTCCGCCGTTTCGAGGAGTTGCGAGTGGTTCTGTTGCGTGTGCTGCCCATGGCGACCAAACAGGAGCCCTTGTTCTTGTTCTTGTTCTGTCAAGCTAGCCGGGGTGGGATGATGCTCTGCTGCTGGTGCTGGCCCAATGTGATGAGATGACCCGGTTCGTTGTGAGCGGTAACAAAAGAAAAGAAATAATTTGAAAGAAGAAAATGAATGCTTTGTTTGTATGCAAAACGACGCCATCACGCATGCCTACCCTTCTTGCTCATAAAGACTCCACGCTAGACACCTGGGATTCACCCACCACGAAAACCCTTTCCTTCCCATCGACAAGAAGCTAGAAAAACTCGGATATATTGATATGGGGGATGCCATTGGTCCGGATGACACAGCATTACAAAATGTCCCCGACCGAACGCTACAAACCATTACCAATATCCAGCTCATTCGACTCATCTTCTTGATCAGATCTTGACGAGTTCCCCCATCAGATATACCGGATTAGTACTAGTCTTCCCAATCTCCTCTGGGCTGACCTGCGTTATCAGATCCTGCACGAAACATGGTCCCCTTGCATCAGCTCTCTCTTTTTTCTTTTCTGGATCGCGGAGTTTAAGCCAACAAAGGCCACTGTACGCGTCCGTTCACAATAAACAGCGCGTCTTCCTTTGTACCCTTTCCCTTCAATATTTTTTTGAGGAAAAGTCTTGGCGATTGTTTTTCGCAGCTGAAATGGATTGATCTGGGCAGTCCCAGCCTCTGATTGACTTTCCTTCCCCTCAAACCACGTGACTTTTGCATTCGTGATCTTGAACAACTTCCTCGTGCATGCATGGAGGGGTATCGCGATATTTATGCATGCATTGGCCATGGCTCTCCCTGGCTCTTTGCATGGATGCAACATGGCCGCGATGTGCATGCTGTACAATAACTTTATATCTTTCACATTTTATTTTATAAAAAGTCTACATAATGTCTAGAGACCGAGCGGGGCCTATCAAACCACGTGATGGAAATGCATTGCACACGCTCAATGCAACCCCTCGATGCAGGCTCCCCCGCAGACAAGGATAGTCAAGTATTACGGTCTCGTAACCACAAGTATTAACTGGATATCTCTTGTCACTACTTATAGCATTACCAAAGGACACAAAGTGCACACACTTTATGTGGAACTCTCGGATTCTTTGTTCAGAAGTAGCCCCTCCACCTCCGATACCAATAGGGAAACTTATTCACCCAAGAATATCACACCTCCCAACACGCCTACGCCCACCTCATTTATAACATCTCCGAAAGTAGCAGTGTAATTGATATTCCAGTGATCAAAGAATACGCCTATCCTATCCCCTCCCTTGCACCCGCCCAGAATCAATCCAATCCCTCGTTACTATCGCTACTATGTATGGTATTATACCGACTCGTTGAAAATATCAAATTAACAAAGAAACAAACAAAAAAAGGAATGCATAATAAAAGAGAGAACTATGTCACACAGGAATGTAAATGCCATGCAGCGGATGTGAAAAACACAAATCAAGCAATTATCACCGTCTCCTACCATTTCAAACTATCTGTACCGCTCCCCCGTTTAGGCTATCATTTCCGCGATGTGCTCGCCGAAGCAGTCTGGTACTTCATCTTCTCATCCTTCTTCCCACTGTGCATCTCCGCTTTTTGCTCAGGAGTCATCTTGTCGCCTTTTGCGTCAACCTCCGCCCCTTCCGGTTTCAGACCCGGGTTCAATGGCTTGCTGTCATCATAGTCGATTTCTTTGACAACTCCCAAGCCTTTTGTTCGGCCCTCACGGAATAGCAGCTTGTCTCCTGGAAGGATGTACTCTCTGTATCGATCAAACAAAGGATATCGGGTCAGCCGAGTCCGAAAGGAGGGAGGCATTCCAACACACGGAATGCTTCATTGGGGTCAGGGGTAACTTACGGTCTTTGGATGAACTTGAATGCTACTAGAGCTCGATCTCCTGTTCGGACAGTTTCTATAAGGCCCATTAGCTGTCCGAATCGCTGAGAAAATCAGTGGACTCACGTTGAATACATACCACGGTCAAGATCGATTATACTGCATGTCTGGGAAACTGGCCCAACGTGTAGCATTGCCTGGTATCGTTTTCTGATAGTGGTTGCGTGACTCAATATCATAACTAAATTAGGCAAAGCGTGGTTAGACATGTCAAGCGTAAGGACCTTAGGAGCTACCATATTCACCTTCAGCCACAAACTTATCAGACGCCTTTGGTGGCGGCCCATCGGTCTTTGGCAGTACGACCATTCCTTTCCTAACATCTCTTCGTCGTACTCGCCTCAGAGCGAAAGATGCACTCTGCCCTGCCGTTACCACCGGAACGCCAATTCGTTTCCTTTCAATACTCCTGATCTGTGTGGAAATGAAGTTCCCCAGGCTATCTGGTCCGATGAGTATCTGATCCCCAGAATGGATGATACCACTCTTCACAACTCCGGAGACGACAGTTCCCACGAATGGCACGGAGAATGTGTCGTTAACATAAAACTCGAATGGAGCATTCTGGTCGAACTGTCCGTGGTAAGGAAGGATATTCAGGAACGTCCTGACGAAATCCAATCCTTCACCGGTAACGTTGGAAACCCGGAAGATTGGGCATATCCTGTCGCTGACAAAGTGCGTGGCGGTGGATATAGCTTCATCTTTCGATTTGATGAAGATTGGAATTTTACGAGCGCCGCCGGATTTCAGGATTTTAGTAATCTGGTTGACGGTTTGGGCAAGGATGTTTGGTGGGGTCATATCAATTTTTGTGATAACCACCATGATTGGGACGTTAAGAGCGACTGCTATCCCGAGATGCTCTTTGCTCATACCAATCAACCCATTATTTGCTGCTACCATTAGCAAGCAGTAATCTGGGGAAGTTCCCAGCAACCCAAACACTGTTGTTCTTAGGTATTTTTCATGTCCAGCAAGGTCAGTGAAAGAGATGACTTTGGCCTGTACCCGTAATTATTAGTATTCGTATTCATCGGCGCTCTAAGCGGATGGTTTTCATACGGATTTCTTTCCGATCTCCTCCCAAGTCAATTTCCTTCCCGCCTGGCTTGTAACAATCTGAGACTGGGCATCAAATCCCATAATCTCCATACCGACACTGGAGGTCCTTCCGCTCTCAATCTCGTGCTTATGGCGAAAGAGATTTACTCGGGCCTTTCCTCTACCATCATCGAGCTGTCCTTTTACTAGAACACCCAGCATGGTAGATTTCCCAGCGTCGACTAGAATTAAAGCAAAATCGCATCAGAAAGAAGATCCAATCATCGTAGCACCCACAGCCACTATGGGTCCCCGGCGGACATGTATAAACTCACCATTTCCAACAACGGCAACCCTAATCTCCAACAAATCCTCCATACTCTTCGGGACCTGTCTAACCATCAGCTTTGCCCTTGCTCCTTTCCCATCCGGCGGTATCTCCTCATCCGCCTCCACATTCGCCGTCTGCAAAACCGCGCACTGAGCATTCAGCGGCTCGAGATTCTGCTTTAGAACCTCAAAAGCCTTATCATACTCCTCCTTGGTGAACCCCATCGAATCACCTTTATCCTCATAACCCAACTCGAACAATGCCTCCCCTCTACCCTCCTCCAACCGTCTTTTTAGTAGAACATCGAGCCCGGGTTCGATTCCCAATAACTGATCTCTCAGTTTTACCCTCGGGGCGTTCTCGGATTCCAATCCCAGATCGTCGATGAAGCTTAATTCATCGACTGCTTCCTCAAGAGATTTATTTGTCGGGGCGTTGGTGAGTTTTGGTGGCTGTTTGGGAGTCGAGGTGGAGCCGGTTCGGCCTCTGTGGCGAGCTGCGGCTTGGTTTGCGACATGCTCGACAAACTCGCTCAGAGAGCTACCGGACGGTCGTCCTGGCCCTGACATTTGCGGGAATGGTTGTGCGGAGCAGATATGCCGATTTTCTCGCAATTGATGTCGGAGTTTGATATTTGCTACTTTATTGGAAAGCGAATGCAGGAAATTTAGGATACTATTGAATGTGGTTTATGGGAATATATCAAAGCTGTTTTGGTAGCTTTGGAAGGAGCTGTTTACTATAGCTGGGGTAAAAGAAAAGTGTGGAGTCACACACAGCTGGACCGGAGCTAGCGTTTCTGTTATGACTGGAGTGGGACACACGGATGTTTGATTGGGCCAAGTAGGCAATTATAAAGCCTGAGTTAAAAGCCGGTTAAGTGTTTGGCTGCAGCAGCTTCTCAACGTTTTAAACGATGCGGTTTAATTGTGTTGTAGCTGTTTGTAAAGCTGATGCCAGTGATCGGTGTAGTGAATGTAACCAGCGAAAGACGATTCATTGGCCGTTTGGGTTATAGAAAAAGAAGAAACAATTGCAAGTATTCGAAGGTGAATTTAGGCCGTTGGCTAGATATAATTTTAAACTTCTATGCGACGAATTGGCCTTGTATATTTGAAAGGGGAGCGGGACAAAAGGCAATTAAGGGTGCAGTTGGGTGGGGATTTTATATCAAGAGGTCTACCAGGGCTTGAGTAAAGAAAAAGAGCTGGGCTGACTGTGACGGACGGGCCAGCGCCAAATCGTCTGTTTGACTCATATGATGTGGTCACTTTTCTTCCCGACCTGCTCACCCAAATCCGCCCTCCCTCCCCCACAAAATGGGCAACTCTGTAGGCCAAAGCTAGCTCAAACGCAAGTATTCGTGATGCCTTTCTCCTTCATTTGACAGCTGATACCAACGCCCCCCTCAAGCTTCATCGAAGAATACAATTTTGGGTGAAGGATCAGATCTTGAAGATTCGAGAACAGCCATCATGCAGGTCCCCCTTCCCAAAACCTCAGCCGCTTCAACCGGAGCTAAGCGAATTTGAAACCGAAGCTCGTCCAAAAATGCAACACTTAGCTTTTTTGAGGCATTATCACCATATCATAACGCAGAAACCATCCAGCAAAATAGTTGGACCGTCGAACATGCATAACGATGGATATTTTAGAGCTCGAAGACTACGTTTTTGTTGACTAGTCTTCCAGATGCAGCCATTATATCTTTTGTACAGAATTCTTTCTTCCCATTGCTAATATCGGAGATGGTTCCTATTTGTACAATTTTTGAAGGGCTTTTCTGGGGGGAATATATACTATTATACAAGAATAAAAAAAGAAGATGGAGGGTCTATATGCACGAAGAAAGAGGGGATTGTACAAGTATTCGGGGCCATTCAGTAGCTTTTGCTATGGCTTCCATTTTGCTTTTGGTAGATCGAAATGTCAATACCAACTCCTTGACTTTTGCTTGCTCCCTGGTAGAAATCCCATGCTCAAAATATTCACAATGAAAAGTGTAATCCTAGACTCTCTTCCTTTGGTGGGCTTTCTCAACCCAAGGATTAGAACAATTTAACCCACAACCTGGGTAACTAGACCGGTCGCGACCGTTCTACCTCCCTCGCCTGCAAGTTAAAAATATATGTTAGGTTACTTTCTGTGACTCAAACGGTGTATAAATAATTCAGGGGGTTACTCACGAATGTTGAAGCGAACACCCGGTTCGACCGCCATTGGGTGGTGTAGTTCGCACATCATTTCAACATTATCACCTGGCATAACCATCTTGCCATCAGCGTCGGGGGTGCCGTCTGGGAACTTAAGATTGATTGCAACGTCTATTTTCCTATTAGCATAGCCCGAACCATGGATCGATGAAAACAAACTTACCGGCAGTACGGATAAACATCTGAGGTCTGTAGTGGTTACCGAATCCAGTGTGTCGACCTCCTTCCTCCTTGGTCAGAACGTACATCGAGCACAAGAACTTCTGAACAGCCTTCATGGTTCCTGGCTTTGCGATGACCATTCCTCGTCTGACGTCTTCACGCTTGACACCACGGAGCAACAAACCAGAGTTATCACCAGCCTGTGCGAAATCCAGTTCCTTCTTGAAGGTCTCAAGACCAGTGACTGTGGTCTTGATTGGGTCTTTTTGAATCCCGACGAGCTCAACGTCCTCTCCCTTCTTCAGCATACCGCGGTCGACTCTTCCGGTGGCGACAGTTCCACGGCCAGCGATAGAGAAAACATCTAGCCAACAATGTTAGCTTACTCGCCCTAATGAAGCATACTACTGTTGGCAAGCTTACCCTCAACAGCCATCAAAAACGGCTTATCCAAATCACGCTCGGGAGTTGGAATCCAACTATCAACAGCTTCTAATAACTCTCCAATCTTCTGCTCTCCAATTTCCGGTCTCCTTCCTTCCAAAGCGCACAGAGCAGAACCCATAATGATCGGTGTCTCATCGCCATCGAAACCGTACGAAGAAAGCAATTCTCTCATTTCCATCTCAACAAGTTCCAACATCTCCGGGTCTTCGACAGCGTCGACCTTGTTGACGAATACCACGATCTTTTGGACACCGACTTGACGAGCGAGCAGTAAATGTTCTCGAGTTTGGGGCCTGTATAATACGCAAATGTTTCAGAATCTCACCATCTACAATCTAAAATACCTCTGTGAGAAACCTTACATCTGACCATCCGAAGCAGCAACGACAATAATCGCACCATCCATACTTGCAGCACCAGTAATCATGTTCTTGATGTAATCTGCGTGTCCGGGACAATCGACGTGGGAGTAATGACGGGTAGGAGTCTCATATTCCAAGTGTGCCGTCGAGATTGTGATACCACGAGCTTTTTCTTCGGGAGCTTTATCGATGGATGCGTAGTCGAGGAAATTTGCTAGTCCTTTGCTGTGCTGAACTTTTGTGATAGCGGCGGTGAGAGTTGTCTAGCATGGAATGTTAGCATATCCCTTCAATTCCTTTAATTTCAAGGGTGGAAAGTACCTTTCCGTGATCGACATGTCCAATAGTACCTGCATCATATGCAATCAGCCACCCCCACCACCCCGCCTAATAGTACCAATGAAAACAAAAAAAACCAGTCCATACCAATATTCACATGGGGCTTTTTCCTCTCAAAAGTGGCCATCTGCCTGATATTGCTATACACATTCTGCGCAGCTTTATTCCTCATCCCCGAACGCATCGTGTTCTGCAGTAACGGCGATACCGTAGCTCCATTCTGCACGAACGAGGATTGAGCGGATTGGCGAAGCCCTCGAAGGACGGCACCGGCGAGTTTCCAGGAAGCCATTGTCGGTGTTTTATTTTAGATTAATGA
The DNA here is from genome assembly GCA_012184295.1 of Dactylella cylindrospora. NCBI lineage: Eukaryota > Fungi > Ascomycota > Orbiliomycetes > Orbiliales > Orbiliaceae > Dactylella > Dactylella cylindrospora. The sequence continues at coordinate 137,573 of LDUD01000132.1, forward strand.
ACGAATCGATTGATTGGAGACCTTTGTTCGATAAGAGGCTACCAGGGTATTTTCGGACGGAGAGGGGTGATTGGGTGCCAATCGGGTCCGCGGTAAATGTTGTATATACCAAAGGTGAGGTCGAAAAAGAATAGCGTCAATTGGGGAAAAAGCCTATGAAAAAATTCGCCTAACAAATTTTGCGTGGAGCCATTGATTTTTCGTACCACACTCGCAACACAAAACGCCGTTGCATGTTATCGATATTTTGACATCACGTGATGGATTTTAGATTGCTGCATTCAGGCGGCTTCTCATTGGCTAAAATCGAACAACGGCATTTGAAGACTAAACTAAGGATTTAGGTAGCAAAGATTCTTATTTCTAAAATCAGATCTTCAGGTATAACATTGGTCTGTAGAGACAAGTTTGAGTTCGGTAACAGATACCCATTGCTGCAAAGGATCTATCATGCAATCCATGGCAATATTCCTCGTTGAGTTTCGAAGTTCCAGGCCAGACCTGGATAGAATTTCTTGGTATCAAATACGTATCGTGGTTCTATTTGTGGATTCAACTTAAATTCTGAAGAGAATAGGGCTCATAGTTTCATTGGCCGCGATAGCTGCACCAAGGTAAGGGGACCGTTACACGAATGCTCCAGCATGCAGCACAAGGTCCATCAACCATTGGGAGTTGAGGCTTCCTCAAGCTCTCCTGAGGATTCATTCTTTGTTTACCGTGTCAGATATTCGGCTCCAAAATTTCTGAAATCGAGAGATCTCATGCGTATTGCCCCCACATTTAGGTCTTACGCGGTCTCGTGCCGCAAAAATGTGCTAGATCCTCTCATACAGAGTTCCCATCGTAAAGATAACTGTCTGTGGAGACGGCTTGGTTTCCTCTTGTCGACTGCATTAGTAATTGATATCAAAGGCTGTTAAGACTGCATGCAAGCGGGAAAGCTCTCTTGCATGCTGCAGATTAAAGAAATATGTGACCCCATCAAAAAAGCCAAGATTTCAAAGAGATTTCTGCCAGCATTCCCAACAGAAAGTTCACCTTTCCAGCTATGATTTTTTTATTTTGAAAAATGCTTCAGGGCTCGCAATAGCTGCCAGGCCGTACGAGCAAACATGAGCCACGAGTTGCATTCCCCAGAGTGAATTAGGAGGGACCGACCATTCAAGGTTGAGATAGAGTTCAAGCCTCATTCCCCAAACTTGTTTTTGGTGTTGTCTGGAAAATCAAGGCCCAACTCCATCACGGAAAATAGAATCCGGGTGCAGGAGATATCTTATTGGGCAGAAGCATAACACACGTGTGCGAACAGAAGAAATTTAATGCAAGAATTCAGAAAAAAATTAAGGAAGGATCTGAAGGAAGGTTCAAAAGTGGGACTGTTTTCGATCTCTCCAGAAGCTTCAAGTTTGGACTAGTAAAGCGGTAAGGCCAGGAACTGAGAAAATCCCCCGGATTGGTGCTCCAAGGGCCTTGTCAAACGAAGGAACGGTGCATTTTTCTCAGGGCAGAAGAATAACCGAGGGAAAATTAGAACAATGGCTATGACACCATACCGATTCATGCCTGATTTTCGTCCCCATGGGCTGTTTGGGGTCTCAGCATGGCAAATGCGAAATGCACAATGACGCCGAATGGGCTTCGCGGTTGACGGGTTGGCAGACCCTTCTAGAAAATCTACGATTTGTCGTCTTAAAATTAAATTAAGGATCAAAACGGTTGCTTTGGTGGGGGAGATCAGACGCATTGCGTCAAAGATCATGAACCACGAGAAGATTTTCAAGAAAGAGAGAGGGTCAAAGACGCGCCTGCCAAAATGGATGGTGGTGGGATCGGATACCCCCGAGCCATTTTGACAAAAGGTGTGCATGTGGCCGGAGAAAAACTTGGAAGCGTGGTTTGAGAAGTTTTTCTTACTCGAGAATTTTCTTTCTTTCCTTGAACGATGAGCTCCAGGTAGTAAACCTTCCGCGGTTAGCTGCAAACGGACAGGCTGTTCAATGCAATGGTACGTTGAAAGGCAGAAGCTTGAACAGGAAAAGGTAGAACCGGATTTGTTGAACCAGCCACAGGAATCCCAAGTTATATACCAGGATAAAGATTATGGGATTTGGGCGATTTCCATATTCTCTGATGATCTTGTGTACAAAGAGGCGAGTGTCTGGGTCAAGTCTAAGCGAAGGGGCCGGCCACGGTGGGGCAGGGGGAGCCAGTGTGGGAAAGCACGATCAGCAGCATACCCACCGATGAGCACCAATCTGCAATCCCCCAGACCACCTATGATGACATGACATTTGATTTGGAGGCCCCACTTTGAATCGGGCTTAAGCTTGCTTGCGTGGCTTGAAATATTCGAGGATCGAGATGAAAGGAAGAAAAATTGGCAGGCACCAACTGAACCACCTAGCAAGGTGGGTTAATCAATCTGAATCGATGAATCAGCGACAAGTTTGAGCAAGAACTGAGAGCGGAAAAACAAAGGAAGAGAGAGAAAAGCGCCGCCGGGGGTCGTGACCTATGATGCAAAGTGATCTCCTCTGCCCATACATTCACCACCACGATCGCCGTTTTTGCAGTGCGTAACACCCTCCTTTGTCGACTCCTATTGATCCGAGTGATACTTGGCCCGCCTACTCTCGTCTTTAGGATATGTATAAGAAGTACGCATATAGATGGTACAGCAGTTGCGTTCGCTACCATGACTTCGTAACGGCGTTGCTGATAGCTGCTCCACGCGCATACTGCGGGAGATCAATTCCCTTGCACACGTACCGGGTATTATACTGCTCCTTCTGCTCCTAGACTACCCAATGGAAGTATACCAGCCACATTGAGTTCTTTCCCTCATAACAGGTTTTTTTGCAGATCATGGTTCCAGTCGACGGGCTATTGGCGGCAGAGAACCGTAGGAGGAGGCATGGGTGCCACCTGTGACAGCTCTCTTTTCAAAAAAAAAAAAAAAGGAACGCTCTTTCTTTTCTTCTTTTTGAAGCCTAGTTTCCCACCTTCTACCTGTTTGCTTTTTCGGTGTCTGTACTTGCTCTTCGCGTTGCTTTCGATCGCTCGATCGTGTTCGATCCTAGGCAAAAAAGCATCATAAGGCTTCTACTGTGCGAAAGACATGCCTTCCCGGCATGCTCGTAGTATGCGGATAAAAATTTGGCCTTGCATGATTTGAACATACATATAAGCTACCAACTGCTCTTAAGAATGAATTAAAAAGAGCATCGGCCACTTTCTGGAATAGCAAGAGCAAAAAAAGGAGATGATAATTTGATAAGTAGCCAACGACGGACATACGAAACGGCAACGGGGTTGTTTGCTTAGAGGACAGTGTAGGTGTACAAAGTATCACGGTTGCTTGCCCTCAACTCGTCACAAAAGGTCGGTTCGAAGGTTGTTTTGCCCGCAGCATTGCACCAACAAGTTAACATTGGTCGCATTTCCGGAAACCAAGAAACGGCAAAGGAGAAGAAAAAAGAAAGAAAGAAAGAAAGAAAGAAGATACAAGACAGAGGTTACGCCCTGCGGTGAAGCTGTTCGTATACGCCCACACACAACCAACAGCTAACCGGCAACGAAATCCTTGTGTGAGCGAAAATCGCAGGAATATCACTGCATCAATAGCTGTTCCCGTCATCCGCTTTCCAACCCGGCCCTCGAATAACCTTTCCGACTGAATAAATATTTCATAATCTGCCGGTTACGATTCTTTCAGAAAATAATAGTAATATTCTTGGTAACAATCAGGCAATATTATTCTGCACATTCAAGTGCTTCTTTCCTTTCATTGGATTTCCGAACCAGTTCAAGTGCAATTCTATCACCCCCAGAAAAGAAAAGAAAAGAGAGTTGAAAGCCGAAACCACATTCCTGTCAATTGAACTTATCGCGTTTGCAGCACAACCACCAGCAAGAAGCAAAAACGGAACAAATCCACATACTTGTCTTTAGAACGGCTAGCTACCCGTCGACCGGTCCTGGATATAGTTGGGTCCCAACCATTCCGACCTTGTCTTCCTTTGGAGGGCTGCCTAGCAGCGACCTCTCGAAAGTGGTATAAAGATTATAAAATCTACGATTTAACGAGAGACAATAAAAAAAAAAAAAAATACCAACTGGGGTGATATTTGCAAGCGGGAGCTTTCGTTCAAAATTTTGAGCACCGGCCTTCAATATCTAAACCGATTTCAGAATCAAAGCAAACCAGTAAGTCTACCAAGCTGTTCCCTTTTAGCACATGTCACTGCAATGTTGCATACCAGTTGCCGGCAGCCCTTGCAAGGATGAGAAAAGCCAAACAATAGAGTTTTCCGGCTTCGAGAAGGCTCGCTATCTATCAAAATATTTTGGTTTGCTGTCATGTCATTTTTTCTTTTCTTTTCCTTTCTTTTGGGGGGTAATAAATACCGCTATCAATTTGGGCACTGGGCCTGTACGACCCAACCAACCATGCCACTATCTGCACGTCGACATTCCTGAAGAGCATCTAGACCAGGTCCCACTTATTTAGACCCTGCGACCCATTCCGACACCCGCCTATTCACTTCTTCATTTATTTTTCTATCACTAATCTTTACTTGTTTCCTTCCATCCCGTGAAATATCCGATTCCTTCTATTCAAAATATATTTTAATCTTTATCTTGAAAGCGATATTAGGATTTAAGAATCACCAAATACTGATATACTCTACGCAGTCTTCATATCAACAGATATCCGCCGACAGCTACAACACAGTCCATACACGCTTTTTAAGTTTTTTTTTTTTTTAAAAAAAGGAAGAAACTTCCGGGCCCGATACTACTACCACTCACAATTCAGAAAAAATGGCGGCTGTAGCGAAACAATCGGCAATTGCTGCTGGGACCCTGGGGGTTGCAGACCTCCCCTCGAATCAACTGACTCCAAATTTCTTTAATTCGATTTTCAATGATGGCATGAATCCATTCGACGAATGCTTTGGATCTTTAACGCCAAGTGGAAACGCTTCTCTATTGGCATCAACGCTACGAAAGGAATATCATGCATCAGGCATCGAACGGCCAAAATTACTCAAAGATGAAGCTTTACCAACCATCAATACAAGGCTCGATCAAACCTTAACCCCGGAGCAGTCGCCGAAAACTTTAGCAACAGGCGATGCTTCGATTTCTACGCAATTAAACCTTTCACGTAGTCCAAGTCCATTTACATTCTCAATCACAACAACCTTTCCTGATAGCCCAGTTTCGTCAATCACACCGATTACCAGTCCTGAGGGCCTAACTCCGGTCAACACTATGACAAGGGAGCAGGCAAAGAATTTGCCATTTATAGAGCCGGCGACTCAGAAAAATTCAAGGAAGAGCGTAAGCGCTCCTAAGGCTAGCAAGTCTTCTGCTCACAAGCGGAATCTATCCCTTCCTCAAAACTGGAATCCGACTATGCAGGTTGTTCCACAAATCCCGGATGCCATCAGACCAGTACCTGAAAATGAGCTTTTGCAATTTCAGACAAAGCCTCAATTGAGGGCAAAGCCTCGATCCTCTGATGCACCTGTACCGCAGCTTGTCTCGCGAATGGATGGTATCTTTGTTACAGAAAGTATTCCGTCTAGTGAAATCAAGGCGGAGCCAATCAGTCCAACAATGGCTGGGTTTCAATCAATTAATTCTTCGAATATAGCGGCCGGCCGTAAGAGGAAGAAGTCGTCGACAGATGATGACGATGACGACGAAGAAAATTCGAAACTCAATGAGAGCGAGAAGCGGGCGCGATTCCTAGAACGCAACCGGATTGCAGCTAGCAAGTGCCGAAAGAAGAAGAAGCTCATGAACCAACGACTCGAAGAAAAGAGCAGACTACTGATTCAACAAAATCGGTTCCTGTCGGCAACATTGACAAGACTACGGGGTGAAGTCTTACGGCTGAAGCAATTGGTGCTAACCCACCATGGGTGTGGGCATGCACCAATTGAACAATATTTGCACAAGGAAGCTGGGAAATACCTCGCTACCGACAACGAAGAAGCCGCCAAGAAACTCAAACCGGAGAACACGAAGCCAGGTACCTCTCCGAAAGTTACGGATGTGAGCGGAGTCTTCAAAAGCGAGGACGACAAGGTCCCCACTTGGCTCAACGAGTTCCATAGCTTCCAGGAAGTTGAATCTGAAGCTCTGAAAAGGTCGGGCCATCTCCTTGAGTTCGACGACGACGATTTTCAAAAGCTGCTTCTCGGTGACCAGCTCACCTTGATTGATGACGAGTTTGGGACATCTCCGCCACTCTATGAGTAGCGCCTGTAACCTAAAATTTTTTTCTTTTCTGCGAAAGGACACCAACATCACGCTATCGGAAGCTTTGGTGGGGCTATAGACGGCAAGAAGATCTACCCCGCAGTTTCTCGCCTGGCATGGGCCTCGTTTGTCTTTTTTCCCACACACCCTCAACGCAAAATTGCTCGCTCGTCTCGATCTGCCACCTGGGTTATCGTGGTCTAGAAATGGACACCATCACGATTCCCAAACTCTGATTGGACTAAACATTCGGGTTTAAGGATTTTCTTTCTGACAGGTCCCCTAGCGATATCCCTTGGCTCCGGTTTACTATTCTATTTTTTTTTTTTCTTTTCCCTTCCCTTGTCTGTTTATCTAATACAACCTTTTTAGTTTTTTTTTTTTCTGCAGCACGACAAAAGTCTCTATTTCCTATCTGGCCAAAATTCTCAATAAACCTGGGTGGCACGGTGTGTTTTTTTTTGGACCTCTTATCGACCCTTTTGCTTGTTTTCCCCCCTTCCTTTCTTGTACGAATTTACGGCAGGCAAAAGCCTGGTGCTGGCGAAAGGAGTTTGAATGTGTGTACTCTATAGGGTGGTCTGGTTTTTACGACTGGGGGGACCTTGAACTCTTTCCTTTCTCCCCCTTCTACCCCTCCTTGATTATTTATTTACTGGAGGGGTACTTTCAAAAACTTACTAAGGCTTGGAAGCCTGCAAAGCTATTTTGCTTTTTTCGCAAAACCTTTACGAGAAATATTCTTCTCAATTGGTGTACACGTGTGCGATCAAAAGGATATCTATGACTTTTATTGTTGATTTTATCTTTTTGGAAAATGGTCGTTGATTATCGTGGAAGCACGCATCTGATTACTACCTGATTAACTTTTTTTTGACAATTTTTGGAAAGCTTGTCCATCGCCAGATTATGCTGGGATGGGTCGAAGCTTCGGAAAAAATATCCGACTCGGTTAACGTTCAAATTTTTTATTGCGGCACATGTTTCTCGCTGACATTTTGCCTGAACATGTTGGTGGAGGTGGGCTAGCCGGACTTGGCCGGTTCTTGACACCTGGAAGAGCACCC
>LDUD01000132.1:144950-161059 GCA_012184295.1 Dactylella cylindrospora
TTGACAAAAAAATTATTAAAAGATCCTGAAAATGCAAGAAAGTCTTCGTTTGTTGGTTGCCTTTGTTCAATATCTGTACTGTCTAACTTTTTTTTCCCGATGTCTTCCTTTGTTCAGAAACATGTACTTTTCTATCTTCATGTCAAGTACACAGGCCGCTTTCCTGAGCCCTAATCTGTTGGAGGATCTCAAAGAGACATTGTCTCTACTAAAAAAAGCATGATACAGAAAGCAAAAAAGGAAATATGAGGATAATATTAGTTTCTTGCTGAAAAATTATTTCAATTGGCCATTTAATCCTAATTCGAACAAAGCTAGAGGGTACTGGTAACGTAAGAAATAAGACTCGTTAGCCGTGCTCTATGTCTCGTATTTCGTGCTGCTTGCAGAAGTTTGAATGCCTGAAAGTATGCTGACACGGACCCCGCGGGAGACTGTGCTTCTAATTTGATGGATGGTGGTGGGCTTGGGCGATGTATCCAACCACGGCCTATTTTCCTTGGAATTTTTAGGTGATATGACGGCTGGGATGCAAGCCTCGCGGCCCCAGATTTCGGGAAGATTCACGGAGTTTTTTTTTTTTTTTTTTTTCTTTTCTTTTGTTTAAATGTATGTCTTGTGTATAACTTATAGTACAGCAGATATATTGTAGTGCACGCCTAGTACATATACCGAGGGAAAATTTTTCTTCTACGTCTACCAAGTCTACCCAGCCTTTTTTCTACCCGCCTTTAGCAAAAGATCTCTCCACCAACCTTGAAACTAGTCCGTCTTCCATTGAGCGTACCCCGACCCGTCAACCTTCACCATCCTCTTCATCACATCCTCCAACTTTTCCTTAACTCCGATCTTCCCATCCCACTGTTTCAGGACAACCTTCTCCAGCTCCTCCGGCGTCTTCTTATCACCTTCCTCCAGCAAAATTTTCACAGCGTTCTCCGTCGGCAATCCGAGCCATCCGTGAGGGTAGTGGAGGTAATCAACCTCCCCTGGAAGTCTGATAATATCCAATGGTTTCGAATCCTCTTCAATCTTAAAGTACTCGACCGCTTGGGCGTCGGTGGTATCCGCCAGCGTAGGTGGATTCCAAACCGGCGGGAGCTTAACCCCATCCACCGGCTTTGCGAGCTGCTTTTCCACTCCTTCTGCAAAGTCGGGGTGTCTCTCATGGTCCATGAATTTGGCGGCCATATGATATTCTCTGGCGAATGCATTGTTGATGCTCCACGCTGCTCCGTAGCGCATTTCTAGAAGAGCGACGCGGACGGAGGTCGGGGAACGTTCTAGGATTGTTTTGATCGTTTGGTTGGCCCATTCGGTGCCTTCTGCTTCCAGGGCTTGGACGACCTCGTTGACACTGTTGTATCTGAAGCATCTATTCTCGTGAAATCATATGAGCATCAACGTCTTAACCTTTAGATGTTGTTAGATGATAGCATACCGGTCAATGGCTTCTCTAGTCTCACCACCCAGGACAAACGGCTCATTAGGTGGCAATCCCGTAACAAACTCCTCAATCGTTGAATTCACAAGCTCCAACCTCTTCTGCAAGTCATCGTAATCGTTAAACGTAAGCTCTGCTAGCCTTGCCTGTAGATCATCCAAACTCGACGAGTGAATGTAATGCGTCGCGATGCCCGCCCAGTAAGCCTGAACGCCCTTCAACCGTGCACTGGTCAACGCCAGATAAGTCCCAAGATATCCATCCATCCTCGGGAGGAAGAAACTAGCTCCGACATCAGGGAAGAATCCAATTGTAGTTTCAGGCATGGCAAAGACGGTTCGTTCGGTGGCTATCCTGAAGTGTCCGTGCAAGCTGAGACCCACGCCGCCACCCATCGTGAAGCCGTCCATGAATGCTACGTATGGTTTTGTGATTTTTGCGATTAGGTTGTCGAGCTTGTATTCGAGGGCGAAGTATTCTAGCGAGGCTTTTTGACCTTCCGGGCCGGTTTTGTTTTGTTCGGCGAGGACGGCGACGTCACCGCCTGCGCAGAACGCCTTGTCTCCAGCGCCTTTGATAATTATAACGTTCGCCATTTGGGATTTTTGCCATTCCTTCGCACCGAGCAATTTAAGTAAGCTAATTAACCCCAGTTTCTGCGGAAACCCAGCGGAACAAGAATCAAGGGCTAGCATACTAGTAGTCTAGGTAATATCTTGCCAGCCATTGATCCGTTAAGTGAGTTTAATTTCTTCGGTCTGTTCAATAATATCGTGCGAACACCGTATGTAGAATCAAATAGAACATCATCCTCTGGGTTTTCTTCCGGTTGAACGGCCGGGACCGTCGAATTTGACCTTGTTGCCTAGAAAATATTAAAAGTACAGGTTAGGGTGTGTGTTTTTCTGCATAGCTCTAGAATTTAGATATTACCTGCGCCATGGCGTTCGACACCGCGATCTTTGCCTTCAGCGGCATTATGGCTGGTCTTGTATAAGAAGATATATTGAGCGCGCGGGCAGCTGTCCGTGCAGTGCAAAAGTTCCGTAGGAGCATCCCAAGGAATTTATAAAATCTAAAATACACAGGGAAAAGAGGGAAGACCCAATACCAGATTGGGGGGACAAGAACTTAGGAGGTGAGATGTAATAAAATATGGGGTATCAAGCTTATCAATTGAGCAATCGGACGAAAGGTGTGGGGGTGGGTGGTTGTGGGGAAAGAATGGACTGGAGTCCTTCCGAGGTTCAAGATTTTTATCTTTCGGTGCTCGTGCAGCGGGCGAGGAAGTGTTGGAGTTTTTTTTCGGTGCGGTCAGACAAGACGACGGTAGCCGAACTGCACCGCTGGAAAAATGTTGGCGGGAAGATGCAATTTTACATCATACCGACCGCAACGCCATACACCGGTTTTTAACCGATTGGCTTGGCTTAAGCATTACTGGGAGATGCTAAGAAGATAGGACGAGGTCAAATACTCCCGTTTGAATTATATTTACAAAATATTATGTACAAGATTCTACGCTGGCGGTGCTGTAGCGCTCGGACTCGACTGTGGAGGAGGAACCGAGCTTTCTAGTGATGGTTTAACTTCAACTTCGGTCGCATCTGCTGGTGGAATCCCTGCAACTAGCGACTCTGTTGCTGGGGCTTCCGGCTCAGTTGAGTTGCTAGCACTGTCTGCCACCACAGCTGATACCTCCTTCTCGGCTGGTTTGACTTCAATCGACGTTCCCCCAATAACCACCGGATGATTCTCCTTCCACCGACTCGGTTTCTCGATAGTTCTGAGGGGTTTGTTGAAAGTGACGCCATGCTGCTCTCCAAGCCATTCGAGAGCGTGCTGCTCAATCACAATCCGGCCCATTTCTAACAGATCCTTGACATCAACCTCCTCCACCGGCATCGCTCTCCCATGGTGACTCAACATATTCAAACCACAGTAGAGATTATGTCTTTTCCTCATCGTTATGAATAAAGTCTTCCCGTCTCCCCTTCCCCACTTGTTTAACAAGAGAATCTGCCTCATATATCTCGTCTTTGAATGATCGGGTTGTATTGTGCCGTCAATGATAACCAATTCTCCTTTCCTATATCGATGACTCAATGCCGTCCTGAAAGCCAAATCGTACACCTTCCTAGGCAGCGCTGTCTTGAAGTCCCTTGGTTTCGGACCATGCGCCTTTGCACCACCCCTCAGCATTGGAGACGAAGCGTCCCCTAAACGCGCTTTACCGGTTCCCTTCTGTGGTCTTAACTTCCGTCCGGATACATTTACTTCGCTTCTCCATTGCGTCTTTGCTCTGCCTAATCTGTGAGCATGGCCTTCATAAACAACGGCTCGATGAAGAATGTCTCGTCGAAGTGGGAGGTGGAGAAAAAGAGGATCGTATTGCTCAAATTTTATAGGCTCGAGAGTTGGGAATTTGTATATCGTAGCCGTGACAGGCGAAGCTAATTTCAAGACCTCGTTAGCACTATTATCGCGGAAGGGAGTCTCTTGAGTAGCTAGCATACGATTTAATAGCGTGTCTCGCTTTGTTCTCGGGGCGGGTGTCCGTGCCTCGAAGATTTTGACGCATGATTCGTTTTCGTTCGGGGGGTTTGATGATGGCAGAGCAGCTTCCGTAGCCATAAACCGTCTAGATAAGAGGCTGCTATATCTCTGTAACAGCTGTTAGCCCTGCAACAGCCAATGTATTCCTAAGGCATTTCGTACCGTCGCTCTCCCGCTAGCTTCAGCTTTTATCCAAGCCTGCCGTAACGAGGCACCCGACCTCCGTAACAGACTTCCCGAGGACGTCGAGCATGATGCCATGTCTCCAGTTTGGCGTATCCGCTACCTCTCTCCTCTAGCCCGTTCGTTGGGTTCCGGCAATGGGTTGTCGAATTGTGTTCGCGAGTTTGCTTCTCGTAGGTTGAGGTTTCTGGCAAGGTTGAAATTTTTATCCTGCTCAACACATACAATAAACAACATTCGACGTCTTTCCCGCATAAAATTTTACAACACTCGCGACACTTCTTTGCGACAACATCACGTCGAAAATACTAGTCAATTGACGGCAGAGAACACCTGATACTGCTACAACTAGGGAGAATGGTTTAGTAGAGCTTGAGACCCGGCTACACATACGAAATTGGGAGCTTGAGGGATAGAGTCCGAACTCTTTCTCATGTCTCTCTGCGCTCGTTCCGCCGTGCAGGCGAGCAGACGGCAAGCAACTTTCTCCAAACCAGCATTCCTGTATCTCAAGAGACAATTGGCAACTGAAGTTCAGTCCACTCCGGGGGCACTCCATCCGACACCCTCTTCACCCCCACCTCCTGTCCAAACGACCGCTTCTCTACCTACCGACGACCCCAATGCGGTTCTACCAGCTCAAACTGTGACTCCCGTAAAGGGCGGCCGCCGGAAACCTAAGTCAAAACATTTGGATGGAAGACTGCGAACTCTGGAAACTATGCCGTTTACTGCCTATCAAGCCGCCCTAAAGTATCTTCGGGAAGATCGCAGCGAGAAACTCGAACACATCCGAGAGGAGCGCGCAAAGATAGCGGCCTGGAAAAAGCATAAGGGCACATCGGATGACGACCCAGATATTAAAAAAATGGAAGAGTTTATCGACAAGATCAAGCTTGATATTGACAAAAATAACCCGAGAATAAAGTACATGTACGATAATAAAAAAGAACTTAGTACGTTCCACTCCTCAGACTGGGTGTTTTGTTATTGAGCAAGGAAGTTGGAGTGGTTGCGCTGACATGGTTTTATATAGTCGATCCACATAGACCGATATACCAGTATTGGGCCAACAACGACTGGCGGTCAATGAAGCGGAAGGTCCTAGTGCAGAGACTGGAGCAAATGTATGTGGTACCAGATCTGCTGCAAGCTATAGACCCAATTGTCGACGTGCGGTTACGGTTCTCCCGGTCAACAATAAGTCCAGGGGCAAAGGTTTTGTCCAACAAGACTCTAAATCATCCCTCAATCAAAGTGACTCCATTCGATTCCAAAGAGAGATTGGTAACAATTGTTGTTGTGGATCCTGGTTAGTTCACTTCAATGGAATCCATCATAACTCCTAAACGTACTAAATATTAACTTGGGGTAGATCGACCCAATCTGGAAAAGAACGGATTCGACTTTTACCTCCAGTGGATGGTTACGAATTGTCCTTTGTCCATAACCGACCAATTAACAATAGGTAGAAGTCCGGTATATGGGGGTAGGGATGAGGTTGCCCCGTACGAACCTCCTTATGTATACAAGGGCGAGAAATACCACAGGTACTGCCTTTTCATCTTTGAGCAGAAGGGTAGATTAGAGGTTGGGAAGGGTCCAACTAAATCTACGGGTGAACTCCCAAAGACTGGAGATATGAATATCACGGGTACTAGCGTAGAAGGAGGAGAGGATCCTAGCCTAAATTCAGAAGCAGTATCGTCCGAGGTGTCAGTACCTACCGACCCGGTGACGGAAACTGGGAGCAAAGACATTCTGAAGTCTACCAGTGAGGATGGTTCTGATACAGCAGCCATTCCAAGTGGGGAACGTATTCAGAGACTTGGTTTTAATCTCCGCTCTTTCGTCTTCAAACATGACCTAACCGCTATCGGGGCTCACATGTGGCGAGTCGAATATGACCACTACATGATGGACGTAATGAAGAAGATTGGAATAAAGGATTGGGATAAGAAGTTTGTCAAGCATCCGGAGTTTGTATAAAACTGAAGCTACCGCATCTGCTTGTATATATACTGTATATTTTGACTCCAGGGGTTGTATGTACATAGAGAATTAGAAAAATTAAAGTATATGACACTAAGTCTAAAAATTTATATTCCAGAAATTATGTCTGTTTATTTTCTATAGCTTTACTCCAATCTTTCAACTGGTGTGAAAGGATTTTGACCCAACCATCTCCAACCCCCACTTATTTGAGCTATAACTTTACTCCTGACCAGTCCTAACGGTATAGGCCCATAGTACCTCGAATCTATAGAATACGGCAAGTTATCCCCACCGATCCAGCAATGCCCTTCGGGAACCCTGACCATCATTGTCTCCTCGCCTCTTCCTGCAGCTATAGGATCCACGACGACGTAATCACCAGGCATTCCAATCACCCTCTTCAACAGCATTACCCCCATCTCATCCGGCCGATTCGCAGTCACCAAATCACCGACTTTGACACCCCGACCACGGGAGTATAGATGGTTCATGAGAATTGAAGAAGTGGTGTTTGGGAACGTGGGAAGCATGGAGGGACCTTCGCAGACTCCGATCATGAGGAATTTGGAAGCGAAGACGTGGCAGAAGGCGAGGAATTTGACGGCGGTTATGAGGTAAGATAAACTGCGACGCCAGGGATATCTAGCGGTCCATCTTGGTGGGTTTTCTGTGGTTGGTTGAGGGATCGATTGAGATGTCGTCGACTCTTGGGCTGTTGCGTTATTGGTGGTGGTGTTGCGACGTAGGAAGGAGCAGATTGGAGACGATAAGGTTACCGGACGACGAGGGCGGGAGAATGGCGGGGGGTGGCCATGATGGCGGAAGAGGAGATGGAGCATAACCCAGACATCTCCTGGCCTCCTCTTCTAGGACGCCGATTCGATGATGATTGTGTCTGAAGAAGGTCGTCGTAGGAAGTAAGTTGTTTCGGGATTGAAGGCGAGCCAATCGCTTAACACAAAAAAGGCGAAAGGCTAGCGAGCCCTATACTATCGCCACGTGCCGATAAATCCCCAGATCCTGCTTGTCGTCCCTGACAGCAATAACCCGAAAAACAAAATAGCAAGTCCTACGCCTGGGAGCATGAGAGCTAAGATTATATAATCCCTCGAAGGGCTGCGTTGCACGGAAGTTGCTATAATCGTTCGAATAGCACCCAAACTTCAATTTAAACGGTACCAAAGGGGCGACCATGAGCTCCCAGATACTTTATGGACTGCCCCCTCTGTCTAGCAGTCCGACCATACCTACAGTCCACGGGTATGTTATCTCGAGCGGGGCCTGGGTTCCAATAAGCCCCAGCCAAATTTACTTCCTGGACAACCTCCCGATCCGAGATTTTCACATTTTAGCGCGCATAGTTCGCGGGGTGTTCTTTCGAAGGGACAGTGAAATCCTTTCACACATTCCTGACAATGATCTCCTTGTATTTCGAGCTTTAAGAGCGGCGGAAGAAGATCCTGACAGGAGCCCGGAAATGTGGGATCCGGGTTATAGATATAACTGCCTGTCCGATTTGAGGTATAGGTATGGGGAGTTTTATAGGTTTTTTGCCACAAGGTATCCGTTGGAGACCGGTCCGGACTGGGAGATTGACGGGCACAGATGTGACCCTCTGGCTCTTGTGTAGAGGCTATTTTTTTCATCTATAATATTATAGTCTGGTCTATGGGATAGGTATCTATGGGAGTCCGTCAGGCACTGTTCGAACTTTCTCAGGCAGGCAGCTAGTCCAGCTAAACAACGCGCGGGTTTGGGAGCTTGAGCTCCAACACCTTCGCGTCTTCCAGCACAACTCTCAGAGCTCTGAGCTTTGTTATATATATCCCTCCTGCGACTCTATTCAACAACCACATTGTCTATTCACATCGAACCCGCCTTACTCCTGCAGAGATAAAGGAAACAATAGTAAAATAGAATGGCCGAACAAACTCCCCGCGTCAACGCCAACCTACTCGACAGGTTCGTCGGCAGCACAGTCCGCATAACCGGAAAAGTCACATCCCTTCGCGGTGAAACCGCAACCATAGATTCGCAAGGCACCGTGACAATAAACCTCCAGAGGGTATCCTTCCTCCCCCCACCCCCTTTTTCAAATTAACTGAATCCTCTACAAGGGAATGGAGACGCTGACCTTTTACACTTTTGGTTTGAGGGTGATCAACAGGGCTCCCATCTTGCCCTAGACCACGTCGCTGAAATCATCGGCAAGGTTAACACGGACGGGACGATAATGGTGCTCGTAGCGACGGATTTCGGTGCCAACGTTGGTAGGTTTTTATGACTCATCTTCTGCTACTATCGCTGGCGGGGGGTTTTTTTTCTCCGTGCGTCATATGATATTATTTATTCTCGGCGCTAATATTGGCATGTTCACACTCACATTAGACATGGATATGGTTGACGCTGTCGTCCAAGCCACGCATACGTATCCCGAGATATTCTACAACGCTGGCCAGAAGTAGGGCTCTGGTCGGCAGTTAAAAAAATAGAAAGGGGATAATCTCACCATTAAGATGTATTTACAGTGATGCTGCATGTTTCATTAAAGCCCCAGGAAATAGAAGGGCAATGTAGTCCTCATTATGTATTGCTATAAGTTCTATACCCATACGAGCGGCAGACATAAGTTACGGAATAAGCGCATGCATAAGCTCTACACCATCCCAGACTTCGCGAGCATCACCGTAGAAATGCTTTACTTTGAATTTCTTTGTATTCCCTTTTCAGTTCTATAGCCTTCTTATTTGTAGTAGAAGGCCTTCACTCTCAACTATTATACATGGAAAATCAGAATATCTCCTTCCTCAAAGTACCTGTTGTCCTCTTCCCCGATAGGAAAAAAAGAGGGGAAAAAGAGCACCAATCATTAAAGAAATAGAAAAGGAAAGCAATACAACATGATCGTTAAAATCCTGATCTCGAAGTTCAGGGCCGTGTTACTAATATACATGATGTTATTTGTATATTACAACATGACAATATGTATAAGAGACTTGGAATCCAAAGTGGAAGTAGAAAATAATCAAGTGAGACGCTGGAATTTATGAGACTAAACGTGGATGGGGTATTCGCAATGTGTAAGTGGAAACATAAAATGCTGGAAAGGAGAAGGAAATGTAAAGAAAAAAAAAAAAAAAAGGGAGGTACCGCCAGGAAGAAACGCCACAAAACTCCCAGGTTAAACATCGAATCTCCTATACAAGCAGGGAATGATTCGAGTGGTTAAAAAGAGCAACTCCGTGCCTCTAATGGTCTAACAAGCATGTTAGAAACTGTAAGAATAGAAGAAATTATTTATCCTCGGTAGAAGAACTGTCATCTTCTGATGACTCTTTCCTCTCGCTTGTGACTGCTGTACCGTTGCCTCCCTCCGTAGCAGCAACCGTGGCAGCACCGATAGCCGCGAGCTTTGATGTGCCGGGAACCAAATCGGAGAAGTCGACTACCAAGGCGGCGTCGAAATCAAAATTGAGATCAATGATATGCTCCTTAGAGTTTGCGTCTTCTTTCTCACCGCTCTCACCGTCTCCGAGGTCGAGGTGGTAGGTGCCCGCATTTCCGGGGCTAGTGGGCAAAACGTCGCTAAAAAGGCTCGAGCTGACTGCATCCGCCAAGGACACTGGATCCTCGTCATATAGGTTGAACATTGCTGGAGGGCTACTTGGCATTGCATTTCCTTCAGATGTAAGTGCGAGATCTTCATCCATCATATCAAAGTTCATTTCTGAGAAAAATTCGTCGTTGAGTTCGTTGTGCTCTACATCGTCTCCGGATGCAGGGCTAGGAGATGCTGGGTCGTGAGTCTCCTCCGCTTTATTCCATTCATTTAAAAATTCTAACATGATATCGCCAGTAGCTGGATTGATTCTATTGGTCATGTTGGTACTAGGGAGTTTGCTTGGGGTAGGGGTTGGTTGAGCGCCTATAACCTTGCCTCCAGGCGTTGCGATACCCAACATGGCAGACTTCCAAAAAGACGGGCTCTCCACGTTGATGCTCGCAAGAAGGGGTGTGAGGCGAAGAGGTGTCTTGAAGTCAACACCGTGTGGCGAGATCTGCTGCTCTGGTGTGCGAGGTCGGACGGTAGCTTCGGTGGCGTCGCTCGCTGGCGTATCCTCCTCACCCTGCTCCTCAGGTGACTCTGTTGACTCATCAACTTCAGCATTAGCCTTCAACAATTCGCGTTCGAGTTCGCGTTCCCATTCGATATCCATGCTGGCAGCTTCAACAGGGGGTGGGTTGTTCTCCTTTTCCATCTCCGGGCTTCCAACGGGTTCGTCTGGGGATAGCGATCCTTCGGCTCTTGCTTCCTCCTCCTGCTCGGCTTCGGGGATAGGGGTCCCATCGAGCCCCTTTGGAGATTTCTTAGCTTCTGGGAATAGTCTCCTTCGGGTCTTCTGATCAGGGCTCAGTAGGCTGATAGGATGAGATATGGTTCCGAGGCCGCATGGGCTTGACTGAATCCTCCTAAGATTCTTATTGACCGCAACGTCCCATTCAGTTGCTCCATCCACCCCACTTGGTGCAGGTGGACTGGTAGCTCGATGGCCGCTTTCAGATCTGCCGCGGCTAGGAGGGGACGAAGGGATGGCTGTTGCTGCGGTATTTTGGCGTGATAAGGTGGGTGCACCGGTATTTGAGATAGTCGATTCCTGCTTGAGTAGCATCGATTTCTTCCTTGGCCTTTTCTTCGGCTTTGCTCCCTTATCGTCACTAGACTTTTTGTCCCAGAATTGCTCCGGGCGCATTGTCCCATGGTTGTGATGCCATAATCCGCATGGGTTGCACAAGTTCACTTCTCTCTCGTCATCGCCACCAGTCTCAGGATTAGTCATCATGACTTTTGCCTTCCTCCAAGTTGGTGTCTCGATGGCGCCGCAGTGCATACAATATGTCGGCATCTCCCCGGCCTTCAGTTTTTCAACCATCTGCCGTTGGATACGCGCACGGACAAGAGAAGTACTCGTGCCACGTTTTGCGGGCGCACTTTCTGCGTCTTCGGCGGCGTCACTAGAGCGTCGCTTGCGGTTGGCTGTTGGCTCAGCTTCCTTGCTTGGTACGTCTGGGAAAGTTAGACCTGGCGGTAGGATTGGTGCAGGAATTGTGGCTACTGGTGCGGGTGGAGGGCGCCCTGGCTTTCGCTTCTGATCCTTCTTCTCCTTTCGTTCTGCAGAATCGCCGGCCTCTGAATCTCCCATGGGTGACGTGGGTAAATCTGATGGTGGCACCGCAGAGGATTCTGTTTTGAGAGCCGGTGGGTTCTTAGGAGGACGGCCACGCTTTCGAGGAGCAGGCTGTGAACCAGATGATGTCGGCTCATCGCCATTCTTAGGTGACTCGGCTTTCTCCGAGGGGGATCTCTTGTCCTGAACAGTCTGTTCAGCTTGCTTCTGTTGCGGTAGGTGGAGGGAGCGGGAGGGTGGAAGGGTATCTTCATCAGAGGGATCATCCCGAGATAAAGTCTCCTGAAGATTGTGAGTCGCCTGAGGATGGTTTGGGAAGAAGCCGATGTTTGGTGCGCGAGATAGAATAGGCGATGTAGCTACAGGTGACGAAGGATTAGGTTCGGCTGAACTTGAGTTGGTTGCTGGCGGGGACGACCCGATGAAAAGGGAGTCGATATCGCTATCGCGAGGCGATTCAGCAACTTCAGTATCAGCATCGTTGTCTGCATCATTAGCGTCAGGCAAAATCTCCATCTCGATGTCTTCATTGGTGGTAGACATTGCTGCTGGTTGTGGTGTAGGTGCGTCGTCTGTATTACTAAGCAAAGGTACAAGGGCGACTGGTGAAGGCGCTGCAGACGAAGGAGGTGGCAATGGGGTTGTTTGTGAGATAGACGGAGGGGACCCAGTAGTAGAATCAGCAGTAGATAATTTAGAAGCTTGGGTTGAGGTGGTGTTCGAGGTTGAAACTAGGTTAGGCGAGGGTGCAGCCGAGGAGGGGGTGGGAGCTTGTTTTATAGTCGCCCGGTTCGTATCCGATGCAGCTGGATCCTGCGGTAGATCTTGCGGAGAGGGTTGTGTCTCGGCGATAACCTTCCTTACATCCGTGAGTCTGGGCCTTCCCCTGGGTTTGCCCGTCCCTGGCTTCTTGGGTGCAACCTTGCGTTTCTTTGCTGCGGGTTGGGCGGGGTCCCCCACGGGCTCCTCCTTGTCGGTCTCCGTAGGCCCAATGGTAGGCGCGGATAGAGATTGGGGTTGTTGAGGAGGAGAGGACGGTGCTACCGTGGGTATATCGGCACTAGCTGTCGGTGTCGATGTACTGCCTTCCTGCTGAAGCCCAAGTACCTCAGTTTGCTGTGGTGGCGCAGGCTGGTTGGCAGATGGCGTTGGAGCTTGAGACGCATATGGGTTAGGAAGTGCTTGGGAGCCCTGAGGGGGGTTAGGGGCCTGTAGAGGATGCTGAGGAGGATATCCCTGAGGAGGGTGGCCCATATGACTCGGTGGAACTTGTTGATAATGGCCCATCTGGCCGTATGGTGGCTGTCCGGGCATTGGTTGGCTGTAAGGGTTCGGTGGGAAAGGTTGCATGCCGCCTTGCAGCCCGGGTTGCATGTATCCTGAAGGCCCCATAGCACCCTGTGCCATCATATGGCTCGTCCAATGGCTGGCAGGATCAACGCCCGCGGGCATATTGCGAGCCAATTGAGAGAATTGGCTCATGTGATTAAGGTAATCTGCCTGCTTGAGCATCGGTACCCTACATAGTCTCATCCTAACCTCCAATGTCTCCTTGACATCTCCAGCGAACAGCCCCAGGAGGTTCTTCTGCACCCTCCCCGTCACCATTCGGCTCGCCTGAGCGGGGTCGATTGCATCAGGATCAGGTTGTTGTCCATTCAACGCAGGTAGCGACAGAACCCAAGACAAGAGCCCTAACCCTATCATAGGGGTATCTGGTTCTGAAAAATCGTACGCGTAGACAGAGTAGTCACATCCTTGGTGGTGCATAATCTCAGGACTATATCATAAACGTTAGATTTAGGAGTCTATCCTCTCTATACAGTAGAGGGTTACTAACCTCGAGTAGACAATATTGAGGACGCATGTCTTTAGGTCAACGAAACCTATGGGCGTATGCTCGTCAATATGTGCAACGTGGACGTTGACTACCTCCTTAGCTCTAGCGAGACAATTAGGCATCAAGTCATCGAGACTGTAGAGAACTTTCACTGTACGGTCGCCAGAACATTAGTTAGAATGCAGTAAAAATGCGTTGAAATTCCTAGGGTCGCTTCGTCTCACATCGCATCGGCCGAGCCGCTGGAACACCTGTGGATGTTGAGGCATCGCGAGCCTCAGGTGCAACCATCTCAGGCGTAGGAGCGGCTGCGGTTGAGGAAGGTGGTCGGGTTGCTGTGGCAGGCACAGCAGGGGTCAATGTCGGAGTATCCGCCTCTGAAGCCGGAGTCGATCCGGGCGGTTTTTTTGAGGGTTTCTTGGCCATGGCCTCTTATGAGGCCTATAGTAGTTGTCACCGAATTGGATCCGTGGTGTCTGATGTTGACCTATTATCTTCTCTCGAATATGTGTCCTATTCCGTGCAGATGTATATTTGAAGCGTTGTGTTGTAGATGATAAGCCGTCCACTCCAGATCTCAACAGGCCGATACCAAAACACCAATAGAGAATGTCGAAAGAGTATGCGGTCGGGGGCACGCGTGAGTCCCTTTTGTTATATATCGTGTGAGAACACCTCCAGTGGTAAGAATCGCAAGCGGTTCTAGAGAAAGTAGAAGTCTTTGTCCGTGTCTATCTCGTCAAAGGTTTGTCGGATAGAACCCTTCTACAATGAGGAGGTGAGATTATATAGGCTCAATGAGAACCTATATTGAAGATTGTTTCAGGTCGTTTACTCGTTTGGCAGCAGACGGGCGGGTGACACAATGCGCAGGTCAATGTTTAGCGATCGTGAACGAGTGTCGGTCGGCGAGACTGGAAAGACGGTCATCCAACATTGCAAAACTTGAAACAAGAAAAGAACGCTCGAGGAACGCACACGATAACAAACAAAAAGGTAAACGCTTCTTCAAGGAGTGGAAAGAATGTGAGGAAAAGAAAAACAGACGCCTCAAAGTACTTTTGTTGTTTGCAAGTCTATCTCTAGAAGAATAATTGTCGTGTCGTGAAAGAAGATAAAGAAGACCAGAAAGAAAGAGAAGAGTGGATACTATTTTCTTGTCGGAGGGAGGAATTTGCACGGGGTGGGATGAGATGAGAGGGATCGTGTTCGGGGGGGAGCGAAATAATAATTACATGGCTGTTTGAGGAAGTTTATTTGGAGAATAGCTGCAATGGGAATCGTGATTGAAAGAGGAGAGGTTGGGAGGTTAACTAACTTAACTCTCCTTCTGTGGACGCACTAAGCTGCAGCGAGGGGGCACGCTAAACACCAACAGAGATGCTTGACGAGCTGGGTCCTGCTTTAATGTCGTTCGTGCTTGGGGTCCCAGCCGGGGTTTACGTGAACAGCGACCCAATCAGAAGCCGGGGGGACGTGATTGCGACCTGGATGCTGTGCATGTCTTCGGCTAATAAACTGCGAATTTGGATTGTCCCATGCAGGTGGAAAGGAAAAAAAAAGTCAGCGAACAGGGTCAGACGCCCTGAAGCCCGTATTCGAACAGGATTGGAGACAAAGCACGCCATGCCCACACCGTTAAAAGCAGTTCTCCCCCGAGACCGACAGTAAGAAATAAGGAGAGTCAAAGAGATAAAGCAAGATACGCCACCGTCATGGAGATTTGGAGGGACATGAGTAAGATGTGTTGTTCTGACGTCGATGTCTCACAGTCCTGCGTTGTGTTGTGTTGTGTCAACACCAAACCGGCAGGTTTGCCCCCGCAAGGACCAGTCAAGCGATAAGATGTTTGATTGCACGCTCTGCCAGAAAAGCTTCTCTTGAAAACGCGAAACCAACTGTCGCCTCTCGAGCTAGAGCTTTTGCTCATCCATCACTCGCACCTTTCCTCCCAACATCACACCTCCAGCTTTATCCCACCACTTCGCCCTCCCATACACCTACAAGATGGCGTGTGTACACCTATTCCTTTCCTCGTGAATAAACCAATGGCTGAATTTACTAACTCTTCTCTCGCAGTGAATTCCTGAACAAGCCTCGCTCAGAACTCACGTATGTGACCCTCCTTCGCAACTTCCCAACATAGCCATTCTAACATCCTTCTTCCACCTCCCGCAGTGAATATGAGATCGCTCAGCTCGAAGAATACGAGTTCGCCAACGGTCCTCTCTCAATTCTGCAAACCGCCGTCAGAACCCACAACCAGGTCCTCATATCATGCCGAAACAACCGAAAGCTTTTGGCCAGAGTGAAGGCGTTCGACAGACATAGCAATATGGTACTGGAAAACGTGAAGGAGATGTGGACAGAGACCCCCAGGAACGCTCAAGGGAAGAAGGGAAGACCAGTCAACAAAGATAGGTTTATTAGCAAGATGTGAGTAGTTTCAAGATTGCAGGTCGAAAAAAGCAAAAAGGCTAATAGTACGTCGAAATAGGTTCTTAAGAGGTGACTCCGTCATCTTGGTTCTTCTTAGTTGAATTTGGGAAGCGATGTGGCGGCTGCGTTTACATAACGGAAAAATATTTTTGTGATGATATCCTGTTCAATCTGCATATGGCGTTTGGATCCTTCCGATAGATGCAACAACCAAAGGTACAGAACAGCAAACCGAAGAAAAAATTAAAGAAAATTATGATCTTATTTCCTTTAACATAGTCAGAATGTACAATAGTGGCAATTTTCCACATCATTACTCATAATATACACCGCACCGTGGGAGCCAGGCTAGAAAAGACTCTACGCCAAATCACTGCTGATTAGGCGTCTGGGGAATCGGTTCATGAGGATCTGGGTGCACTTCACTCCTCGCCTGCCACTCGGGAACGTGCTCCCTCGCCTCTTC
>LDUD01000132.1:161089-173480 GCA_012184295.1 Dactylella cylindrospora
CACGCCCTCTCCTTCGACCTCAGGCTCAGGCTCAGGCTCCGGAGGAGGCGGTGGCTGTACCCACCCTTCCGGCCTCTGCACCATAAGTTCAATCTTCACTCCGACTTCTCCTTGCATCGGCTTCACAGGCTCCCCACCATTATAGTACATAAAATCCTTAATAATTTCCATCATTTCATCCAGCTTTTCCTGCGTCGGCTTCGCCTGTCCCTTCTTCCTCGCAATCATAATCCCCACTTTATTCCCCTTCTCCAAAAATTTCCCCACTTTTTTCAACTGATGCGTTAAATCGTGATTATCAATCGCCCAAGAAAGTTGTATCTCCTTTTCTATTCTCCTCGGATCTCTATCCTTCTTTTTACTCTTGATAGCCTCGGCCCTTTCCTTGTCGAGCTTTTCTTGGAGCATTTGTTTGGAGAAAAGTCGAACAATGTGGCCCTCGCTTTCGTCGGTGAGACCGTCAGGGTCGGAGAGCCAGATTAAATGGAACTTTCTCCTGTCGTAAGAACGCAAGATCTGCTCGATTGGCATGACGCCGATGAGTTTGCCGTTCTCGTCTATGAAGGTTGGTTGCTTGGCGGTGATTTCTTCATCGTACGGATAGCGGACCCGTACCTCGTCAATGAACTGGGGGCCTAACGAGGGTGCGACGGGGAATTTCAAGGAGGCGTGGCGACGTTGGGTAGTCGTCGGGTGACACGGAGGTTGTTGTAGCCTCTCATGGTTACTGAAAGGTATCAGGAACGAGGGTAGGAAGATAGAAGACGCTTGTGAGGGGGTGGTGTAGATGGAGAGAAGAGAGAGAGTGGGCCGGTGCATATGCCGGCAGGTGGATCGCGTTATTTGCCTGAGAGCCATATCGATACATGCGGGTATAGTTTTATTGTACTTATGGTTGCACGAAAGACCTGAAGCATATGATGTCCTTCTATTGAGTACTATTTGGCAGAGTTTTATGCAATAGAGTGTTCAACGCATGCATGCAAGGTCTGCGCTTTTCGACGTCAAACTCAACACTCTCAGCTCAAAATTACAACAATTCCTCGGAGCCTAGTTGTAAATCGCTAGCTTAAGATGCCGCATTGATACAGTTCTGAGAGTCACTAGTAAAATATATCAATCATTTAGATCACACCTAGTAGAATGAGCCAACCCAACGTGAATATGGTATATCGCATTAAGTGCTGGCTACTGAGTCCTTTGCTCTCTCATTTATTTATCCGCCCTTTCGGCAGTTCTCGTGTGTTGTTCCTGTGATATTTTTATTTAAAGCCTCAAAGCCTCAAAGCTTCTCGCAGTCTATGACTCTACGGGAGCGGCTAAATAAAAACTTGACCAATTCAAGGATCAGCTCTAAGCAACTGCAAAACTAAAGGTAACAAAGACAACTACTATGCTTTTCTCCAGATCTTATGATATGCATGTCACTATTTTCGTTCAATTTTAGCGAATATGAATATTTGGCGAAAACATGCTCGTACCCGAGGAGAATATGCATAAATTCGGACCGTCGGACAAATAAATCCGACGACAGCGAGCACCTGAGCAGCAAGGTACATCCAGCCTCACACGCACAATGTTATGTAATAGCAACCTGAAATATTTATATCCAGATCGCATCCCTTGAAAAAAGGACACTGATAAAATACATAGCTATCGTTTTCGAAAAGCCGGTTTCAAAATTCCATTATTCGCTCCTCCTTTGGCTTGGCCTGCTGAAGTATTTCAACGGAGAAAGCCGTCCCGTAGATTTTCCATCCAAAGATGCTGGTTTTTTCGCTTATAATTTCTTCCTTGAGAAGTAGGAAGTGGTATTGAATTGGACCTGCATAGAGTATGCTTTCGTATGTGCCGTATGGCATCCTTGATATATCGTAATTTGCTGCTTGTGTAACAGAGTAGACGCTGAATATATATAATACTATATAATCTCCCAAGGTACCCCTCAATATCAGTAGAGGATATTCATTCATTGGTTTAATATTTTTCCAAATACCTCCTTTCTAACAACCCCGAATCCGTATTCACTCTAAACTCTTCTCCAAATTCGATATATAAGGATCATCCTTGCAGGGAATAATGGTTAAAATCAGCCTCCTCGTACCACTGACGTTTGCGGTCTCCACCTACGCGCAGACACAAACGCTGTGGGGTCAGGTAACATAACGCCCCATCCAAGAAAAGCATATCTTCCCGTATCCACAATTAACATCACCCTCCTGACCCACAGTGCTACGGGGTAACCTACAAGGGACCTATCATCTGTCCCAGCGGAGCAGCATGCACAACATACAACCCTTACTACGGACAATGCGTGCCAGCCCCCACACCCATCACCACCCCCAAGCCAACTACGACTACATCTCAAACCTGCAAAACCAGTACCACCCTCTGCACCAACGTTGGGATTCCTTGCGGAACCGCTACTACCAGAATCTGCCAGACGTATTGTGTTTATACTACTCTGGCAGCCTGGCCTACTGCTGAGCTTGCGGCGAGGTGTATCCCTGTTACCTCGTCGAGGCCAACGAGTACCGCGAATCCTATCTAGGCCGCGTTTGCTAGAATGTCAGATATGGATAGTTGAACGGGTTTACTTCTGGCATTTCTGGGACGAGAATCATGGACAAGGTCTGTGGTAGTATTCGATATTTAGTTTAAGCCAAGAGCTGTATTGATGTATTTAAAGGGAGAAGCCTTTATAACTACCATTTATTAGAAACTATCATAAAGTTTTTGGCTTTTTACATACCTATTTGCAGTAATTTGAAATAGTAGCTAGTAGGAGTGGATTGTTCTAGCTTTACACCCAGTGGTGAGCCACAGAAAATACATAAATGCGACGCCCTCTAAGAACTGACATGGGTAACATCCATATAATCCTCATCTACGCTTATTCGCTTTTAGTCATGATCATTGTGATTACTGTATGAATATTCCGGGTGACTCCAAAAAAAAATTCAAATATTACAAATACTCGCTAATTCCTCATAAAGACTGCGCATATAAATCCAACAGTACTCACCACAGTTCTAGAATTTATACAAGCATACATACTTCGTTGACAGTATTTTAAAGATAAAACCCTGTGGAATAAAACCCCGCTACGTACCAGCGAGGGAACTGGCGTAGCGCTGTGTATCTAGTTACCTCAATACGGATATCTTATGAATCAAAGAATCCTGTTAATAGCTAGCGTCTGCGCATTTTGTCTTCCAAGCACCATGACCGGGAACACGTAGCTTTAGGAAAGTCGTCCTCGAGACAGACACCGGTAGCGAATCTGCCTACACAGCAGGAACGAAGGAAGCGACACCGGAAGAAATTTGCAGGGCTGCACATTGTCCGCAAACCCTGGCTAACGGCTGACTCTTGCCAACGGCAATCGATGTTCAAAAGAGGCTACCCGCCATCCGCTTCCTGGTGGAGCAATTGGTGTCCGCTACCGCTGTAATGGTACCCTGGAGCGAACTGCAAGGCTAAATCGCAGCGCCATGGCTACGGAAGCTCTGGAATGGCCGGATAAGGCTCGAAGTAATTTTTGTAAAGATCAGCCTCCACGGCAGCCAATTCAAACGGAAGTGCTGCGGTGTGGCGTTCACACATCCTCTTATACGCTCTGATATCAAAGGCGTACGGCTTTGCTGGTTTCTTAAATATTTGCCGGTTTTTTAAAAAAAGGGTCAAAACATAGCGCCGAAGAAGGATCATTTGTAAGAGTGCTTCTGGGCCATCCTTTTGGACAACTTCTCTTAGCGCTGCCG
Source organism: Dactylella cylindrospora (assembly GCA_012184295.1). NCBI lineage: Eukaryota > Fungi > Ascomycota > Orbiliomycetes > Orbiliales > Orbiliaceae > Dactylella > Dactylella cylindrospora. The sequence continues at coordinate 164,854 of LDUD01000132.1, forward strand.
TCAGTCTCTCGAGGGGCAGCTCGCCGAAGCTGTCTACAGACGAAGCATCTGCCCCCGCATCCAGGAGATACGGGAAGATATCTGGGTCTATGGGATCCGGCTTGTTCCAGCGGAGGAGTATGATTTGTAAGGGTTTATAACCCGCAGAAGATACCACATTTATCGACGCGGAACCTCCGGCGCCGACCAGCAACTTGAAGATCTCGACGTCGCTGCAATTATCAGCCGCTTCGTGAAGGGGTGTCCATCCCTCCATATCCTCCATATTTACGTTGACCCATGGATTATGTAGGATAATTTTCAGCCCCGTGAGGAAACCCTGGCGGGCGTAGTAAGAAACAACCGACCACATTCCTGCCACCTCAGTTTCGAAACTAAAATGCTTTAACGTCCAATTGACGCCATCTAGAAAGTTATTTAAAATTAGCTAGACACACGCACCATTGATAGAAGTGTTTTGCCTTTTCACATACCAGCACATAAGGCAGCTATTGCACGTCTCCCGAACTGGCCACGGCCGCCGTATTTCAGCAGCCTCGCAAAGGCTGCATCGCCCGCGAAAAGCTCACCCTTATCTAATACTATCCCCGCGTCACACAGGAGCTTGCCGCCCTCGCCGTAGATTCGCCATTGATCGTAATCTGGCGGAATAAGGGAATAGTAGAAATCCGCATCCAAAGTCAACGACATTCGTGTCAAGACCCGGAACACGAGGTATATTGCATCCTCCCTCAGACTATTATACCAGGAGCAGCCATCTAGCCCCGCGGCTTGCTGACCGTACTTCAAGGCATCCTCCATATTCCTGTCCTCAAAGTAGGCAACCTCTGCGCGAGTTAGATAGTATAAAAACTGGTAATCGTCTGAAAGTTCCGACACTTTGTCTTCGCTAATAGTTGATATCCTGCACCCCGCCTCGGCATATAAATTGCAGCGGCATTGGATGTGGCACTTGAGAATTGTCCCTTCGTTATCGCCCTGGGTTCCAAGAGTTTCATTTTTAAAAAGCCGTCTCAAGTGCTCCGCGAGCTCCAAAGTATTCGACCATTTCCGTCCTAACGAGAGTTGATGTATCCAACGGAGCGTAAGATTAACAAGCTCATCTATTTTAATTGTTGCGGGATATCTCCTGCGGCCATAGTCTCTTAGGTATGCTGAGGATATCGATAGGTGTAGCGGGGGGACATTAAAGAAGTATTGGACTCCAAACCTTGCCAATACGGGATCCCTGAAACCATGACAAAACACGCCACTCAATATGGTGTTCATAATTCGATGTCCCGATGACAATACACTGTCTGTCTTTCCAGTTTTTTTTAACAGAGCCTCTGATACTTGGATACCAACCTCATACGCTTCAGAAGGATACATTGACCAAAACAGTTCCAAGAATTTGGCTGATATGGCCATGTCATACAGACGGGCGACAAGCTTCCCCATTCCTTTCAGCTCTACTCCGGGAATATCGGTTCTTGTTGTGTTAGTTTCTAAATTGAAAAATTCGCTCTTCATCCGCTCGATCAGATTCGCTTCAAGCTTGTGACTGACGTAGACGCCTCTGGTTTTGCGATTAATTTCCTTAATCATTTCGTAAGAGTCAAGCCACTTCGAACTGGCCATGAGACTCTCGGAACGACGCTGATAGTATTCTACTAGGGCAGCGGACACTTCACCCACGCTATCGTATGTTTCTACCCCGTATCCGAATTCGGATAAGAATTCAAAGGCAAGGGTTGTATCGGAATTTTTTTGAATTGCTGTTACCGCCTTCGCAGCACGAAGAGTGTATATCTTCTGGTTTAAAGCTGAAATAGTAGCTTCGGATCCTGGAATGGTTTTCAATCTCTCAATATATGGTTTCGCCTTATCAGCCTCCTCTGCTATAATCTCCTTCATTGCCCCGTCGGAGAGATATTTGATGAAGTCGTTCTGCAGTTTCGTCGGTATTGGTGGGTGATTGACGGGCATCGGTTTTGATATGGGGAGAGGCCGTCTTTCCGGAATCTGGGGTGGAGGACGTGGTACGTCTGCAGCAGTCTCGGTTTGGCGGCTTTGTGAGCTGGCTTGGCTTTCTGATGTGGGCGTAGTTGTCCCTCTATCGCTTGCATTCTCATGGCCCGAGGGACGGTACCTCCCCCTTGATGGGACAGGCATCCCTCTACTCGAGTGTTCATACGGCACTGAGGAGCCACTGCTTAATGAGGTCTCTGACGCCGTCCCTTTTTCCCATAGCTTTGATTCAGTATTCTCAGTCGTCGCTGTGCTAAAGGAGCTCACAGATGTTTCTGTGGCTATTGAAGGTCGTGGCAGAGCTTCATGTTGGAGTTGCTCACGCGGCGGCGCTGTATTTTCGAGTGAAATTTGGGCAACGTGTTTATGGAAATCATTCCCGTCGACGCTTTCGACCCAGTGCTGCTGCTGCTGGCTGTCCGTCCCAGTGGCTTCGTCACCTATCTGATATGCTGAAGGAACGCCTCTGCTTTTATCTTTGATGGTACGAGGCTCCGCTTCACCCAGGTCAGTATTATTCCAGCTTCCTCGCTCCGCAATTGTGGGCTACCCACCCGATTTCGTGCCATCGCGGCTAAACCGCCGTCCTATCCACGATTGTTTCATATTGTTGGTCACCGCATTTGAGGTACAATATCGCGATATCGATAGTAGCGGTTGTGGTGATATGGGATACTGGCCAAGTAAAGTATATACTGTATGCAGCTACAGAATACACTGTTAAAATGAGCTGTCAATAGGAGAACTAATCTCCTTAAGGATCACCTCTTCATCTCTTTTGGCCCATCCTGGCTGTCTCCCAACTTCGAAGGTTATCTATCGCTCAGCCTTCCTGCACGGTTTGACCTGCGCTAACTTCTGTCCCAGTCGTGTAACTCACCCGCAAAAATATCACATTTACCACAACACATAAATTTAAGTCCTTAGCTTCAATTAATCAGTCTTCAATTGACTCGACCTAGACCTTCATTACACATTTCCACAACAAGAGAGTCTGCGAAGGACGTAATGATCAATCTTGCAATTTAGAAAATCTATTGGAGCTCGGTCGGGGTCGTAGGATAAGATAGAGAGAATGATATTATTATAACTCATGATTCGTCATTATTATCAACTGCTAGCGCTTTATTAACTTATACTATTACATTCAACATTATAAAATTACAGGAATCCCCAGTCCTCCCGATGCATAAGGCAATCAATAATTATTCACTTCCGCCTCCAGGCACTGATCATATCGCTATCCTTCCCTGCCGGAAGATATCTACTCGGCTTTACGTGGTAGACCCTCTCAAACCCAGCATTCTCGAGCAATTCAACGTACGTCTCAGACCTTATCGCCCATGGCGGACCGGGCAAATCATATGCCTTGTAGAGCGGGAACTCGAGACATATCAGCACACCGCCTGGCTTAATCAGACCTGCCACCCTGTCCGCCCATTTCTCGCGAAGGCCTTTGCTGGGATCCAACGCAACCATGAAGGTATAGTCGTACATGATGTCGAACTTCTGAGTGTCTAGATTGTCCAACCAGTCGTTGGCGAAGAAGTCGCCAGTGATGAAGGTTCGACTGCCGGGTGATGGAGGAAGCGGTCGGGATTCCTCGAACTCTCTGGCTATAGCGGTAGCTGACTCGGTGAGCTCGAGGCCGTAAGCTTTGATCCCTAAGGCACCGAAGAGGTGGACATCGTGGCCCCGTCCACAGCCTGGGACAAGAGCTGTCAAAGGTGAAGAGGAACTCGGTTGGATGAGGTCTGGGTGTTCACGGATGAAGTCGACTAGTGACGGGGAGGCCTCGCCACGATCCCAGCTACAGGGAAGGTAAGAAAATGTATACGTGTAGATATATTTGGTACGGTACTTACTAGTGGTAAGTTCCACTATCCCAGAGTGATTTCCAAACATTTTCATGTTCACCCCCCGATCTAATATTTGTTAGAAACGTTCAATACGACTCCGGATCAAAATTAAAGAACTGCGGAGGAGACTCACAGTGCAAATAGGTCTTGGAAACTTGGGCGAGCGTCTGGCATTGTTGGCTGTTCGCGAGGAAGGAATAGAGAGAAAATATTGTTTATTCTGATATCCGAAATGGTTCTCTTTTCTTGCAAGTATTTAAGAGGTCTAAGAGACAAAGCTGGCCTCCGGGCTACAGTTCGTCTAAGTATAGGAAGCATCAAATTAAATAATTTAATATCGAAAGAGAATGCAGAAGCTATAAGTGCTTATATGCGAATGAAGATATAGCTGCGAGGTGGTCTTCTAAGCCAAATTCCAGAGAAAGAACGTAGGAATCCGGCAATATTTATAGACCGAAATTTGAAGCATATTACAACATGGGAATAGGAAATCCCACTGCTACTTTCACCTATAGGTTTAGCTGTTCAGTATCCATTGGATAGCTAATCTGGGTAAACACGTTCACTATTTTCTAGCACAGTACATTCAAAGCTAATTAGTCGGGCAGTCCGATAGGATCCTGCTACCAAAAAAAAAACCCACACTTCCAACAGAACTTCTAAAGGAAGCTAAACACTACTAGAGTTTTACGGAGCAAGCTGAAAAGACATGCATGCACGGCCGTTATGCGTATCTATCTCGCTGCAAACACCCCGGTTTTCCGTGGTGGGATGGAGACTTTTCGCACAACGCATTGGAAGACGTTGCAATGTGGCGTCTGGTGTTGGTTGATAACTCGTCCGAACGGGCTTGGACCCCCCCGCAAATTCAGCCTGGAAATGGGCTGGCAATTCCGAACGGCTTTTTGCTCGCCGGAGGGTTCGGATTACCGTCGTCACAAGGGATACGGAGCTGTCTGATAACTGGTTTAGCGAGCAAGCCACCGTGATTTCTTGCATTCTAGTGCTAGTCTACGACGCTTGAATTAGCATTGAAATGGCCAAAGTTGTGACGAGGTGCAGCAGCTGTTGCTGCAGCGTATCAATTCGAGACTAGACTTAGCTGTACATCAGCCAGCCTCTTAAGTCATATAGGCTCTTGTCTAGCGGGCTACATGAGTGATTTACGATGCCGCATATCTTGTGAATGGTCATACCCATGAAAATTATATCTGGTAATATTCGCAAGCGTATCATCTATAAATGGTTCAAGCTAACAATCTGCCAGCTATCGCGAGGCTAAACTACAGGTTTTTTCTTTTTCTTAAAATCGTTAGAGGAATATGCGCGAAAATGCTACCCCCATTGTGGCGCATAGCAACGAAGAAAGGGATGCAAAGTGAAGGGTTTCTGTCTCTGAAGAAAAGAGTTGAGAGAGGGCTGTGTAAATTTGGGTAAGAATGGTCAAGTGAAAGAAACGAGAATCATCATAACGCTTTTGCAAACAAACGTATAGAGAAGAAGGAAATAATTGAATGTCGTTGAAAAGAAAGCTGCTTCATTGAATAAAAAGAACATAAACTCCAACCAGCCCAATCCATTTGTACAAGTGAAAAGTCGTATCCCTAGAAGTCCATTACAAGAATATACCCATCTGGCAGACCCAAAAGCTCATAAATTCGCACCGAAGAGAAGGTTTTAATGACTGGTGTGGCCTGCCTCTAAATCGTATCTTCGAACAACACTGGAGTGTTCACGAGACTCTCGCAAGAGGTTGCCAAAGTATTTCACAGCAACCTCACATTCTTTCTTTCGTTCGGTGGCCTTTTCTTTCTTGACTTTGAGCCCTTCGATGCTCTTCTGGAAGCCCCCTCTGAGTTCCTCAGCGGGAAATCGAAGAACTTTGCGAACTTCCTTGGAGATACGCTCCGAGTTTTGGTGGACGTAGTCAATTTCCGCTAGTTCCTTCTTCATCTTCTTAGCGAGCTTCTTAGGGATAGCCCGTTGGACATCGCTGATAAGATAGTAGACTGCGGCACCAAGGCCAGCAATGATGGTGGGGATTATAAGGCGCTTGGCGTTGCGGATGCCGATAATGTTGGTAGCTTGAACAACTCCATCAAACCAGGAGCCAACGCCAAACATGCGGCTACTGGCAACCGAAAAAACTGTTAACGAAAGACTCATTCCGGCGACCTTTTCTTGGCGGTCAAAGTCAAAGAAGTCGAAGGCATCAAGTTGTGTATGGATATGACGACCTAGAGCATCCCTCTTCTTCTTGAACATCAAATCAGGACGGAAAGTTTTTTCGACAAAGTCCTTCTTGAGATGAAGCAAGCCTAGGGCATTTATGGCGCCAACACCCGTAACCGTAGATCGGCGAGCCGCGTTTTCGGCTTCCACAACTGCCCGAGTGATTGCATCCATCATAGCCTTTCTAGTTTCCTCAGCATAAGAGTATGAGTTAAGGACTCCGGTCCAGGGGATAGTCTTGACGCGGTCCACCTCATCGATCGTTCTGGTAATTTCTCGTCGAGAGTTTTTGTACACAGTGTTGCAGGTGTCTTCGATTTGGCGGTCACATTCATCTGAGACTTCGATCCTGGCTTTAACTGACTGATCGTACTTGGGTGTGAGCTGTGCAAGGTCGGATCTCAAAGCGTCAAGCTCTCTTCCGGCGATATTCTGATTGACGACGGCGAGATTCTCGAGATCTTGGAGCAGGTTGAGGAGATAGCTCTTGGCAGGGCCAAGCTTTGATCGTGCTCTCTTGTCAAGGACAAACCCTCTGAGAGAGCTTTCTAGATTGTCAAAGTCGTGGCCCTTGTCGGGGTCTTTGCCATCAATAACGGCATTAGAAGAAACGAAGTGAACGAGGTCGGCACTGTCATTGTACGTTGACGGGGAGATATTGGCGATTTGTTGCAAGATCATGCGCTGGCATCTTTCTTTGTGACGGATATTGTCAAAGCGGTTGACCACAATGAAAAGATATGCCTTTTCGTTTGCCGCATTCCAAAGGAACTCTTTAGCCGAGAGAGTGAAATGATTTTCCGCACTGACGACAAAAACAACAACGTCGATCTCCTCTTGTCGAGCGAATACAGCTGTTGTTTGAAGAGAGTCCATGTTTAGACCCGGGGCGTCAATTAGGGCAATGTCTACAACGCCATTTCTGAGCAAGCTTTGCTCAACAGGTCGCTTGTCTTCAACGTAGACCTTTGCCTGAGAATACTTGTCGACCTGGGTAACGATTTCTTCTAATTCCTTGAGGGGGTGTGCTTCGAAGGTTCGTTCGTCCAGACGATCGTACGTTGCTCCTTTGAAGATTGCATGTACTTCCTCCACACCGCCATTGACTCTGCAGTCTAAGACTTCGCAGAAGATTTCGGTACACGGCTGTTGATCTTCCGGGAGCACTCTTTGCCTCAATAATGCATTGCAAAATGTTGATTTTCCCGCGTTCAAATCACCCGTAACGAGAACCTTGGAGGTGGTATCCTCGATACGGTCTCTAAGAGAGAGAAGATGCTTAATCGCCTGGGTGAGCTTTGCATCCAACAAAGACGCGACGGATTCCTTTTCAAGTGAGTGAACCAATTCACTTTGCGACAAAGATCCTATCCTAAGGTCCAGCTTCAGGATGTTGAATTCTTGGGCCATTTGTGGAGACATTAGCCGTGGTTCTGGGGTGGCGGATCGGCTTGCTTCCCGGCTTGGTCGGCTATCGATGGTAGAGAAGGCGCGACGTGGGGGCATGAATGGGCGGTCTCTCATGCCCGGTGCAGAGTCGCCAGGAAGAAAGTCATCGGTCATGGAGCCTTGAGCAGAAGTTTGGTCGGATCTTTGCACAGCGGGATAGTGAATCGGCCATCTTTGGTTCTCATCTTGCAGACCCTACAAAAGATATTAGTATGAGTAGAATCGGGGGTTGTTAGAGGAAGCCCATACTCTTAGAGTTTCTATTGTTCGATATATCGACCGACTCAGTGCTACTCGGTTTTGATTACTACGGCAACTGGTCAGTCATTTACATAGCTTGTCATTTTTAGCGATAAACTTACTAGTGGAGTTGTTGAATGTGCATTTGGTGTTGTCTCCTTTCAATATCAGCTACAAAGAGAGCGAAAGTTAGCATCAGTCCAAGCTTGAGATATCTGAAGGGGTACATACAAGCATCAGCGCTGGGACCAGGAAGAATCGGTACTCTCGGAGGCATCGGCATGTCCTCATTGAGATCGAAGTTTCGCATATCCTCTGCAATGGAACCACCGTATCCAGAATCGGAGAAGGCGGTTTCTGGGGGTTCGGATGGTGGAGCTCGAGCAAATGCTCTTCTTGCCCCCTTAGACGAGCTTTCCGCGGGATAATATTGTTGCGACATCTTGCCGGAAGTTTTAGGCGGCGCTAGGACCGCAAAGAAGTGGAACAGACTTTATCGGAAGATTGAGATCGACCTGGGAAGTCGATGAAAGGTAGAGTATTCGATTGAAGGCGGGGCTGTACGGTGGACCGGGTGGATGGATGGATGGGTATGTTGTGGATGTGGATGAGAGATGGAGATGAAAAAAATTAGAGGCAACGTCAGAATTGGTAATTTTACATGGCAGCAGCAGCAGACACCACATAAAATGGGAGTGGGTAGTGTGCAACGAGCGGGTCAGTAAAAGGCAGCGGGCAAGCAGGTGAAGATGGGAGGCAAGCCTATTCCCTTCTTTCCCCTTTCCCGGTCGGCCAACCACCGTCTCCCCGAAATACCAAGAGAAAAAAAAAAAAAAA
>LDUD01000132.1:173503-223386 GCA_012184295.1 Dactylella cylindrospora
TGCTGGCCTAGAATTTTCTTCAATTTTCGTGGAACTAAGAAGCTACAAAGGAGAGGGCACCAATAGTGGCGCCACCACATGTAAAACAAAAGTAATCAAGTACAGTACACCAACAAAGAGGGAACTAGCTGGAGGAAAGCTACGTCGGGAATCGTAAACTAGTAGGGATTGTACATGACGGGGCTGGTATCAATGTACTGCCAGCAGAGAGATAGTGACATTGTGATCAAAATTCTTTATGCAAGAAACATTTGGCGACGTTTGATTCGATTGAATCGCTTCGATTCGAGTTGACATAACTTAAAAAGGAGACGGCCTACTCGATCATGCTTGCCCGGAGGGATTGTGGTGCTGTCGTCGCACATGGCAAGTTATAACGAACAGGAATAGCTCGTTGGCGGAAACGATGGTCGACTGGTCTCATGCCTACGCATACCATCCCCAAAGAGGCGCAGATATCAGCACTAATAAAAATCTGGACAGAAATGTTCCGAATCGAGGCCAGAGCATGTGAGCTGCTAGCCATGCTGCTCGCCCGCCACGGCCTAAAGCTAGTCCTGCCAACAGCGAAACAAACTGTGGTTGAGGCGGGCTATTGTTGAAAGAGGGCACTTCACCATGAAAAGAGTTCCCTCCAAAAGCAGGTACGGTTAAACGCGACCAAGGCAGCCCACCCTCCAATATCCGGCCCCCCCAAATATGCATCCTGGCCGCTAGTTCTGATGACGATGACCCTCATCCACCAGTAGTTATCCACAAATATCCTTCTCACTCGATACATTTGCATACATGCACATGGCCATCACCAACCTCGCCCTCATTCGCTATTAAGTTAGACCTTCAAGCGAACTAAATTCTTCGCCTTCCGTCCGCAAGTCTGATCTAGCCAACCCACACCATGAATATCGGTATGCTTAAACCTAGTATGACGGTGTCGCTCATATGCTAATCAACCATCTTGCTAGTGGAATGGGCATTCGGAAAACGCATGACGCCGCAAGGTATGGCCTCCAACCACCACCGCCTAATTCACCTCTAGTGCTAACCCTACCTCTGAATAGAGCGTCTGCGAAAAGTAACGCATCCTAATACTGCAACCTAACGCCTCAGTGGTGCTAATGAGTCGAACCCCAGAACCAAAGAGCACTCGAAAGGGCCCAGAGAGAACTAGATAGAGAGCGGATGAAACTTGAGACTCAGGAAAAGAAACTGATCCAGGACATCAAAAAGTCTGCCAAGAATGGACAGATAGGAGCCGCAAAGATTCAGGTATACATCGGATGACAATTCTCAAAGTTGTGGAATGGGTGCTAATGAGCTTCTGCAGGCGAAAGATTTAGTCCGAACTCGAAAGTATAGCATTCCCCAGCATCGAGAGATCGTATAGACGCTTACCCACAATCTACCCTAGATATGTCCAAAAGTTCTACGAGATGAGAACCCAGCTGCAGGCCGTTTCGCTCCGAATACAGACCGTCCGGTCGAACGAACAGATGATGCAGTCAATGAAGGGAGCAACACAGCTCCTCGGATCCATGAACAGGTCGATGAATCTCCCAGCGTTACAAAGAATCGCAATGGAGTTTGAGAGGGAGAATGATATCATGAGCCAGCGTGAGGACATGATGACGGATGCCATCGACGAGATCTCTGGATTAGACGAGGAAGAAGAGACGGATGAAGTTCTAAACCAAGTGCTCGACGAAATAGGTGTTGACCTGTCGAATGCTGTGAGTCTCAAAACATGCCCTCTCGGATAATTCATATACTAATCTAGTCGTAATCCCTACAGCTTGGAGAGACTCCTACTGGGCTAGGGACCGCCGAGGCACAGAAGGAAGGCCGCGTAGCGCAGGCTGTTGGGGGTGACGCTGATGACGATGACCTTCAAGCGAGGTTGGATAGCTTGCGAAGATAGACGCATTCCACAAGAGGTTACTACTATTCTTAGCATGAGGAGGTATAGAGTCTCGTAATGCCTGAGCCTCTTTCGTATCTTGATTGTTCGTTCATATTTTGGGGAATACTTTCCAGGGTAGTAAAGTACATGTACAAGCGAGCTGGCGTTCGGGTTCATATCACATCACATCATTGTACTGGAGATTGGGAAGTTATTATATAAATTCATGCCTTAGCTTTTTTCTTATTAATTATTGGGATGCCTATTCCACGTAGCCTGTAGTTCCTCTGTCCGCCCGGTCTAGAGCTTCGTTACCAGTGCTAAGCTTTTAGGTACAACCTTACTTTGTGCGACAGCTGCAGACTGGGGGCTTCCGCAACCAAACTGGGCGAAACATCGCAAAAACGTCATCTTGCATCTCCCACAACACCTGCGCGCTAATCTCTTCAGAAAATATTTCCTGCCAAATTAAAAATTTCGACCTTTGAACCCTTTTCGCATGGCCGACACCAAATAGGCTCGCCCTCTAAGAATCGCTCAATGCGATGTCGACCTCGACGGCCGGCCCCAGAATATACATCCCGGATGATTCCGTAGTCAGCTCCAGCGGCGTCGCAACGCCAATACGGGCTACACGCGACCGCCCGTTGCTCTCCCCCGCCGTGAGTACTTTGCTGGCGTCCAATATAGCTCAAACCCGGCTAACAGCCTCCTAGGGAAGGCATCTACGCCATTTGAGAGGCATTGCTATTCGAAACATCACTTATAAACCAGCTAAAGGACGCCGACGGTCCAACGATGATGAAAACCTGACAACCACATGGCGGACCCCGTCAAAACTTGCATCAACGCTGGAGGAGAATATGCTGCAGCATTCAAAGTCTGCTATAGATCTGTCTTCACTAGCTGCCGAAAGTTCAAGCGCTGCATCGAGTAGTAAACAGCCACACCCAGATGATATTAGTAGCGAAGGAGGTAGACCGAGTTTGGTGAGGAAACGAAGAAGTACCCGTGCGAACTCGATACTAGCAGGAACGATTTTTGAAAACTCGGCAACCAGGCAAAGAAAGTTGGTAGATGCGACACTTGGAAGACTTGTTGACAGTTTCTTCACACTGCATCATGAGGCGGTTGGAGGTTCGTAAAGATCGAGATGGCTGAGGGATCGGGGTAACCGGATTACTGACAAGGATGCAGATGACCCGTTCTATATCAGTGAGGTGGTTCCATTATCGATTGTATGTACCAGACTCACAGTCCGAAATTCGGCTCGATACGATTAAATTCGACTGACATGACACAGAACCCAACTTTCCAAAGCGTCGACCTGACGGAATGCGGCCCCGCTATAACCCGATCGGATTCTCTTACCCTCAAAGTCTGGGCTCGACGGGATCAAAATTCAGATTTCGGCCTACTCATGGAACTTACTCTTGGCCTATCGTTCTTACAGTTCATTGGTAGTAGTGTACGTACGCACCTATATACCATCTAGTCTGCATCTTAAACTAACACTCTTATAGCTTGATAATATTGGCTTTCCATTCCCGGAGAATTGCGTGGTCTTCGTTTTATCGGACGGTTGCTACACTATATTTAGTGAGCTAGATCCTAAATTAACCAAGAACTTTGGTATACCAAGAGTCCCGAGCAGGGCTTCAACAGAGGGTACCAATACCTGTTCTTTTGATGCCATTTTAAAAATACGGAATCTTGAGGACTGTATCTACGATGCGAAAGAGACGCAGGCTCGGCTAGAGGCCCAAATGGACACAGTCGCCGCCTCCAATTTTGACTATCTATCACACAAACGAGCCTTGGACGAGGAGAATCTCGAGTTGAAGGACGCTCGGAAGATTATTTCCAAAGAAAGGAAACAACTCGAGACGCTGAGGAAACGACGCGACGCTCTCAAGTTGAGCATTAGTGGCCGCAAAGCAGCTATTGATGCTGGTGCCGAGAATCGTACCACTGCGAAAAAGCATCTTGTCAGTGCTAAACAGCAACTACACCAGAGCTTACTAGACACGAATGCGACTACTGCTGCAATTGCATCGCGGCGGAAGGTGATATTGGACGATTTGACTAAGATTTATCCTATCGACCATGTAAGAACTCCACGGACTAAACCTAAGAGAATTCGTCTAATAATTCACAAGCAGATCCCGTCTCAACCTCTCAATTTTACAATTTGCCACCTTCATCTTCCGAATGGTCCACCGGAAGGGCATAATGAGGACGTTATCGCGGCTGCTCTTGGCTATGTCGCGCATTTGGTCCATATCTTATCATTCTACCTGAGTATATATCTCAGATATCCTGTCATTCCGAAAGGTAGTTCGTCGATGGTCCAGGATCCAATTAGCGTCATCCAAGGCTCCAGATTGTAAGTCAGAACTTCTTGTCATGCGATACCCGGAGCTGACGAAGTGTAGTTTTCCTCTGTGGGCTAAGGGAGTACCATATTTTCGATTCGAATATGCAATATTTTTATTAAACAAGGACATTGAGCAGGTATGTAGCCTCTCACTTCCCATGGGATAAGCGGGTATGCTAATCTTTATTCCGTCCTCTAGTTGATGGAATCCCAAAATTGCATAGTCCTAGACATCCGCCACACACTGCCAAATCTCAAGTATCTTCTCTATGTGGCCACGGCGAGCAAAACTCCAATGTCATTTCCCCCACCTATGTACCCCTGCGAACCAATTGTTACAGATCTTTGCAAATCAGCTCTTCCAGAACCTATCCCTATAATACTAACACCACATTGTTCAATTCAGAATCGAAGAGAGGCCCTCGAAACCGTTCAGTCTTCCTATCAGTCGGAGAGCAGCAGCCGCGTTGGATGAAGCTAATGGCATCAGTGGCGGAGCTGCGAGTGGTGGCAGTGGGGATGGATTCGATAGAAAGAACCCAGTGTCACTGCTATCGAGATCGCTGCCCAAGTCAACAAAGGGGTTTAAGTCGGTTGTTAGTAATGAAAGTGGGATTTCCTTTAAGCATCTGCGGAAGTCACAGGATGTTGCGTGAGAAATTGTATTGTTCGATGAAGGAAGGAATATATGTACATAGAGCGAGCGGGTCCGTGTCGATTTGCTACATTTTCAGGCGTTATGGAGCATTCATGGCATTTCTTATCATGGCTTGAGCACGAATTCTGTTTTGCACTTATCGGTCGCATTGTTCCACGAAATTTCATTGGTAAACGTATCTAAATATACGACTAAAGAAATATAGACCCGCTAAAAAAAGGAAACCCATAACCAAATGTCACATCTAAGAAAATAATAATCTCTGCCTAACCAGTCCTGATATATCCTACACTGCCTCTCCAACTCATTAACCCCATCTCCTGCAGCCTCCCAATCTTCCAGCAAAGTAAGCAGCTTCTATGCCGTCTGCCTCCAAACATGCTGCACACTCAAAATTCCTGCGGCGGTCCCCAAGCAACCCGTCGTAAACCCATCCAACAATCCACCATTCTCCACACTCCAATGAATAGTCAACGGCGCCCAGCACAAATTACTACTAACCTGCCTCCACCACTCATGATCCTCCGCATCCGTCACCCCCTTATACCTATGCCTCAACATTCTAATCCTCCACAGCCTGCAAAAATCCAACGCCACGTGCGCCGCCCAAAACCTGCAACTCCACGCCCACAGCTTATTCTGCGTCCTGTTCGAGTAGTTTAAAATCTTGTGCTGCGACAGGTACGCAATGTTTTCCAGGAATTGGTAGACAACGTTGACCGCCACCTGCGCGTAGGCGATTTGACGGAGCTGCAGGTCCTTGGGAGGGGAGTCGTAGGTTTGGACGGCCCATTCGGCGATGCCGAAGAGACCCCAGAGGCGGGAGAAGATGCGAAAGTCGGAGACTAGGTTGGAGAGGTTTTTGAGGCGGGTTTCGAGGGAGCGGATGGCGGGGAATGGTGGGAGGGTGGCGGATAGGAGGTCGGTTTTGGGCGGGGCGGGGCCGTTGACGCGTTCTAATGCGGTGGTTAGGGCCATGAGGGTGTAGCCGGCGAGCATGAGGAGTTTGTCGGTTCCGCCGGAGGAGGAGAGTATGCTATTGTAGGGAATGTTAGTTTGTTTGTTTTCGGGTCGAGGGAGGGAAGGGTGAGACGGGATTGGTATTACCGGTTGATGTGAGCGAGGTTGTCGCGACCCTTTCGGTGCCTTATTATGAATTGAAACCATCTTGATAGATCGCTCTGCGGTCTAGGCTTGCTTGCGCCGAAGCCGGAATATGGTGAAACTGGTTTGCTGGAACCCTCAGCGTTCCCGTAAGGATCAACACCCTGCATAGGGACTCCTTCGAATCCTGAGTGTCCACCAGGGTCCGCCATTGTCGTTGCGGGTTATGGAAATCGTATAAAGGTCTAGATTGGGAGAGGTAGTATTCTATTCGACCTGCGACGGACTTGTCGTCATTATTATTCTTTTTGTGGAGGTGCGGTGATGATGTGGAGTGAGGTCTGGGGGAGATAAGGAAGGGCGGAAATATGGCGAGGCGCGCACAACACATACCCAGCAACGGTGCCAACGTGCATGAACGTGAAGAAGAGAAGCCGCTAAGCCGAGGTCCAAACGTGCTAAACATCCGCAGCCCAGAGCAGGGCAGCAGGGATTGTATCCAACCATTAGATAGAGCAAATATGGATGAAGGGAGCGAAAAAAAACTGGCTCTACAGATCCCAGAATAGTACTAGATGAGTTTGTTTGATATGATTCGTACCAGCCATACGTATACGAAAAAGATCTCGATCTAGCAGCAACGACCAGTTTGAGATACGCCCACCCTACATTCGTACAGACTAGATTATCATTTGGTAGAACCGCCCGTATACGGTGGTCTAGAAGCTATCTCACTTGCAAATTTGCCCTTAGTTGCCCACAATCCCCCAAGCTCGAGGTATAACAAGAAGTGTTATAATGTGGCGTCCAACGCCGCGGTTCATACACATGCACAAGGAAATGCGGCATTCTGGGGAATTTTGTTGTTGTTGTTATATTGTGTGGTAGATTTTGTGTTGTGATTGGTTGTGTCACGTGATGCTATTTTGAACTTCAAATCCTAGCACTTTGCAATAGCACCCACTTCAACAACCTCTCGTCAGGTTACGATACGTGCAAGTTCAACCCCGCATTCCCACCGACAATGCGGTTTACATTGGCCCTGAGGGCCAAGGTAGCCCAATTGCCGATATCCCGATGGAAATCTCAGGTTATCCAAGACTCAGTTACCACCGGAACCCGATCAAGCGGCGAGGCGTTTACGACTGTTAAAGTCCCTCCACAGATTAGCTCGAAGCTCGAAAAGCAATTCAGGAGAGAAGTCAAAATGGTTTTGGCTGGCAAAATGATAGCGAAAGATGGAGAGCAACCTGCGGTCGAAGAAACGGAAGCTGAAAAGTCGATTGGAGATACTAGCCGCGAAGCAAATCCGCTAGGGAGCCAAATTTACTTCTACAACCACTTTAAATCGAAGAGGGTCATATATTCGTTATACCAAAATCTCTATGTATAGCTCCTACGGCTCTTCTTAGCCATCTAAGCATATCAATTGGCTGACATATTCCCCTTATAGAATGCAAAAGCAATGAAACAAGTCACCTTCATGGGCAAGAAAACGGTCCCTGCAGCCCTCCGAAAAGACATGTGGTCATCATTCCTCACGGCTTCCTTCACAAACCCTTCAACCGGCCTGAAAACCTTTCAACATCTGCGGGAACTCAGAAAACTTCACGAAACACAGTGGGATGTAGAACTGCTGAAAAAACCAAGGAGGGAAAGGAGCAGGTTGTTACAGGATCAGAGGGCGAATTCGATAGCAGATCTGGCAGCGCTATGCAAGAGAGATGTCAAGGGCGATGAGAAGGTGCGGTTACGGTGGACGAATATATATGATGCAGAATATGCGGCAGAATGGCCAAGCTGCGTCGTGCACGATGTTGAGTCGGACAGCACAAGGTACACAGCGAGGAGGATGGGGAAATTTGAACCGGATGGTACCGAAAATGCTTTACAAGTTGCTGGGCCTGCTGGTGATGTTAGCGCGCTGCCAGCACCAACGAGCATCGGGGCCGCTGCGACGGCATAAGTCTATATCTGAGTACAAGGTACTCGAGCAGTTTGGGAGACATCTCTCTAAATCGGCCGTTTATTAAACTTAAGCCCGGAGATACTCTAACCCGTCAGGTAGGGCAAACCGAGAACAGTTAAGGATGGCTACAAGAGCAGGGTGATCTTCTTGCATCAGGGTATTACTAATAGCGCATGTTCCAGCAAGCATGCACTTACATGTACAATATTGAAATAAAATTTTGTAAATACTTACTTACTATCATTATTATACCATCAGCCTTATATATTGCTAAGAAGGCAAATGTTATTTTCACCGACATTCCTAACACCGTCGCCAGCCGCATTTGTAATGGGATGTTCAATAATTTTTTTCTGCGTCGTTGTGTTGCATCATTCTGAATCATCCAGAGGTCCAGACATGCATGCAGTACCAAGAATACGAACATGCACTGACAGCTTCAAAACCCTTTACAAGACACCATTCCGCCCGCCCCCATCCTGACTCACTTTGGATGCCGAGGACAACCAGATTCTGTATATCACAAGATATAAAAGACCCTAGCTTCCCGGACCTATTTTTATAGTTTTGAGATACGCTGTCATATCTATACTACTGTTATCATATCCTGCGCTGCATTGGTAGTTTGGTTAGAGGTGCATCAGAACCACCCCGCCATGCCGGTCATCTCGCCGCAGCAGCTGATTGCTCTGCAGAGCAACAGCGATTCAATACGAAACGTAAGGTTTATGGAGCTCTTTCTAGTCAATCAAGTAGCTAGCTAACGGATTCTACTAGATTTGCATCTTAGCTCACGTTGTAAGCATCCCTACTGCTCCATTTGGATCGAACACCGCAGTCCTTTCACTACATTGTCAATACCCCAACTCACCCCGTTTACCAAATGCATAAATATTTCATACAATCTGTGATCCCTCTGTAACTCGCGGAATAACGGAGCTTAATTAGGACCACGGAAAAACTAGTCTTAGCGATTGTCTCCTCTCCTCGAATGGAATCATCAGTCCGAAACTCGCGGGCAAGGTCCGCTTCCTGGACTCCCGCCCAGATGAACAGATTCGCGGGATAACAATGGAGTCCAGCGCTATATCCCTATTCTTCCAGAGCTTGAAACCGCCGGTACCACCTAGCACGGATCCTTCTTTGCAGGATTACCTAATAAATTTAATCGATTCACCGGGACACATTGATTTCTCGTCTGAGGTATCGACAGCATCGAGATTGTGTGACGGGGCATTGGTATTGGTCGATGCGGTGGAGGGGGTGTGTTCGCAGACGGTAACGGTCTTAAGACAAACATGGATTGAGCATCTGCGGCCGGTGCTAGTAATCAACAAGATCGATAGGTTGATTACAGAGTGGAAAATGTCACCGCAGGAGGCGAATATACATCTCTCGAAGCTGTTGGAGCAGGTAAATGCAGTCATGGGTAGCTTCTTTGCTGGCGAGCGGATGGAGGACGATCTGAAGTGGAGGGAACAAATGGAACAGAGGCAACAGGCAAAAGCTGCCAGGAGGGCGTCTATGTCCACAACAGACGGCGACGATGCGGAGAAGCCTATCCTAGGGGCCGATGTTGATTACGAAGAGAGGGACGACGAGGATTTATATTTCTCACCCGAGAAATTCAACGTCATATTTGCCAGCGCTATTGACGGATGGGCATTTACAGTCAAGGATTTCGCGGCGATTCACGAAAAGAAGCTAGGTGTCAAAAGGTCGGTTTTGGAGAAGGTTTTGTGGGGTGACTTCTATCTGGATCCGAAAACCAAGAGACTTTTGAAGCAGAAGCATTTAAAGGGCCGGAATCTAAAACCAATGTTTGTCCAATTTGCTTTGGATAACATTTGGGCTATCTACGATAATGTCTTAAGAAAGTATGCGATACTTTTGATTCTGGGCACTACCGATATATGCTAACTTTCATGACTAGGGACCGGGATCAAGAAAAGATTGAGAAGATTGTGAAGACTCTTGGTATCAAAGTTCTTGCTAGGGATCTGAAGTCCAAGGATGCTCGAGCACTGTTATCTACAATCTTCACGCAATGGTTGCCACTTTCGAGAGCGGTTCTTGGTACTGTTGTTAGCCAACTGCCTTCACCGCCAGCAGCACAGAAGCAAAGAATTGCGAATCTGCTAGAGGCTAGTCCTGGTGGGGTAGACTCTATTGCCTCAGAGGTGAAGAACGCAATAGAAACCCTGAACATAGATGACCAGACTATTGTAGCGTATGTGAGTAAAATGGTATCAGTTCCTGAAAAGGACTTACCGAGAAATCAAAGAGAGAAACTCACAGCCGAACAACTGCGGGAGCTTGGTCGTATAAAGCGGCAGGAATTGGCTAGAGCTATTGCCGCAAGCGCCAATGCTGAAACCGGCGCTGCCAACGGAGATGCTGCAGTTGACGGCATCGTAACAAATTTCCAGAATACTAGTCTAAAGCCTGCGGATACGGAATCAGGTAGCGGAACTAGCACTCCTGGTGGCACTGGCGAAAACGGAAGTTCGGTGGACCCCGATAAAGAACATCTGATAGGCTTTGCGAGATTGTATAGCGGAACCGTATCTGTTGGTCAGACGTTGTATGTGCTTGGACCGAAATACGACCCCAGGAATCCAGATCAGCACGTCTCTGAGATAACAGTAACGGATCTGTATCTCATGATGGGGCGAGAGCTTGTGGCCCTAGAAAAAGTTCCCGCGGGTAACGTATTCGGTATTGGCGGACTTGAAGGAAAAGTCCTAAAAAATGCAACGCTATCCTCGACGAAATCCGGTGTGGTCAACCTCGCCAGTGTTGCTGGAATGGGTGGCGCACCGATTGTTAGAGTAGCTCTGGAGCCGAAGAACCCGAGTCAACTACAGCAGCTCATTAAAGGGTTGAAGTTACTGGAGCAGGCGGATCCGTGTATGGAGTATCTGGTCCAGTCGAATGGAGAGCATGTTATATTGACAGCGGGCGAACTGCATCTCGAGGTATGGAATACATACTACTCGAGTTCCTCAACGAATGTGATTGAACTAACGAAATTCTCAGAGATGCCTCAAGGATCTTCGCGAGAGATTTGCAAAGATCGAGATTGAAGCGTCGAAGCCTATAGTACCATACAGAGAGACTATTCTGTCAGTACCCGAAATGCCGCCACCAAAGAACCCTAATCTACCTCGAGGCACTGTTGTCGCTAGTACCCCTGGTAAACATGTCGCATTTAGACTGCGGGTTCGACCGCTTCCCGTACAAGCTATCGATTATCTCCAAGAGAATGTTGGGACACTAAAGAAGTTCTATGCGGAAAAAATTGCTGGACAACAGGAACAGGACAATGACGACCTAACTCTTACAGCAGGTGAAGCTGAAGGTTGTTTAGCTATTGGGGAGTTTGAAACGGGTCTACAGTCCGCTTTAACAGCTGGAGCCACGAAAGATACCAAAGATGTTTGGGCGAATGTCGTCAGCAAGATATCGTCATTTGGACCACGAAGAGCTGGTCCGAACATTTTGATAGACAACAGCGGCGTTCTGCGCAAAGCTTTCCATGAACAGGAGGATCCAAAGGAAGACGGTGAGAACGGAGCAACCGAGGAGGAAGGCTCGACATCCTTGCAAATTACAACTAAGGATTTCCGCGACAAGATTGTACATGCATTCCAATCCGCAACATTCCAGGGTCCTCTATGTCACGAACCCATGCAGGGCGTTGCGGTATTCCTTGAAGAAGTCAAGGTTGAGATCTCAGACGAAGAAGTTGAGGCTCTACGCATGAAGATTGGGCAATTGATTGGTGAAATAATCACGGCAGTGACGTCTGCCATTCGGCAAGGCTTCTTGGATTGGTCACCGAGGTTGCTCATGGCCATGTATTCTTGTGAAATCCAGGCGTCCAGTAAGCTTCAAACAACACATTTTACATTTTGCTCTACATTTCTGCAAGGTTGTTCGCTGACATTTGCATTTTTTGCCTACAATAGCTGAGGTACTTGGTAGAGTGTACGGCGTCATCACGCGTCGACGAGGGCACATAGTGGCAGAAGAAATGAAGGAGGGGACACCATTTTTCACGATTAAATCACGGTTACCAGTGGTGGAGTCGTTCGGCTTTGCAGACGAGATTAGGACCAAGACGTCAGGCGCGGCTTCCCCACAGTTGATTTTTAGCGGGTTTGAAAACATCCTGGACGAAGATCCGTTTTGGGTGCCCTTTACGGAAGACGAGTTGGAAGATTTGGGAGAGCTGGCGGATAGGGAGAATGTTGCAAAGAGGTACATGGACGCAGTGAGAGTGAGAAAGGGACTGTTTGTAGCGAAGAAGATGTTGGCGGGTGCTGAGAAGCAGAATACAAGGAAGAAATGAGTGAGGCAGGGTTTGGCGACCAATGATATCAAGGTATTTGAAGAATTGAAGGCTAGCCGTGGATATACGGACATTTTGGTCTGCTATCACCGAGTGTATATACACAAAACACGAATCTGAACGCCATGCATGTGTTCCCATGGTTGGGAGGAAAACACCGTGGGGTCCGCGTCCCAAAAATTATTCACGCAATGAAACCTGTGTAAGCATGGTAGTAAGATGAAGCATTACAAACATTCGGGGTACATCGTCATGAATGTGAAAGCACGTATGAATAGTGGTACCTCTGGACCCTCGGCAAGAGCATGAACGGTACCGACCGAGGTTCAAAAAAAACTAAACAAGAGGAAAAAATTCAGATGAGAAATCAAAGCAAAGCAAAAGAAATGCCCCGGTTTCCTGGTGAATGGCCTCACTTTTTTTTTTGGCCCCGTCCCATGCTTGGCTGACTATTTGACCGTAAAGTAGACCCAGCAGGAAAATTTGAATGGTGGGGACTTCCCTTATTTGTTTACGTTCGCATTGGCAGCCAATCACACCAGAAGGGACGCACGCCAAAGTGACCAGCATCCAGTAATCCCATACGATACATTTGCACACACCCAGACGAGACAACAGTGGTCAGCCAGCCAGCCCGGCCGGGTGTATCTGCGTGGGTGTGGGCGTGCTAACAACTTGAAGAGAGAGAGAAGGAAACGGAGAAGACCCCAGCCTCCTCCCTTCTTTTCTTCTTTTCCTTATTGCTAGCTTTCTGGTTGCTATCCACCACCACCCACACCACACAACCACCGCACTCTCTCTCGCACACTCACACAGGTCCCATTCCGAAGAAAGCCTCTCCTTCCCCTTCCCCATTCTCTCTATTATTATTCTTTAATTGTTGTCATTTTACCCATCCCCCCCATCCATCACATCTCATCACGACCTCTTTTTCTTCTTACGACTTTACTACCCCCCCCCGCGCCTTGTCGAATTTCGCTCTGCTCGGGTTCTGAACATTGTCGACGTCACGAAATATACTTGCAACATATACAACGCGTCCAACACCCTTCTGACGGTATTCGGTCGCGGTTCAAAAACTTAAAATACCCTTTGGTCGGTGCTTACCCGTTCCGAATTGTCCGATCCGACAAGAAGAATTCTCCTCGAAGCCGCCTGGGACAAAAAGAGAGAAGGGGACTGCGATGGGCCTTCCGCGGTGGTATATGTGCGGGTTTGGAACAGAATGATCGGAAGGCAATCGTTGTCGCCGTCGACTTCTTTTTTTGGCCGGGACCTTTTTCGCGGGAATTTCTTTTGGCGATTGGGATAAATTCTATGCTACTGTGTTTTGGTGATACATGATTGCTGACTTGGACCTCGATTGAACCGAACAGATTTAATATTTTATATCAGATTTGAATAAAATCGCCCATCATGCCTGTCAAAGGAAAGACTCCTGGGGAGACTTATATCCAGTCGTACCTCCGACTGCTCCAGACCAACCCTCTGTATGTCGTCGCTCGAATCCTATCCCGCCTGAGAGAAGCACGATGGCTAACCCCCTACCCTGTTCAGTCAAACGAAGATGGTTACGTCTGGTACCCTCTCTGCCCTCCAAGAACTTCTCGCCTCCCTCATCGCCGGCGATAAGAAGCATGGCAGCTACCTGACCCCGCGCGTCCCAATGATGGCCATCTACGGAGCCTTCATCTCCGCCCCTCTCGGCCACCTCCTCATCAACATTCTCCAGCGCGCCTTCAAGGGTCGCACCTCCACCCGCTCCAAGATCCTCCAGATCATTGTCAGCAACTTTATCGTCTCCCCCATCCAGAACGTCGTCTACTTGGCAAGCATGGCTGTCATTGCCGGCGCCAGGAAGAAGGAGAATGTTAAGGCTATGGTCAGGACGGGTTTCTTCCCAGTCATGAAAGTTAGCTGGATTACCAGCCCGATCGCTTTGGCGTTCGCTCAGAAGTTCTTGCCCGAGCACGCTTGGGGTATGTAACCGAAATCCGAGACATTTTCACACTTTCCCCCCCTTATCCGAGGTTGTGGAATATGATGACTAACCCCGGGTGAAAAATCGAACAGTTCCATTCTTCAACCTCATCGGTTTCATCATTGGAACCTACGTCAACGCTCTTACCAAGAAGAAGAGAATGGCCGCTCTCGAGAAGAAGAAGGTGAGTTGATTCCTCGAACAAACCCATCCAAACTAATCGAAAAGGTCTTTTTTTCATAAAAATATCTATCTGGATCGGGTGCGGATTTTCTAACCAAGAAACAATCGCTAACGCAGAACTCGCAGTATGGCAAGGAGCACCACAAGGACTCCTACTACTCCAAGAGCGACTACCGCTAAATCAGCAAAAATCGAAAAGATGAAAACAAGAATGATATGATGTGGTAATTTGTTGTAGTCTTTTTTCGATCTCTTTCTTGTCCGGTTTTTAGCAGGGCCGGGGATGTGACGGATACTTGGAAGGGCGCGGCATGGGCGAGCGACTCTCTTTTAGCTCTTTTTTTTTTTTTTCTTTACTCTCGAGTCATTGATGTGCTACCATTCATCTTTATAAACCATCCACTTCTATATGTTAGATAATAAGCGGTGTTCATCTTTGATTTACTCTTGAAGAGAAGAAGAATTTGAAGCGTTCGTACGTGCTCCTTTCTTTCATCCTTTCACAGTACTCCCCTTGTTTCTAGTTATTCGTCGGACGAGGATGTGGGGAATAAGGAACAGCGGATATCATATTTATGTCAAAAATTGGATTCAAAGCGTCTACATGGTCTACCTCACATTGGCATAGCTCCTCATCAAACTTCCCACACACACACATACACCTGGTTATTTCATTAACGTCTTGATGCGCGTGCGTATTTGCGTCCCACTTTGTTCCCTTTTTTATGTATGTTAACAGACTTTATGTTTCTCTCGGATGGATATTAATGGGAAGCGATACTCTTTTTTCCTCTCTTTTTTTTTTTTTTTTATATATTGTCACCGTATGATGGGGGGAATTGGTATAGGAGGAAAAGAGAAGAGGGAGAGGAAGAGCGGAATAAACAAGTAAATGTACGTTAAATCTGTTGTTTAGAAGGAAAGAAGGTTTGATGGTTGCAATTGATTGTCCACGTGCGAAATCTACAAAATACGCGTGAGGTCCTTGAAGTTTTTTCCTTCTTTTTATCGTGAGTGGGCATGCGCGCGGCCTGTTGGAATGTATGGTATATACGAGACATGTACAACATCTGTGGCGTATTTATGGTTGTGGATCTGCGTACCCGCCTCGTTTTCTCTCTTGGTCGTTGCACAAGGCTGTAGACGTCACCACTAGGTTACCCGCTGGCGCTAGATCTTTTCCATGACTCGAGATGTATATAAACACCCGTGCAACATGACGATTAGGCACGGATTGGGCGTTCATAATGAGTGTATATATATACTAATATGGCGGACGTCGACGTTACTCTACGTGTATATACTCATGTCGCGAGATAAATGATATCGGATGGTCCATGGGTAGATGCGTGGATGCAGGTATCCAGATCCCCGTGAAGATTTCTTTTCTTTCTCGCTTTTCGTTTCTTCTTTTCGCTGTATGCTAGGAGTATGAATAGCACCCAGCGACCCGGTTACATTCACGGATCCGTGCATCAAGTTTCGATTTAGATACTCCCGCGATGCTAATATATATATATATATATATAGCTTATAGCTGGGTACTACTCAACCGTAGTATGCAGTGTTTGGTGGTTATGCGGCAGATGCGGCATATCGACCTGTAGGAGTATCGCCCAACATCAATGGATACACATGTTTGTATGTACCACAATGATTGCAGACTGTCACAAGAGCCTTCGCGATTTGCAGTCTACCATTCGAAAATTTCCATCTTAATTGCAACTATTTGGCTTTTTTTATAACTGGTATCTTCGTTTTTTCACTATCTTACACATAATAAAGCAAAGACCAACAAAACCACCGCTCATCGTTATCGGTCAGCGCCGACATCCGCAAGTACGTCAATGGATGGGAGAAAACAGAAATAAAAGCAAAGTTGATCGCCTTGGAAATGCTCGAGTAAAGCAAGCAAAGTAGTACTAAGAAGTACAAAGAAATAAAACTTGGAAAAAGTAAGAATCCGTAAAAATGATAAAATAGCAAACAATAAAGAACTCCTTCCCTTTCCAAATATGCTTCCCTGGATTTGCTGCTGCCGTTCCTTGCTTTTGTAGTAAGTGAAAAGATAACCATAAAAAAAAAAAAAGATATAAAAAGGCAGTAAACGCCGCCTTAAAACATGAAAAGTAGCCACAGTGGTGTCCCTCAGCCGTAAGTACCATTTCTGTGCAAACGAGAATGAATAAGCGTGAAGGCTTAATGCAAAGTGATGAAAGTTTTATAAATATCTTTCAACCGCATGGCCTGTAAAACGGAAAAAGTTGAGCGAAGGAGAATGTAAACGTGACAACCGCGCGAGTGAAAGAATGTGGAGAGAAAAAAATATTGTAAGTCGAATATATATAATGAATCGAATTTCTTGAGCCCTTCAAGGACTCTCTTCACCGAATCCTTCTAGCCACTTGCTCAAAAGTACCTTCTCCACGTCCCACCTCTCATGGACATTCATGTTGATGCAACCCTCCAACAACTCCATCAAATCATCTTGCCCATTTCCGATCTTTAGTCTGAGAATTTCCTTATCGTAGCTTCCCTTGATAATCATATCTTGAAGGATAGCTGTCATGTCGTGTTGGAATGGCAAGCGACCAGCCACCATCGTATAAATTGTGACCCCTAGAGCCCACATATCGATTGAAGTCTGAATTATCGGAACATCTGATTTAATCAATTCTGGAGCAGCATATTGTAGCGACCCAAGAACTGGGGATTGAGTTGTAGCAGCAATAGCACTTGAAGAACCTGCCGGCCCGTGACGTTGGATAGGTGGCCTGTTACGGCGGTTATCGTACCCATCATCGTCGGAATCGCCGTCGGGATGGGAGCTTGGCAGGAATTCAGCCATGCCGAAATCGCACAAGAGGATGTTGCCTGTTGGATCCTCTTCTGTGTTGAGAAGAACATTCTCGAGTTTGACGTCACGGTGGACAATTCTCATGTCTTGGTGGAGGTATCGTAGGGCTGAGGAAAGTTGGCTTGTATACTTTCGAACCAAATCCGGCTTGACACCACTTCGGTTCTTTTTGACGAGATCGAAAAGGGTCCCACCAATATTATAGCGAGTGATACAAAAGAATGCGTACGAGGTGTCATATACGCTTAGAAGATCCAAGATGTGGCGATGGGAAAGATGCCGCCACAGGTTGACTTCGTGTTCAAACTCAGCCTGGATAGCATCGTTTTCCGTTTCCGAATCTCTGACCTTCTTTTTGACAATCTTTACGGCGCGACAGATCTTCTTGCCTCGCTCTAGCGTATGAGCCTCTTTGACGACACTATATCCGCCAAACCCGATAGTTTTACCAATGATATAATCACCAATTGCCTGTCCCTCGTCATCTGGGGCTGGAGGCTTAGCTTGCTTCCAGCCTCTGAGGAATTGCGATGCGGGAGAATTGGGCGTGGGGCAAGAAGCTTTCCTTTGAGCTCTGGTCATTCGCGGTTTATCAACAGAGAAGCTCTTAGATCTCTGGGCGTTTGTCATTCCTTGGCTCATCCACGGCCAGGGTGATCGTATATGGTCATCCTGTAAGGAAGAGGGGCTCCGGCCACCATGTGACATAGGCGACAGATAGGAATCGATAGTCGAAGGCGGGGTCTTCACTTCATCCAACAGCGGAGATGCAGTGCTGGCAGAGGTAAGTGAGCCCATACGATCTTTTTCATAAACATCACTCGCAACATCTAAGTCATCTCGTCTCGGAGATCCGATAGAAGAACCGTAACCACCCCTAGAACTTTCGCTACCATCCTCGGATCTATTGTCGTATATGTCAAAACCAGAGCCACGATTTATTCCATTAAACGAATAAGCCTGCGAACTTGGAGGCGAAGACCCGTATATATGTAAAGCTATTGGATTCTCCCCTGCATCTTGTTCGCCTACGATTCGAGGTAGCGGTGTCTGTAGAGGCAACTGCTGTCCTGAATCAAGCTTAACATTGGGGGCGAAGGTTATAGATTTTCTCCGTCCACCAGCCCTCCCATTTATATCTTCATGCGAAAGATGGTTTTCAGATCTTCCAAATGCGCCGTGTACATTTACTCCTGAGTGGGACACCGTTGCACCGCCTGTTGGAGTAACGGATATCGGTGGGGTAGAGGCATGTTCGGAAACGGGAGGTGTCGAAGAGAGTCTTCGCTGTAAAGACTGAGCAGCAAGCCGTTCTGATAGATGAGAGGTCGGTTGCGGGGTACTAGGGGTTGTGATCCGTAAGTTTTGGAATCGTCGTGGGAGAAAGTCCGTGGCTTCCATCGGACGTTCTTCGTCCTAGATTGTATGGCTAAATGATAGTTTGTCGAGGAGGCGTGGGTTTGGGAAAATGAGATGACTTGAATATGCGGGTATCGCTCAAATTATGATGAATATTTGGCTCGGTCGTTCTGCCCACCTGGCAATAAAAACCATGCAAGTTATGTAACGAATAAGAGCAAGTACGTATTCCTTCGCAAATTGTCTCTTCAAAAATTATTGCAAAACCACAGTTGAAAAAAATTTTCCTTCTCTTCCTCTTCCCACTTTTACTCAGTCTCAGGTGTGGGTGTCTTTGGCAACTCGCTCTGTCTTTGGAAAAGAATTGTGCGGCACTGTGTTGTCAGCACAGATCAATATAAGGTTCTGTTTCGAGCAGCGACGGCGAGTCTATCCACCACTATCTGTATCAGCTGAGGGTCTGAACCTATTAGGTTTTCAGGCAAGGTGTTCGGATGTTCGTGACCGCCGGTTCTGGCAATCGGTTGCAGGCTGTTGAAAGAACAAGTACAGTGTGTCGGCGATATGTTTCGCTTGTTAAGGTTTTTCCTCTGCTGAGGAATGCTTTTGAAAGCTTCTTGGTTGTTCCTAAGGCGGATATGTTCTTCTACGACACCTTCTTCGCGGCTGAAGGTGTAGTGAAGGGTGTTTTTCGTCTCTTCGAAGGTTATAGATGTTGAGACAGCGGGGAAACTGAATTGATTAATGCAGCGAAGAAACGAGATTATTCAACTTTGGTTGACGAAAGGAAAGGTGGGGAGCCCTGCTGGTGTTATATTCGATTAAATGGCAGCGAAAGAAGAAAAAAAAAATTTGATTAGAGATTGGCCGACAACCTTAACAGAACTAACCCTTGCCACCTAAAACCCAGGCTGACTGGGGTTGGTCGAGAGCGAGGTGTGTGTGTGGGTGAGAAGAGAGAGTGTGTGAGTGCGAGTGTGATTAATGACCGACTGACTGGACTGAACGTGGGCGTGCACGAAAATGTCACGGAAGGATACGATGCTGAATCTAATTGACGGTGATGGTGGTGTGCCGGACAAGGTAGGGCAGGGCAGGAGGCCAGTCAAGGCAATGCAAGGCAAGGCAAGGCAAGGCTAAGGTCAGGCAAGGAGGGAGGTGCAGCGTGGGGAGACACAATCAACCAAGGCCGGTGAACCCCCTTCCCCGTCCTCTTCCCCTTCCTTTTGGCTTGCTTGTCCCTTTCAATTGAACCAGAAAAACCCTGGCAGCCGGCAGCTGGCAGTTATGACAAAGAAGAAGGTCCTCAAAAATCTTTCAATTTTATGGGGTTCCGACAATCTGGTTGGTCTGTTTCAACCTTCATTCCTCTTGGGCTGAAGGGTTCGCTGCCTTGGCTCGTACCTTTATATATTTAATTTTACAATCAAGGAGACCTCTTCTCATCATATTTCAAAGTCGCATGGTAATGAATATCACAAGCAAATTTAGGAGACATGCAACCTGTCTTTATGAATTCATCGAGGGAACAGCCAACAAGAAATTTCTTTCTTTCTAAATTTCTAAAATCTGACAATGGATGCCCCTCCATGACCCATTGCAGGATCTCTTGCGCCGGAAGAAACAGTTTCTTGTACGTAACAATTTCCTTACTTGTCAATAGTCAGCCATGCAAACTACCCAACGATGCCTTTCGAAACGGAGAAAAATAGCCAAAGGGAATGGAAGGGATCCCTGCCTGTCTGTCGGAATCAACTGGAGCTAGGAGCAACTATGATATAACCTAGCGTCTTGGATTTACGGAAACATGGCCGGCTAACCTATCATGACGAGAGTAAAGTAAAGTCTATTTTGAGCGGGAAGCACTCGCAATGACATGCATCACATAGAGATTAGATCCAGCTGAACGCCTTTCCCTTTTTTTCTTTGAGCAACGTTACGCAAAAATCTGCAACGGAAAATATTTTTATTTTTAATTCTTCGACGTCCAGCAAAAAAACTAGGCTGCGCAAGGTACCCGATTCATCAGCTTGGGTGTCTGCCGATGACCTCCTCCTTCTTTCGCAGATCTTAAGAGTGGAGAATGCATTCGTTATAGCCTTTTGTATTGTGTCGCCTGACACAGCTTGGAATTTGCCGAAACGGCCACCACGAAGGAGCGACGAGCCACGATCTTCAACAGGCGGATTGCGCACCCTGCGGTTACAGCAGCCAAGATGTGGGGAAATCAAATTCTTATCCAGACCTCGCCCACACCCTCGCAAGAAAGGATATGCAATGCAATGCACGTACTTTTGCTTGCTAAAGAAATAAGTTTTCTCTGGCTTTTCTTTATTGTGCCGCTAGAAATGATTCCTTTCTTGCTGACGGTTGGACGGAATGAGTCGATGGTGTTTTTCCTGCTGCACACCCGTTTAGAGTCGCCGTCTATTACCCGAAAGAAATAGGTTATGGTTGGTTAACAGAATTCAACGACAACCCATTCAACCAAGTCTTTCTAAGCGACCTCAAAATGTAATGCTTTCTCATAATTGATGGTTGTTCGTACGCAGCTCAAATTCAAGACATTGACCGTGCTTCTGAAAAAACTCAAATTGCTTCTTCACCATTCCGATTTACCTTCGAGAAAGAGAAGGTAGTAAGTCTTGGTATCGGGTATTTACGGGACAAAAAGGCTACAAAAAAGGTCTCAAGACCAAATAGAGAAAAAAAATTTTTTTCTCGGTTCAGGACCCAGGAGCTAGGGATCGAAGTCCTAACGGAGTTATCGTGTAGAGGAGAAATTCTCTCAGCTGTACAACAAGCAAGCTCTGGCTTTTAGGTGGAGAGCTCTTCCTAACAAGAAACTAGAGCAGACCGCCATCATTGGAGCACCGCAATGGCCATCTGCCATCGCCACAATTCTGACCCTATTCTTACCATGATTCAGAAGATCAGCATCGTATAAGAGAGAACTACTCAGACGGTATCCTGCCGACGGGGGAAAATCTATTCCTGGCGGGAGAGGCGCCATAAGAACCATGGACGATGACTCGTCGTGTCGCCATGA
This sequence comes from Dactylella cylindrospora, assembly GCA_012184295.1. Lineage (NCBI taxonomy): Eukaryota > Fungi > Ascomycota > Orbiliomycetes > Orbiliales > Orbiliaceae > Dactylella > Dactylella cylindrospora. The sequence goes on from LDUD01000132.1 coordinate 195,295, forward strand.
TCATCCAAGGGAAAGTCGACAGGAATGCGGCAAAAGCTAGATGCGGCAAAGCATTCGTACGGCAGGCGCAGGATTACCTCCAACACAAAAACAGTAACAACAAAAACATATGGGGCATCACACATGTTGTTCATCTGGGGTAAGAGGAAATGAGATCCGATCCTTGGGTCTTTCTATAGTTTTACGCGGACCGTGGGTTTGAATCGAGGCGCCAGGGGCCTGAGAAAAAATATATTAACATCGAAACTTCTCAACGTTGCAGGTGCTTATTCGACACCGGCTGTTGGGTCCGAGCATGGATAGACCCTCCCAACAGTAGTCGAACCTCCAATAACCGACGAACAGGTAAGCTCTTGAAAGGAATGTATTCACAGAAAACAGGTTGGGGTTGTGTTTCCTTTGGATCACGAAAAGTAAGCACTCTGTCATATATCGGACGTGTTTAAAGGAGCTTCAACTTCAATACCCATGCAGACCACCTGCTTCGCTATACTGTAAGCTTACAGATTTTACGTATTGCAAACGAATCATGAAGGACGATATATTGTTGATTTCAATATTCAAGAAGAAACAGGACTTGGAAAAACAGGATCCTGCCTAAGGTCCTATAAAACGTACTAGGATCTGAGCAGAGGACGCATTGTCCCCGCCTGGGGTTTTTATATTAGTGAAATAGAGGGGATGCCAATCTATTTTTGACGCACTGATATTATGTATTCCAAATCCTGGGAATTGGAGAGTGATTGTCTAATAAAATTTAACCAAAAAAAGGATGAGTGACGTGGGATATTGCACATCTGGTATCTAAAAATCTAAAATTTGGATCTGATATATATCCTACCCACATAATACTGGTTCTATAAATCATCGGGCAACCCGTATTTGGGGGGTTGTGTTGGCGGGGCGGTAATTTTTTATCTTTGATAGAGATCTACCAGCCTGTTTCATGAAATGCATGACATCCAAGTTGGATGGAGCAAGCGCCATGTCATGTCATGTCATTGAAGCTCGCAACTCCTTTTTACAGTTCTTCAGCTAATCTCACGTGTTCGGACGTTGGCTTCAATGGAACGATTCTGGAACTCGAAAAATGCAAAAAAGGGGAAAACCCAAATTTATCGGGGAGAAATGTTGGATTTTAATAATATATATGGTATAGTCTCTCCACGTATGCCACGTTTGTCGAGAAAGGACCGGGCTTCCCAGGTCCTGCATATGTGCAAATATCCATGCCCCCCTCCCCTTCTCCCCATCAAAATAGGATACGTCTACATGCAAGTCGGGCGAGTGGTAAATGCAAGGTTTGATTCGTTCGCTACGCGGGGAAGGTACTCAATTTTCGTGCCTAGAATTTCCGTCATTGGAGGTTCTCCGCGAAGAAAGTGAACCAACATCCCCAAATTTAGAACCCTTAGCGACGAATTGGATGCGGGTCCTTCACCTTGCACAAGACCACACTTCTGTTTGTCTCAGAGGTCTAAGCACCTCCGATATGAACCCATATGTCGTAATGCGTGAGCGGAGACAGTTCGTAGAAATAGTTCTAGTGTAGTATAGTGGAAGCGGTCGTTTTTTGGTACCATTCCGCATATAGAGAGGCTAGTGAAGAGGAAAAAGGTCTTATCTTTGAAAGGAAAAACATCCAGTCTGCCCATCGGCGATTCCAACGAAAAGGCAGCAAATGCTTTTTTTCCATGCGGACAGTAATGGGTCAAGGTGGAGAGACCTTCCAGATGTCGGGTTCGTTTCGCCATGTAATAGAGCATGGGGTGATCATCCAGCCATCCATCAGGTCCAAAGAAGATTAACAAGGCCCCCTTTCGCTTGAACCACTGCTTTGTCTCCCATCCAACTCGAGAAGTTCGAATGAAACATTCCTTTTGATGTCATGGAAATATTGGTAGGTCTTGAACTTCTCCGCTCGTCTATACCGATCGCTTCATATCATAATAATATTATAACTTCATGGTGTAAAAAATTTCCCTTCCATATTGCCTCCCTTGCGGCTAATTTTTCGCCTTGAATGAGGCTTTATTTACGCCACCCGATTTGATGCTGAGAGTGAGAATGCCATCCTTTGCCCGCTGGGCTTGCACTTTTTTCACTGCGCCCTGTCTCTTGGGAGATTTCGTTGCCCCTTCTCGGTCATGCCTCCTTAAACCTCCGTTTCAGCTTCGCCAGGGTCAGGTCTGGGGGGTTGTCAAGCCTTTTCTCGAACGAACAAAAGAGCGATACTGGGTTGGAAAGGGTGGGCCTTAGTAAACCAATCTTATAGCAGCATGCGAGTTAGGGGAAACTGAAATTTCTCCTTTACACTGCCAAAACAATCGTGGCACACAAGCCCAGCCCACACCAACCCCCAATCGACAGCTCGTTACTGTGTAGCCCTCCCTCTTGATCATACACTCCGCTACACTTGCGAAAGATAGTGGTGTTCCCCAAAATCTTCCCTCCCCTTCTTCCCGCATTTCCAAGGAACGAGAAAGCGACAAGCAAAGTCCTTCTTCACTTCTCTTACCGCTCTTAGCAGCTAGCAGGTGGTTTACTGCCAACTCTTTTCCTTTATTCTCTTTGTCATTCTCCCGGCAATCACGTTTTTACCATTTTCTCAGTCTTCCGGATCATCTCTCCACGTCCTTGGAAGTATTGATAGAGATAGATAGACAATTTTTCGGCAATCACCACGACTTGTTGTTAAAATCGGAAGCTTGGGTCTGCATGGTCTAGAGTTTTGTCGCCGTCTCCTGGCCTACGATTTCTTCTCGATCCACTTGATTGTTTTCCAAGTTTTTAAAATAGCGATAGGTGGACCCGGGTATATACGTCTACATATTATATTCTTTTTGCATAGCAATCTTTGAGCGACCATCCGGATTTCTGTGCGAGGCGACGAGATATCCCCTTTAACAACAGCTAACCGCCGACGTGCAATCTCGACAACGTTTGTGCGTTTATTCTGGAATCGGAACTGAAATACAAGCTCACCCATTCAATCATGACTGGCGTCATTAACCACAACCTTTGACGTCTTTCCTATCTTTCCCTCTCTTCTTATTTCCATCCTCTCTCTGTATTTTTCTTTTCCGCCTCGATATACATTTGAGGCCTTTATCTTTCCCGCCTTTTTGATATACTCTTTGAAGACGTCAAAAAAGAGAAAAACAATAAATCGAGCAACAACGACAACCTTTTCCTAGATACTTACAAAACGTGGAAATATTAGACCCGCATCATCCATTTGTACAATATTCTTATTAGAGCAAAGTGCGACAGGAACCCCTCACACACGATTTTGGGGAGACAGGTACCTGCATTGCCGAAACACTCTCTACGATTCCCAACAATCATTACTTGAAGCATGCCGCGACCTCAGATAATTAGGGCTGGTAAGATATCTCAAAACCCCCTCCATTCGTCACACAGTGTTTATACCAGGATGTCCGCATCTTTCCTCATTCCTTCTCCTTGGGTTCGCGAGAAAATCCCATTGTGAATGTATTTTGCTTTCCCCTCGTTTGTCGATTTTATATATAAGATTTTATTATAATCTGTTATATGGCACCAACCGTTTGAGTGTAAGAGTTGCATCTTTTCGGTTTGGCTTCTCCCTGCGTTTCTTTTTTCCGTCTCTCTCTCACTGTTTCTTGTGTGGTGAGACGTTACTATTTTTTTAATTTTGAGAGGGTGGTGGGTGTGGCTGTCAGCCAGTTTTTTTCTGTCGCCCAAATTGGTCTCGTCCCCTTTTCTGAAGGGCGAGTTATCCTGAAACGACACTCCCTTATTTCCGCAAACGTTGATCACCATCATACTCATTCTTCGTTCTCTTTCGATTCCTCAATCGCTTCGTGTTTTTTTTTTTTTCTTCAACTTTTTGCATTCACTTCAGCTATACTTAGAAACGTTCGCGACCTTGGTTGAATTTTTTGTGTGTGTTGGAGGCTGGAGAGACTCAGGAACAAGAGGGAACCAAAATAGAAACCAAGAAGTGGGAAAATATGCTAATTCGCTTCGCCTTCCTGCCCTTTTCACGTCACCTTTAGATACGATAGATCTCCAAGACCAAGAACACCCTTCAGCCCAGGACCACTCGTCGACTCCGAACGGAATCTCGGCTGGCTCCATCGCACCCTCGCAGGCGAACGCTCTCATGAACGTTGCTCAGGAGCAAGCTCATGAACAGCACGACTTAATGACGGTCCACAATGGAATCAACGGGTCGAATGGGTATGGTTCATACATACCGGACACTATCAGTCCATACAATCACGATCCGCATTACAACAACGGAGTGGACGAGGATATGAACGATGAAGATGACCTGGACGATGGCATTAACGACGCGGTATCCTCGAGTCCGTCGATATCGGACGAGGATATCGATTTTGAGTTCGTCTACGCGTTGCATACATTTATTGCTACCGTCGAGGGACAAGCGAATGCAACGAAGGGCGATACTATGGTTCTTCTTGATGATTCCAACTCGTACTGGTGGTTAGTTCGTGTTGTGAAAGACTCATCGATAGGTATGAGGCTACCCGTTGGAACAGAATTTACATTGGCGAATATTAGGCTTATATTCGGCGGGCTATAGGTTATCTTCCTGCGGAACACATCGAAACTCCATCAGAAAGATTAGCGCGGTTAAACAAGCACCGGAATGTTGATGTAGGGATATCCATTCTGGAAATTTGTTTCGAGCGCTAAGTTACTAACATCATTACCTTCAATATAGCTCTCGACACCTATGCTAGGCGATAACCAAGAAAAATCCAAAAACATCCTCAAGAAGGCTATGCGGAGAAGAGGCGCTAAAACGGTTCAGTTTGCCCCTCCAACGTACTTTGAGGCATCAGAAGTCGAATATAGCAGTGACGAGGATGACATGGAGGGAGGCTACTACAGCAACGACGATGAGGGAGCTGCAGAGGATGATAATGCTTCGGTAGATCCGAAACATCTTAGTGGATCGACAGCGGTTGAGGATGACGAGATAACGCCTATTGACGCTCCAGATACCGTCGAACGGCCAAAGGCTCTAGAAGAGAAGCCCAAGGAGAAGGAAAAAGAGAAACCAAAGGAAAAAGAAAAGGAGAAGGAGAAAGAAAAGGAAAAGGAGAAGGAGAAGGCGCCGAGCAAACCTTTCGCTAAACAGGAACAACGGAACAGCGAGGAGATTTTCGAGCCCGCAAAGGGTAAGCCAACTAACCAAGCAAATGATTTCTATACCACAATACTAACGATAACATTAGTCGACGCTCCTGCTCCCTCCGAGAACAAAGTTGTTAAGCCAAGCCCATTGAGACATCCTGATTCTGCATTCTTTGGTGACACGGATTCCGAACCGAGACGTATCACACTCACGCCCAAGCTTGTTCGAGACGATGATATCACTACTGCGCCGGGAGTTGTCCCAGTGAAGCCAAAGACATCATTCGATAGACTTGGTAAACGGGAAGATGCATTCTCTCCACCACCCGGCAAGAACGAAAAGGTCAAGAAGGAGAAGAAATCTATCCTAGGTAGCTTGTTTAAGAAGAGGAAGAACAACTCTAAAGATGATGAAATCGAGGAATTCCTGCACGCTGGAGAGAAGAAATCGAGCGAATCTCTACGAGACGACTCAAGCAGCGGCCGCCCGAGTAGTAGTCGGAGCGGTGGAAATTCATTTGAGCAATCATCTCCTCAACTACAGCAGCAAGCCAGGATACAGCAGCAACAACAGAACGAGAAACTCTTACAAAACCCGTCACAACAGCGTAGAGGTCCAGAGCTATCCAAAGCCTCCAAGATGTCACAGAGCAAGAGTATCGAACCAGTCCACGAAGTTGATGAAGAGGAAGAAGAGCGACCACTAGGGATGAAATTCGCTACTCGTGTACTCCCAATGGACCAACAGCAATCTACTATTGTTCCAGCTGGGCAACGAGGCTCTCCTAGGGCAGAGCAGGGATCAGTTGTTTCAGCAATGCAGCCAAGGGCTGATACAGATATTTCGCCAGTCTCTACACAGTCGCCTGCCTCGAAATCTGGTCTGGCAAGTGTTGAGGTTACACCAATATTGACATCAGTGGAAAATCTAGGTGGAAGAGTTGATGGGTATTATTCGGAAACTCCTGAAGACCTCACCCCGAATGAACCACCATCGCTTATACCTGACAATGGTAGTGGATCCGAGGATAACAATCCTCACGATAATTCTCCGATTGACGCCACATATCCGGATACACCCAACGCTCAACCAGGCTCCCCTTCATCGCTCGTCTGGTCGGAGGCTGCCCTCAACGCATATCTGGACGACGAGAACCAAGACATCAGGGATTTCCTTGTTGTCGTTAACCACCGAACCGAAGTTTCTTCCGTCAAGTCACACCCTCGTATTACACCTTTGTTTGCCGATGCAAACACGAAACTGCAAGCCATGACTTCGGTGAGTTGGCATCCCCGTATTAGTAAAGAAGAATAACCTACTAACGTTACATTCTCAGCGCCTGGATTCTATGCTCGATCAATGGATGAAGACGCGACGGTAGACACGATGCCCTTCTAACTCAACGTCGAGCCCCTCTACGAAGCCTTGTACAGTGCCTCCGGTATCACAGACATACCGTAACTTTTCGAGACCCCGACTCCACGAACATATGAACGAACGTACTCCTTTTTGTTCCCAGAAAAGGCGTTCAGTAAAACAGCGTAATTACGGATAATTTTCTTATCACCCATCCGAGCCTTTCCCTTTTTTCTTGTCTTTTCCCTTCATTTTTCTCTCTCGTCATATCTTTGGGAGTCAGTTCGGCCGGGTCGATTGCCATATGGGAAAAACATTTTCGCTGGCGTTGGTTGCATTTATTCCGTTTTTTTTTTTCGAATTCTCTATAACATAACTTGACAAGCTTCTGTCCGAAGTCTTCTTTTTTTCTTTTTTCTATTTGTCGCTCTACTATTGTACAGTATCTAGCATCATGACTTGACGATCTTTGCCCACCGTTTCCCCTTTGTTCGATATTTCGTTGCACCTTTATACTTCCCTTTGTCTTCTCTGGCATGGAGTCATCGCGGGTATCTTTTTTACAACTTCTCTTTTTTTTTTCTTCTTTATTTCTCTTTCCGGTATTTGGGAGTTTTATATTTTCTCTTTTCTCTGTCGGATACCCAAACCCTCCCTCGAGATTTTTCCTTTTCTTTTTCTTTTTTGCGTCTCATTGTTCTTTTCGTATCTTACACTTAGTATACTATGTACAGAGCCTCTTCCTTCTGCCTTGAATTGTATTACTATTATACAATTTGACCAAAAAATATTACATATTTTACCTTTAAAATTATGTCGTGCATCCAACATATCCCTAAAACTGTTTCCTAGAATTCGCAAAGTACGCCTTCCAAGGCAGTCTCCACTCTCTTCGCTGCAACGAAGGACTGAATACATCAAAGTCCACCTTTTCCAGGCGGGAAAGATATAAAGATGTCGGAATCTATGCACCTCCATTAGCGTCTACACTAACATTCAACGGACAGACAATACTCACAGCCGGCAAGAATGTAGAGAACGCCGCTCCTTTCCCTTCAGCACCAGCATGTTTCAACATCTCTCTCGCCGTGATCAGATGATCATTCGCTCTTGTGGCAATAGCAAAGATAACATCCTTCAACCCCTCCGCATCGCCTCCGTGTCTAATCACATCCTCCTGCCGAAGGCCATGCTGTACGCAAACATCCACAGGTAATATCACAGCCGACTGGACACTATTCGGACCAGGCGACGCAAGCAGCGGCGTCCCTCTTATCACCGCTGCTATTCCCGACGCCTTCCCAATATGAGAAGCTACGTGGTCGAGGTTTGTGGAACGGTAGTTTAAAGATTCGAGGGAAAGGTAATGCAGTGAGGAATAAGTCGATTCGGAGTATGTCTCCAGAGCATCCAGGGCTGTAAAGGCTTGATTCGAGAGGTACTGGTCCCGGGCGGAGATGACCTTCATCAAGAAGGATTTTGTCAACTGGATTCCATCATTATGTAGGACCTTGGCGAGAAGAAGAGCGACGGGCTCTTGAGGTGGATGTCCAGCGTAGGTCTTTTCGATGGTATCACGCCAGAATTGCATTCGCATGCGACCGACAGTTAGGTTGGAGACTTGATCAGCTACTCTGGCGACGTCAATGTTGAAAGCTCTGATGGCGAGGTTGGCATCTCGGGCTATGGAGGGGATGAAGGCGGAGAGGAGGTATGATGGGTAGTCGTGGGTTCTGAGCTATGCGGAGGGGCGGAGGTCAGTGTTTTGGTTTCAAGGATTGGAGTGTGCGTGTTTGGGAGACTACCTGAGGAGTTCGCGACAGTAGTTTCGGACCGCATCGATGTTGGAGGGGACATAACGCTGATGAGCGTGGGGGTGGGAATGTGAGGGAGAGTGCGAGTGCGAGTGAGTGGAGTGTCGACGAGGGGTATCTCGGCCAATTGGCCGGATGGGGCTTGATATCCCGTGACGTCGGGCTATATGCCGTGACCTATACATGACTATTGTACGATATTTGACATGGGCGATTTTTAGGGTGGCAGAACTGTCATGATGTTATATTCATATGGGCAGGCTGGTGCGTGTAATGCGAAGAGGTTGCTCTCAACACAACATTAACGAATATTCCAAAGTAAACGACGGTGCGGTCGCTGCTTGTCAATCCGCCGGACCAAAAAAGAAGATCTCGAATAAAGTTTTAAAAAATGTGTAATGACCAATAGATGCATCTGTATTAGCATTCAACCGGATTAAAAGTTCGGAGCATAACATGTATGCATATATCATATCTTAAAGGTGCAAGACGGGTATATCGGATTGAGCACGCGATAAGTTCCGATAGAACGACGTTCAAGCTGCGGGAAGAGCTCGAGCTACCCGCTAGCCAGCCAGCCAGCGAGTTAGCCCACCCCAACCTGCCCCTCCTTCCGCAAGCTTGTTCTTGCTGTCCCAAAAAAGATTCCCCCACTTTGCTCTTCTCAATTCAAAGCGGCCAGCCGAAACCTGCGACCAAAATCGCATGACAGGTCAACCTTTCACGATCCATTCTTCCCAGTACGGATAGAAGAAAAAAAGAGTCCAACACTTCGGGGTTTTGGCAATTATTCGACTGCTGGTGTGGTTGATTCACTACTCATACGAGAACAGTTGGACAAAGCAGCTAGGAACGCCTGCCCTTTTTCTTATTCCTAGTAGGCTAAAACAAAAGTATGTACGAATCCGTTGTATAGCTCCAGGATCCTTCATGTTCTTAGCTGACAAGTCCGAGAGTAGGCTTCAACGTTCACATCTTTAAATACCGATTCAGTAGACTCACCCCACGACAAGTCCAAATCATACCTTCTCTTTGGAAAAAGGCTCTCTTAAATATATTTGAACCCAGCGTTGCTGCTAGTCTTAGCACCGGGCTATTCGCATGGCATGTTGGATATAACTCTCCTCATCCGGTAATGCTACAGTCCTACGGGAGCGGATGCTAATGTCCTTCTTTCCTGCAGTCTTACACAAGCACCCAGCGCTCAGCGCTGTCGCAGTTTATGCAATTCACACAGAGTTCCGAAAGGACAGCAGCAAAGGTGCACACCCCTTCCTCGTCTCCTCATAAACCAGGACATCAGCGTTCCCGCAGACGATACTTATCGCCGCGCCGATTTAAACCCACCACATACGCGCTGCTAACATGGGACACTATTTACCTTTGTGAATTTCTGGGTGATAGATATTAAAGGCCAACTCCTGGAATCTTGAACTTGCAATTGATTCGTATGTCACCAACTTTTCTTTTTTCCATATCGCAACAAACGTCTATCCACAATGGCCGCTCCAACTAGATCTTCTGGTTGGACCAAGGGTCTGCAAAAGATACGAGATAGGGCCTCTCGTAGCCATTCTGAAAAAGGAACTTCGAATTTACTAAAGCGTTTGTCTCTATCCCCCAGTTACTATCAGAATCCTAGCACGCCTGCTGCGAGTGGGACAGCCAACACTGTCCTGATTGATAAAATATTCGACTCTTTTCGACGTAAGTGCAGGCTCGGATAGAGAACGAGTAGGTGGATCGGCGGGCTGACTTTTTAATAGTACCCGAGGATGATAAGAACACCCTATCCATTGGTGGGACTATGGCCTACTTTGAAGCTCTAGATCTACAGCTTGATGATTCGGCTGTTCTTGCTCTTAGTGAAGCTCTCCAGTCGCCTTCGATGGGAGAATTCACAAGACAAGGATTTGTTGAAGGTTGGGGCTCTGGTGGACTTGGGTATGCTATTACGTCTCGAACCCTTTCCACTTTGGTGGTGCTATCGTCTAACAAATGAATTAGAGCCGACACCATTGATCGAATGAAAGTCAAAACTCAAGAACTAAGCACTTCGATGCAAACGGACGAAGCTTTCTTCAAACGAATCTATCTTTGGACATTCAACTGGGCCAAGCCAACCGGCCAGAAGTCTCTACCACTCGATAATGCGATTGAATGGTGGAAGCTTCTCTTCGCAAACAAGTTTGCAGGACATCTTGATTCTTGGATTAGTTTCCTGACCGAGGAATGGAAAAAGAGCATTGCTAAGGATACCTGGAACATGCTCTATGATTTTGTCAAGTTTGCCGAAGGAGATCCATCATTGGCTAGTTACGATGAGCTAGGTGAGCATACCATATTATATTCGATTGACCGAATGTCGAGTGTTTTTACTAATATGTGGCAACGCAGGGTCATGGCCCAGTGTCATTGATGGATATGTCGCCTATCACCGAAGAAAGTTGGAGGAGTAATAAGTTGTCGCTAATGTCTGGAACTGCAATTATGGACAATTGCCTAGAATAGGCCTCTGTTCATTTTCAGTTCATCCTTTTCTTGTTATTCTGCTGCCTTTCGCTAGATAACCTTTCCACATGTCACTTTAGCGACCTGGGCGTTGATACAATCTAGCGTTTTATGACGTTCATATTGCTAGCCACTTCTTACACAATTTTAAGAATCCTCTCCCCCAGATTCACCCATATCGATAAACAGGGGGCTCGTGTCGAAATTGGGAAAATTTCAGGTTTCATTGGGACTTCTGCCTTATGGGCGGGTACTTTTTGTGGACTTAAGGACAGGATTGTCTTGAAAGTTCCTCCGAATCGCGACTGGATTGCCGAAAACGGTTGGGTGGGAAAGTCCGTAATGAGAAATCTGGATCACCGTGATCGATCTTAAAAGGTAAGGACCGAATCTGGTATCGATATGTAATATATGCATATTGGCATCGATCGATGGGGCCGAGTTTCTGCGAGATAAATGCCTATATTAGGCAGATGCCAAATAATATTTATATAACAGAAAACAGTAATTGAGTATCCCCCCTATATTTTCGAAGAAACTTCCATTACGACATTTCTGTCACGAGCCTTCAAGCTTGCCCGCTGGTCTCTCAATTTGTTAAATTGGCTGATCTGAAAGGCAGCTATATTAATAATTAAACTAACAGCTCAAGCTGTTTTTGTTGGCGAGATTAAAAACGTCTATCACTTTCCTAAGCGAACATTTCTCTTTGCCCAACAACAACCACAATTACCACGGAACCAACACGAGTGGTTTGGGCTCCTGATCGCAGAGAAACCCCGAATTCGAAAGGGCTGCCACGAGGACGATCGATAAAACGTTAAGGTTTCCGTGACGCGAATCGGAAGCGAGAAGGATTGAGGTTGAGACTGCGCTGCTGCTGCTGCTGCTGCTAGGCATACTACACACACGGTTACATAGGCAGCTTTACCTCACCCTACACCATGGCCAACCATCAATGGACAGCATAGCAGCTCAATCGCGACATCCCCAATATCCAACTCGACACGGGATCTAACCAAACAAAACTCGAACCCACCATATCTCCGCATAATCCTTTATCCTCCCCTCCTCCCTTTTCAAATGCCAACCAAAACGGGAAAAAGATGAGCTCAACAATCGGCAGCAAGCAGCATCTTCCACGAAAGACCAGGAAGCGAGCTCGATCTCTCCGAAAATCGCTGCTCACCTTCACATCCTCATCATCCTCGCCGGCGATTTCAATCCACGGTCCCAAGAACAGCCCCCCCGCGAGCGACAATGGAACCAGCGGAACAATTACCGCCGCATCCAGCCTCAACAACTCGGAAGATGACGACCACCTTTCCCCGCCGCTGATGATGAGGGACGCATCCTCGGCGTCCAGGGGTTACAACAGCGGCGGCAGCAGGAATTCGTCGGTCCACATTCCCCGATCCTTCCGCCGCACAAACTCGTCGCGCAACGTCGATCCTGCGGATACGGTGTGGTGGGGGTGGGTGCTGCTGGGTGTGACCTGGGTGGTGTTTGTGGTGGGGATGGGAAGCGTGCTGGGGATATGGGATTGGGCGTGGTACGGGCCTGCGGGACCTTCTCCGACCGAGGAAGGGGAGGACGAGGAGCACGATCCCGATGATGATCTGCCTATTCCCGGTTACTACCCTGCATTGGTGATATTGACCTGGGTGGTGGCATGGGTTTGGGTGGTGGTTGCTTGGGTTGGAATGAAGTACTTTAGACATGCGAGGATAGCACCGGCGAATGAGAGGGATAAAGGGTGAAAGGAAGGGGAGGCTGCGTGAGTGATGTTGAATGAACAATAATTCATGCCGGCAAGCTCGGCGTTTGGCGTGGTAGATGCATTAGAGAAGCATCTAGACGATCTATAATAGATCTTTGTTATGCATGAATGTAATAATTTCTTATAATAATAGATTACGATTTCATCTCGGCTGCAAGGTGTAGATGAAGTGTATGGATCTTCCCGTCCATCGGCAGGGTCCTGCGGTACATTCTTCCCCCCTTTGCGAACTATTTTGGATACAATTGATGCCAGGTACACCGGGGGGGAAAGGTTTGGAGAAAGGATTCACTGGTGACACAGAAACCAACTGAGACTGCGCAAGCCGTGTCTTGAGCTCTTTCCCCGGGGAAGAGAACCTTTGAAGGTTATACGGCATGCAGACATGCACATACGCGGCATAGGACAATGGTTGTCACGCCTCAAACGGAATATCCCACGACTGAAAAAAAAAAAAAAGGCAACATACGGCATTTGACAAATTTCGTCACTTGTGGAGGCGCCCGTCAAACCTGAGAGTCAGCTCATGTGCGAGACATAAAAGAAAGAAAGAAAAAAAGAAAAAGAAAAATGAAGAAGTAAAGACAAAAGATTTTGCTTATTTGCAGTCTAAAATTATTTCTTTTCTTCTCAACGTGCAGTATGCAAGATCGGCTATCCGAAATTAAATGAAAACGTTCTGGTTCGGCTGGAAGCCTTTTTGTGGCTCGTGAGAGATCGATCGAGAATTTAAACCTTGTTTGGGCGGGAATTGGGTCCAGATGGTATGAGGCGGGGGCTTGGGTTCCTCAGTGCGATGGTCTGTAAGCCAGTGGAAATCAAACACCTTTTCAAGGGCTGTTCGAAGGAAGGGAGGACCCTGGAATGCAAATATACTCTAAGCTTTTCCTTGCAGGAAAAAAAATTGGCGAAAATGGATGTTCACGATGGTATTTTTTGGCGATTGGAAAGAAAAAAATATTATTCTTTGGTAGAATGTTATTTGGTGGCGGTATCAGAGATTAGACCTATTGGGATGGTGTGGACTCGCTCGAGAGGTCGAGTGACAGCCTTGGGACATGACTGGATGAGAAATCTCAGCTCCATGGGACAGCAAGATTTTGCAGAAAGACAGGGACGTGGTATAGGCAGCTTTTGTAATAGTAGATCTTGCCAGATCTACAGATAGTGAGATCTATTATGATTTGTTGAAGGAGCGAAGGACATTTTTCGAAGCACTCACATGCTCATTTGGTTGAAGAACCTTCTTTCTTTCATATGAGCAAGGCATGGCCGGAGTAGGCATGCATGACAATTTAGCTGGAAGGAATATGTATGAATGGATGGATGGGTGGATGGGGGTGCAGTGGAGGAGATATCACCACCAATCGGTAAGGCTGCGCCCTGAAGATCAATACTGTCCTCGCGCGGCGATCTCTTAACCGCAGTGAACTTTAAAAATTTGGAGCCGAACATCGGAAACATTTCTTGGACAGCTCTCCCCGATACATCTTTGATCAAGATATCCCGCATCCAACACGCGTAAAGGCGATCGGTATGCATGGCCATTCTTTTTGTTCCTTTCGTGTCGTGGACCAAGAAAAGACCAAGTAACGCCGATTATCTGGCACATGCCGACAGCAAAAGAATTCTTCAGCATTGTTGACCCTTAAACCCAATATGTGCTTTTGGTGCTAGGATGGCTGCCGGTAGGCTTCATTGGCTATTGTACAGTACTGCAATTTTCTGCAGGTAAAAGTCGAGGGAGAGGGTAAAATTCTCTCAAAACACCATCGACCATTCTATTCGATCGAAAGGACCTTGCCTGTCGAGCCCCCGAAAGAAGAAAAAAAAAAAAAAAAAACATGGCACAGATTTTAAAACTAAACCACTCGTTTCCTCGGATATCTCGCGCGGGTACCAAGAGCTACCTGTACCGAACGGAGAATAATGTCGAGTGACAACGACGGGTCAACTGCATGATTAGCTTTTTAACAAGCGGTGGGGGGTAACATTGTTTCTTTTCAGACTATGTGGTTAACCGTGAAACATGCTGTGATAGGTCTCCCCCTTACAGCTGGTGCTCCTGGTTTGTGCATTTCGTGCTGCATATGCAGCTGGTGGTCCACAAAAGCAGCTGGACAAACGGGATTCGCTTTCATCGGCCAGATCTCCGATGTCGAGGTACATGAGTACGTTCCGACCATGCACAAATAGCCTAAAGCTTAAAAAAACTGGCTAGTCGCGGGCTGGCGAGTGCGGGTGTTAAAAGAAGTAACCTTCGGGTACAAAAAGATAAAAAAGAGTTCAAGTACCCTACAATGGACCCATTGCGGGTAGCGGGGGACGAACTTGTGCACAGCTGACACTAAGTTGATATCACCCCTTCTGATTTCTCCAGCTCGTCGCCTAACTAGGTACACGGTTGTGCAAATGCTCGCTAGAATATGAAAAATTTTTTCATAATGAAGAATTCCATCATTTGGGACGCGATAGCGCTAAAACGGCTTGCTTGCTAGTTGGGGGGTCGGAGCCTATCTCTCGATCAACATGATGATAATTTTAACATCTTGAGATCCAAGGAACAGCTCTAGAACGCAAGCCCACCAGCTGACATCGGAAATGATGAATGACGCCTCATTGTCGCTTACCACATGTTAACGTTGGAAGAATCTTGCGAGCGGATTGTCTCTCTTCTCTTCTACAATTGGAATTCTAATTAATATTGGCAGCGTGCAGAGAGCGAGAGGGGTGTGGCACCAAGATTTTCAGCTCGACGATATAGGATGCCTTTTCCTTTCCACATCTTTTGTTCAAGTTTTTTTTCTCGCAAAGCATTAATTGCTCGCAATATTGGGTGGCTTATCAATCGCTGAAAAGTTGTCTGTTGTATGTTTTGCTCTGCCAGATGCAGGTTAGGTGTGGAGAAAGGGCCGTCTCTTTTCCAACCCACACCATTGGGGCGTCGGGATATTGGTTGATTGGCTGGTTGACAGGTGGGAAATGGGATCGTACCTTTTTTGTTCTCTCCCCTGATGCTTGGCCTGCAGGGAAACTGACAATCGCCGCTCACTGGGAAGGGAAGGGAAGGGGGGCGAGCGAGGAAAATGATGATTATCAGCACCCACACGCCTTGCTTTGCCATGATGCATCCACCACGGGCCATACCCCATGCATGCCCGTCCACCCACCACGACAGGAACCCCGTCCGCTACCACCCACCCCATCCACGGTTCAACCGGGTTCTTTTGTTATTCCGTGCGACTGAAACGGGGACCTGAAGAAGAAGAAAAAACGAAAAAAGAATCGACACCTGAACTGCCTGGAGGGATTTTGTAGGCTAGATTTTGGTCTCACAGACCCTTTTTTTCCTCCCTCCCAGGATGTGGCCGCCTTAGCTTTTTTCCCCTTCCCCCATGGCGTGTCGAATACATCACGATGGCCTTGCTTTTTGTCTTAGTCAAAAAGTCTAAAGCCGTTGTGGATGGGGAGAAGAGTATTAAAATACTCGATATTCCCCCCCAAATTTGTTCATTCTGGTGATGTGATAATTTCTTTACGATCATATTACGAATTCGGTATATTTTTTTATCAAATTAAGGAAGTCAATCTTTTGATATCATTTTTATCACTCTGATATAGCGATATCATTTTATTGAACGCCCGCCACCAACTCAAGATGCCTTCGTGGAAGCCTTGGAGTCCTCGATCGACTCGACCGCAGGAGCCTCCTCGTTCAGCATCTGCAGAGCCGGTTATCCAGTCGACATCAACTCCTATCATAGTCACCTCTGCGCCGACTTCTCCTTCTACCCCCTCAACACTCGCTCCATGGGTGGACCCAGAGTCCGAAGAGGACGATGAGGTCGTGAACGCTATTATCAAGTCCACTAATGAGCAAGCGGTCAAAAAAGCGCAAGCACTCCGCCAAACCAAGCTAAAATCAGCCACCAGAAGCAAAACCCTGCGAAGACCAGTTCCTTCATTTGATGAGTTCGCCAACTCAATTCCCGAAGAGGCCGCCCCAGAATATGAGAGTTCCACTCACGAACCCTCTCAGGAGATCCTGTTTCCTGGCAACCCAGAGGATTTCAAGCCAATTGAAGAAATCAAGAAGGCGATGCCACCCGCAATTCCTCCTGCGCGAAGATCCAGCACGCGAGCATCGAAGAATTTAACACCAAAAGTATCAGAAGAAAAGAAGAGAGAAGTCGAGTCGGATCTTCCACTGTTGAATAGAACATCGGACGATTTTGAAACATCCCCTCTAAAGATGCCATCCGAGAAAAATGTCCCGCCGCGCGACGAGACGCCTGAGGCCGAGGTCATCAGACTTCGAAAGGTTGGTACACCCGTTCGCTTATACATATTTCTCCATATATTTTTTCTAACATATACCCCTAAAGATGTGCGAAGTGTTACAAGAAAAGATTATCCAGATGAGCCAGCACGTTCCTCCCGCGCCTACACAGACGACGCCAAATAAGCGTTCTTCGCTCCTCGCCGCTGATCGGTTGTCGAAGACGCGATTAAAGGATCTTCCCCCTGAAGAGATTGCTTCTGAGGTATACCAAATCTTACAATGAGTTAAATGCTCTGATATCAACTAACAGTTCATTAGGGTCACCGGGTTGCCCAAGTCATGCGGGTCATGAATGAGCAATTGCAAAAGAAACTTGAACTTCGAGAGCGCCTACTCTTCGAAAGAAACGCTCATATCAGCCAACTCGAACGTACACATGCCGCCCAGATCGAAGAATTCCATGCCGCTACCAAGGCTGACATCCAAAAGATGGTCCTTGCCTACCAAAAGGAGATCTCTCAGATGCATCAGACAAACCTTCTACAGATTACCAACCTTCGTAACGAGTTGGAAGGAAAGATGAGAATGAAGGATCAGCAGAGCAAAGAGGAGATGGAGAGGTTGATGGAGGAAATTGAGGATCTTAAACAAAAAGAATTTGATCTCATTGTCTCCCATGAAAGACACATGAAAGAGAAGGAAATGCTGTTCGAGAGAGACCTGTCTGCCCTGAGAGAAAGCATTACTATCACTGAGGGCGAGCTGCAAAAGAACTACGAAGCCAAATTAGAAAGCCTGCGAGCGGAACATGAAAAAGAAATCGCAGAGCTCAAGAAATCCATTGTTACCCGACCGCTGGATCTCGCGGATTCTGTCGACAAGGATATTATTGAACAAAAGATTTTCGATCTTGAAAGTTCTTTGTCCCAACACATCGAGGAATTGTCGGTGGAAAGGGAACGTGCCCTCGAGTTGCAAGTTGCCCTTGATGCTTCAGAGTTCTCCCGTCAGACCGAAAAAGAGAAACTCGAAGCGTCTATCAAGGAAGAGACTACCAAACGTGAAGACTTCCAAAAGCATGAGCAGAGAATACGTGCTCAGCTTTTGGCCGCTTCTGATGAAAAGCGAAAGGAATGCCTCAAGCACGAGAGGGCTCGATATGAGCGCCTTGTTCGAGAGGAAAACATCAGACGCAAGGCCGCTTCTGATAGATACGAAGCTGAGTTGAAGGAACTCAAGCAAAAGAATACGGAGCAGATTGAACTCTTCCGTATGCAGAAGGAATCGATCTTCGAGCTACACGAGAAGGACATGATTGAGATGGAGAAAAGAATCAGTGCTGAGAGAGACAAGGCTTCGGAATACGAAACTCTCTTAGAGACAGTCAAGTCATCGAGACTGGAAGACCAGAAGCGATTCGAGCGTGAAAAAGCCGAGATTATTGATGCTCATAATAAGGAAAAGGAAACATTCTCTCAGGAGAGGTTACGATTGGTGGCATCGCAGACTAGAGATAGAAAGCTAGCTAACGCCGAGAAGGAAGCCCTTGAGAACGATCTAAAACGCATGTCTGACAACTGTGACGAACTCCTACAACGCAGAGTCAGAGATAGTGTTGCAAGTTTTGGAAGTTCTCGATCCCGCCGGAGTTACACTATCAGCGAAGCCTCTGCCCCTCTAGCTGAGGACGATACTGAAAAACGTATCGCCTCTGAGGTTGCCAAAGTCACAGCTTATTCTGAGTCCCAACAGAAGGCCTCGACCGAGGCGTACGAGAGGCAGACCGCCGTCCTCAAGGCCGAACTTCAGGCTCTTCAAAAGCTTCAGACTAGGATCAATGCACAAGTCGCTGAGGATGAGAGAAAGATTTCTGATCTTTCCATGGAACTTGATATCAAGAAGGAAGAAAATGAACGTCAGGCAGGAATCATTGCTGACCTCGAGCTTCAACTCGAGTCTGAGAAGGGCAAGTTCAAGGACGCTCTTGAACGCAACGCTTCTCTCGAGAAGAATCTCTGGGAGCAGAAGGAAGCCGCCAACGAGGCCGCTAAAGAATTCCAAGCCCAGATCAAGACATTGAACGACGAGAAGCTTACCCTCTTGGCTACAATTACCAGTGCTGGCCTCGAAGGTGAGCAGGAAGCCGGCAAGCAACTCAAGGAAGAGATTTCTTTGGGATACCAGGCCGAACTTCAGGAACTCGAGACACGCCACAAGGAAGTCATCCAGACCAACATCAATGCCCTATTCAAGCTTGAGAGTCTTGTTCGACACTTTGTCAATATTTCCGGCGACCCTCCACGTTCTCCAAGTTTCATCGCTACTCCACGTTCACCATCCTTCCTTGGAGATGTTTCAACTCCCGTCACGGATGTCACACCAAGTTTGACGACCGCCCGTTCCGCTTCGTCCGCCGGTAGCGTCAGATCAGTGCCGCTTCATGAACCAAGCTTTGAGCCTATCTTCGAGCCTCCTTATGAACCTGGTTTGGCGAAGGAGGATTCTTTGGCTGAGGCCGATTACATTGAAGCACTGAAGAAAGCCGAGGCTGTTTATAGCAGCAAGCCATCTGACGACCGCAATGAACTTCTTCTCGACATCCAAAACCAGATCCGATCATTCAAAATTCAGCAGCTAAACTTCCCGACTACTACTGTTACGGAAGCCTCCTAAACATTTGATTCTCACGGCCTTTTGATTCTATCTTCTTACGCTCCTTCCATGCCCCGTCATGATTTGTACTTTTTAGCGTCCTCGAAATCACTCCTTACTATTTACTTTTCTTTCTATATATTGTATTAATAATAACCTACTATTTCTTTTGTCTTTTGGATTTTTCTTTACTATCTTTTCCTTGCTTCTCCAATATACCCTATCTAATGATGGTTGTTTCTCTTATTTCCGGTTTGTGGGATTTCAAATGTACTCTCTCTTTTTTTTTTAACCTTTGCTATTGCTGGGAGTTTTTAGAAGGGAAAATCGGGCTTTTTCATTTTCTACCAAAAAAAATCTATCTGTTTTTTGATTTTCATCTTTGCTTTCTCCATTCTAACATTCATTTGATTACCATCGTTTCAGTTTGACTTTCATACAAAGTAACATCAAATTTCCTTTGTCTCGTTGATGTTCAAATGCATGCATCTCTGCTTGTCCATGATCAATTCGAAATACCTGCCTACCTTAGTATTACCGTAGGGTATCATAATAACAAGATTTACAAAGGAGAAATTCGGATGAAAAAAAAAAAAGTCCCCCAATTTACTTGACTCAAACTCCTAAACTCGCTTTCGATAGATTTGACATCTGGGATGATCCATGAACGGAAGAGTGGAATATATGAATTCTGGCCCTTTTTCCTGCGTCGCTTGCACTAGCTAGGTTATCTATCCAAACCCGCCAAAGCGGGTCCCCACAATTCACGCTTGGGTAAACTGATAACTCTAAAAGATTACAAACTGTATGGGCTTGGGGTTTAAGTTTTTTTACAATATTCACGGTGCTAACTCCGTTTCGTTCGTGATCCTGGTATATTTTCCACTAAAGGACCCGAGGCTTGAAACTAGTATTCTGTTGCATTTTTTCTGTAAATTGGCGGTATAGTTAGTCGGAAATCTCCACTACTCCGAGGGGACCGTTTTTTTGCACGCTCCCCCTCCTTTCTCTCGCATTTTCATCTATAGCCTCTCTGTTGAAATATTAATTTTTATATTTCTTTTCTATACGGTGGAAGCCGAGGGGTAGAGTTAGAAAAGATTGTGGGAAAAATAAAACAAATTGCCCACAATTTGGATGCGACTCGTGCTCGAATGTTCGGCTCGGGCTTCAATATCTCGGGGCGTGTTAAGGTTTCAAGGAGTGGGGAAGAACAACCAAGAAAAAAAAAAAAAAAAAAAAAAAAACACAAGCCAACAATGGACCAGGCATTGCATTGGCAATTAACACAAAAACGATATAATATTGATCCTGCTCGGCTCAGCGTTACTTTGTCAACCTCGTGGTTGTGCGCACATGCGCATGGTGTGCCAACAGTAAACTAGATAATGTGGCGTTTATGATCAAAACTAGGAGCTTTTGGCTGAAAGGTTCTAGGCTCTTTGCATCGGCTCAACATGCACCGGGAGGTGGTATTTTGGCAATGTCAAATGCAGAGATAGAAAGAAATGGACAGGCCGCTGGAATGCATTTAGAGGAGTGGAGGAGTGTACGGTAGATTGGTGGGGGAAGAGAGGCAAATGGAATTTCCCATGCCCTGCCAACCCTGGAACAGTTCATGCACGGCGGGAGAGGGCCTCTTCGAGCGAGGAACAAGAAAAAAAAGAAAAAGAGGGGAAAAGGGTGGTTGCGCTCGGATCCAAACGCTTTCTTGTTAGCCCTAATAAAAATGGTCCACACCAGCTTTTCTCGTTAACAAACCGCAGAAGCAAAAATGGCAGGAGAAGAAAAAGTGAGACAGTCCAGCCAATCGTTAAACGGACCTCTCAAGTCTGGCGAGGCCGAAGAGTTGGCTGCGATGGCTTTTCTAATCTGAATCACCAACCGAAACTTTCGTTCTCTGATTACAGGAAAAAAGCCAAATAGAAAAGTGGGAGGCTCTGGAGCAAATGGGAATTGCATGAGGCGTATTGACAAAGCTATTTGTTGTATTTATCCAATTGTCAAAATGTGTTTTTCCTGTGGTGGAGAGCACATAGGGATAAACCGCAGCTGGCTTGAAACATACATAGGCGTAAGCCATCTTCATGGCATCGTGGTTCACACGACGGAATAGGAATACATCCGTGGTACTTTAACTCGCGTGGCTTGAAAGTATCAAAAAACTATCGTATAAGTATCAGGCCACCGACCACGTTTACGCATGGCGTTTTTTCTCCTTTCTGGAAGCATTTCGGACATCTCGGTCGAACTTTACTGATCTAAACGAGTAAAAAAACCCTGGGTGAATTGTTCGTTTAGATGGAGACGCCTCGGATTAGGATCGCAATCGGAGATTTCAACCCGGCAACGGAGACGGCAAATGGGACGGCACCTACGGCTGAGGATCTCGTGAAAAGAAAAAAAAAAAAAGTACGAGAACAACCTAGATCGAGATCGATGGAATGGGTGGGTTTACTGGCCCATGGGTAAGGATTTGATAGATGGGGGTTTACCGACCAATAGGAACGGGTATATAGACACGGAGGTATAGATTCTGAGATCCGGAGTAATGGAACGGGAATCGGGTACCTGACAGTGGGAATTTTTAGAACCGAACGATGAATTATAGATGTATCATCTAGCGAATATACATTTATAGCTGACGATGAATATCTCAGCTGTGGCTGATAATGAAATTGCGTCCTGGATTATTAAATCGTACATGGAAGGGTTGTAGCTGTGCCCCATATATATTACATGACAACCTATAGGAGTGGCTATGCACCCGCTCATCTATTAGCTATTTCGTGATACCATGTTTGTGTTCCGTGCAGAAATTTATCGCTAGAATTTTCCCCTCCGTTTGTAAAAGGAAGGAAAAAAATTTTCGTTTTAAGTTGGATGGTTGTCTCTGACGAGGTATTGTATGTATCCATGTTGTCCAATTTCTTGTATGCAGGATTCACTAGGATTCTTTTCCAGAGAGGTGGTTCGACAATTAATTCAGTGGGAAGAAAACAAAGGGCCCAAGTGGCAGTTAAATTTGGATATCTAACAATAAACATGAATGAAGGATGCACTCGCTTGCTGTTGACCCCTAGGCCTACACTGCTTCCTCTCTAACCACCCCCGGGAGATTGAGAAACGAAGTATTCCTCGTCATCTCAGCTCAAAAGGCCCATATCCCAACAAACAGGACCATCACCAATGCAAAATCTCTCCGAACCCTGCCAGCGTCGGCGGCGGCGCCGTTCATCTCTGAGTCTTTTCCGCCACCACCGCCGCCATCATCTTCGATCCCGCCTCCACCAGCCGATTCTGTGCTTATCGCCGTGACAGAAATTGAACTCGCTACCGACGACGGAGTAACCGCCATCCACGTTCTCGACTCCGTGGCTAATGTCTTACTCGGCGCCATAACCGTCCCTATGCTCTTCCTCATGCTTGTGCCCGTGCCCGTGTCCGTGTCCGTACTCATACCCGTACCTGGGCTACTCGGTGCCGTGGCACTCCTCGTGCTGGCGTCTTCACCGCACCATGCCCCGTTCCCCGTATTCCCTGCATAGTCCCCGTCCACGCATCTAAACCCAACAGCCTCACTCATTTCATACTCCTCCCTAACAACCACGACATCAAACCCCACGGGACAGCACGAATACCTCACATCCTCCTCCTTCTCAACTCCCCATTCAGGAAATCCAATCTTTCGCAATCCGAACCCGCATTCCCCGCTAGGACCAGTCATGTTTACGACGATACCGTCAGGTTTGAGATTAAACTTTTCCACGAGGGGTGAAAATAAAGAGCAATTTGCGGGAGAGAAAGGGCTGAGCGCCTGACAGCAGAGGTTGGGGTTGTTGGCCCAGGTGCCGCATTCCGTGGATCGGGGACAGACGGTGTTTGGATCGCCGCAGGAGGTAAAGTTGGGGTCGGCATGGAAGATGGTGGTGCGGCGTTGTGGTGGGGTTATGTGGAAGTGGTAGATGCCCTTTGCGAGGGAGATGGTGAGGAGGGAGAGGGTTAGGGAGAGGAGGTCTGGAGTGTTCATCGCGAAGTAAGCGGTTTGCAAGATATGACTTTATCGAGGGTAGGTTGTCACTGTGGACGCATAGTAGCGAGGTATATTGGAGATTTTAGACTGATTCATATCTCAATGTAAGACCGCCAATAGTAGATGTTGGTATATTATATACCAACATCAGGTCTCTCAACCATATAAGGATCCTTAGATTCCCTAGAGCCTTAGATGAAATGTCGGCGCGCCCAAGAATATAGACAGCAACAACAACCTAACGGTTGCCGTCTCTGTAGCCCATCCCACACATCTTCGTACATAAAGTTCCTTCCCATCCTTCATTCAAGCATACACTCCCGCAAATATTCTAAACGTATAAACCCCCACAGAGAAAAACCAAGCTTAAATATTACCCCAAGACCTCCAAAATCCTCAACTTGCAATATTATAATCCTTCAACATCTCCTTGGCGGCGTATTTCACCATCAAACAACCACCCAAGACGCTACAACTAGTCCCAACCGATGGTTACACAAAGATCTATTATCGATCCAAAAAACCCAAATTTAAAAGGCCAAAAGACCTAATCCCACAAAAAAGGGCCACGCCTGAGGGTTTCTCCGAAAGGAAAAGAAAAGGAAAAGCGCAAACGGCTCATTCGAGTAATATATACGAGGCCAACGTTATATTTTCTTTGCGATGACTAAACCTGTCATGCATCCTGTGGTGCATCCTGCAGACCCTCGCCTTCCCGCTTTTTTTAACGAGAAAAATGCAACAGGCACGAACCAAAAAAAAAAAAATGTGTTTGTGTTGTAAAAGGTTGTTATCCCCACACCTTGGATCTGTGGAACACAAGTCACCTGACCATTAATGAGGACTTGATATCACTATTGGAGGCCAAAAAAAAAAAAAAAAAAGAAAATCCATGATGGCCAAAAGCGTCGAATTATTCGTTATTCATATACGGTTGAAGGACGGAGAATCGTTTCATCCCTCGGATCGAAGCGGGACGTCGGGTCTTGGGTTCGTAACCCGATGGTAGTGGGTCCCGTCGAGAACCATCTATGACATGACATTGACGTCTAGGCTGATCGAACGCGGACGAAAAAGACATGGATGGTACAAGCTACCCGATCACTCGAATATCCCGCACAGTTCAATACAAATTTTTCAAGAAACAGCCATAGACCTCATTGCCTCAGAACGAGGCCCGTCTCTGGCATCTTTCATTCCCTCCTAGCCTCCATTATAAGTACACTATTAAAAGTTTATAGTACATAATGAATAATGAGGAGGTTAGGATAATTCCTCTGGCTCATACAGAGAGCCCACTCTTGCCTCGAAGCCACTTGCTTATTCGGGGAAAGGCCAAACATAAAAAAAAAACCTGCCAGCAAAGCAATCAATGCAAAAGCATAGCAAAAGACCCGCTACCAACGAAAAAGATAGAAACCATCAATGTTGTTGTACAACTTCATCCGAAACAGCCACATAAATTGGGGCTTCAGAGAAGGGAGAGTCGAGTAGAGTCGTGATGACGCTAGAAAAGGAAGGCGAGAAGAGAACTAGTAAAGGAGAAAACCGAATCCCCAAGTCCAAAAATACCCAGAATCCTTCGCTTTCGTATAATCGTTAGTTTGAATATTGTTAAATGTCAGCCGGCCGTGTAATGTAAATTAAGGAGCGTCGTTAAACATTCGTAAATGGTAGTATGCGTCATCGAATCGTGATTAAAATATAATTATCATTATCATTATCTTCGGCTTTTGGCTAATGTGCTCTTGAAGGCACCAAGCCATTTCGTGAGATTCTCCTCGCTTCCAGCCGAGAACCGGTAAGTCTTGTTTTCTAGGATTACCTGCATGCAGTGCTGCTTAGACCTGGAAATTGGGTTGATTTCGACTACGTCTATAACGCTCTCTAGTGCGATGACCTTTAGAGCGCTGTATTCATCATCGTTCTTGTAAAAAACGATGTTGCGTGGACGCAATACCACCCATAACTTTTTCCATTGCCGAATTCCAGACTTGGACTTGAGGACATAGAGATAGCCATGCCAGACAGCTCTCGAATCGTCGATTTGCCCTTCAAAGTTCGAGAACCCTGATTCTTTTCGTTGTACCCCGGTTTCAGGTGGTGGGGGTTCCTCTGTTGAAGTGATAGGTGATGCAACCGGAAGGCCAGCAGCAGTGCTGGCTACGGTAGCAGCTGATGTAGGCCTAAATGCCGAACTGCTCGACTCGCCGCCACTAGGCATTGCAAGGGACGATTGCGACACCATCCCACCAAGTTCCGACGTTGATGACATTGAAGCACCAGAGTAATCCAAGGTGAAGGAACCTACTCTACCATCGTGGGCACGACTAGTAGGGCTTGATGGAATAGGGTACCGTGAAGACCTATCGGGGATTGGTATGGGTTGCGATTCGGGTACGATTGGGCTCAGAAGAATTTCTTCCTCGGTTGGCTCCAGGCATGCGACTCTGCGGATAAGTTCAACCCATTCTTTGGAATCCTTTTCGTTGCCAGCTTGCAAGTGCCAGTTTCTTGCGGGTGAAAAGAGGCCAAAAACGTTGGGACGCTTGTCGTCCTTGAGAGGAGCGCAGGCAGTCAAATCGACGAGTTGGATTTGTCTGTGGAGTTTTCGTTCGGAATCGTCCTTATATATGCTGATAGCCGACCCTCGTAGAACGTACCATCGGTTTTTCCAGTTCTAAATACGTTTTCGAATATTAGCATCTGCTATAGCCTCTTATAAACCTCATGTTTTGCGACCTACTCTAGTTTTTCGTGTTCGTTGGTGGAGCCATCCTTCCTTGTAGATTTTGTCGTGCATAAAAGTACCTCTCTCGTCAACGGGAGAAAATGCGGTTGCGAGCTCTAAGGATTGGGGTCTGTTTTCGGGTCGGATACCACTCGATGTGGCTACCGAAGGTATTGGAGAAAGAACTTGGGTCATTGTGGTTGCAATTGCTTGGTCCCAGTTGTGATCGGGTAAAGCGTCAGGTAGAGCTTCTGAGATGACTTCTGTAATTGAAACGAGGAGCAGAAGACCTCGGAGGAGGCCGCCCGCGGTCGATATTTTGGCGAGGATTGCAGCAGAAGGGTGAATTGAGGGGATCGGTGAGGGAGGAAGAGTCGATTTAGATGCAATAATTGTCGAGTTTTAAGGCGAAAAATTCCATGAAAAGTGGAGAAGCGCTGATTGGCTCCCAAACGTGAAGAAGAGCGGGTAGAACCACAAGAGAGGCGGAGCAGAGCAGCGGCGGCAGCTGATCAGGGGAGCAGGTTTCGACACGCTGATGATCCCCACAAATGAGATTTTTTGGGGGTCGGAACGGCAGAGGGGTTGGCGACAGCGACTAGTACAGCGCAGACAAATTTAATGTCGGCTGGATGCGGTATGCTGGTCGCTAACTCGGACAAAGGACAATATGCAGGTATCAAAAGTGGATGAAAGAACAAAAAGTAACACAAATTAAACAAGAGATCGCGTATTTAAGATTGTCCAGATGATATTGAGTGCTGAGGAGACATCAATTGGGGGTATGCGAAAAAGGTATCGGAGGCAGATACATGTGTATATACATATACGTGTATTAAAGCTGAGCTTTCTAGAGGAGAGAGAGCTGTGTGTATTTCCAACAATGGAAGGCAGAGTCAATTGATGGGAACGTAAAGCTAGGAGAGGACCCGGCAGAACTCTTCAGGGAATACAACGTCCGTGGAAGATGTGAAAAGGAAAGGGGTGAATTTTTAGTTGATAATTGAGATGTAAGAAAACGGGGTGTCTGTATAATAAAACATAGAGTATTATATTTTATTATTTGAGGAGGCAGGAATGCTTCTTTTTCTTGAGTGTAGTTTAGTTCTCTTTGAAGGGGCGAAGGGCGAAGCTTTTTTGGTGAGTTTCACGGCGCAAAGAATTTCGGAGGTTGGTTGGCTGGTTGGCTAGTTGGCTGGCAGTTTGACTTTTGGTTGGGTCAAGGTGCAGCGGAGAGGCGGCGGTGGGTGGGGTGGCTAGCTTGCAGCTATGCTGGTCTTTGCAATGCAATGCTGGTCAAACCTGCTCGTGCTCCTGCTGTCAAAAAGTTTGTACTGCTGGCAGTTAACGGGATGCAGAAAAGGGCAGGTTGGACAGAACAGAAATATCTAGCTGTCAACAATGCATGAACGCCAGTGGTAACCTGTCCCCTTTGAAACAAGCAAAGAAAAAGAGTACTGGAAGATGAGAATCAAAGCGGACGAAGTACAAGAAGAAGAGGAGAGGAGGAGAGAGGAAAAGGTAGGTGAAGGAAGGTGACTATTAATAAATCGGAAAATTGTTTCATAGACCTCATCCAAGTCAAAGACAGGATCCAAAGTGAGAAGGCATGCCCGGATGGCTTGTCTGTTTATTTTACTTTCTAGCGGGTTCTTATCAACGGGGGCCGGCTGTTATTATCTTTTTTTACTCGAAAAGATCGAGTAAGCATCACTCGATCAGAACTGTAAAATCGGGTCTCGACGCGAACAATGTCTCGGCTTGAACAGAGTTCGGACGGCAAA